>JACGDI010005557.1:215193-318141 GCA_014898725.1 Jacaranda copaia
AATGACAAATCATATTAAAAAGAACAACTTATATTTTATTCTTTGTACAATAGCATGAACTTTTTTTCCAGTTATAGATGAATAAATATATACTAGTACTTGAGTTATCATACTAAAGCTACCATGACTAAAAGTTTTATTATGTATATACATAAACTTATTGATCTAGGTACATTAGGATTTAAACAAAAGATAATTTCTTCCTTCTCTATTCCCAAGTTTTTTCTTCTAGCATGACCAATCCAGACTCATTCATATAAAGAGAAGTGCGAGGGTGAGTTTGAATAGCTAAGTGAGGCAAGTTGGAGAAGATGATAGAGTGAGAATTAAGTATTAAGTAGGAAACAAACATGCCAAGATAACTGGATTTGTGTAACAAGCTTTTGTACTAAATACTTTATAAGTCAAATGCACATATATTTGAGATATCTTAAGGTTTTACATAAACTAAGAGATGCTTAAATTAAACTACTTATAAGAAAACCTTATTAGATCAGAGACAACATAATCATATCAAACCTTTCATATAACTTCATCACTGTCCCATACTAGAGAGGAGAATTCTAATCTTAATGTCTTTTCCACGTTCGGATTCAAGTGTATAGGATTCTAAAGGTCTCCACCGCTGTACACCTATACATGGCACTTAGATCCTTCACTTAATTTCATGAAAAGTAAAATAGGATTTTATTGTTGAGGTTCCAAATACAGTTGAAAGATGTCTAGTACTAAAATTGAGGTGCTAATAGTGACAGATTCAAGAAGTAGCCCGCACTGCACATCCCTTGTCAACTAGTGTGGCACTTTATTTTGCCCGGCGTGTACTTTACAATACTAACTAGGTAAGATATTCAAAAAGGTCACGAATATAATAAATATAGCAAAAGGTGTCAATCTTGGGATTCTAAAGGTGGCCCCTACTGCACACCCCTTGTTAGCAAGTGTGGCACTTAGTTCCCAATTCGACGAGCAGGATGAGAAAATTAGAAAACATGAATCTTTTTCAAGTTATAACTTATTTGGAGTAGGAAGACTTTTTCATAAAATATTTTATACAATCTTTTCTATTTTGAGATATTTTGTAAGTATCCAGTATAGGGGGTTCTTACTTTACTTATTCAAGTAGCATAGTTTTGATTATAAATAAACAAATGAAATAAATATTAATGCCATGATCATTTGATTAGGAATACTTCGTGCAAGATTTCAATCGGCTCAAACTTACCAAGTAGATCACATAATTATCATCACCAGAAGTGAGGCATTTTAAGAAGTGCAAAAGGTTTCATGATTTGAAGTAGTTATTAACAAGTAATAGATGGAAATTAGAAATGAATGAAAGACCTCACGTATCACTGATTGAGGTGTTCCTGAAAACATGAGATAGGTATATGATTTCAAAAAAGATATTGTGAAAGAACAGAAGACTTTACATATCAATATTCCAGGTGTTTCAGGAAAAAAGAATTTAGGTAACAAAATAAAAACTTAGAAGGAATAGAAATCCTCATATATCAAATATTCAAGGTGTTTTAGGAAAAGAATTAAGGTAACTGAATAAAAATTTAAAAGGAATCAAAAACCTCACTATATCAAGAATCAATGTGTTCAAGGAAACAAAAGATTGATATATAATTTCAGGAAAAACATTAACAAGTAACAAATGAAATTAAAAAGGACCAGAAGACCTCACATATCAATAATCAAGGTGCTCAAGAGAACACAAGATAGGTATATGATTGCAGGAAAAAGAATTACAGGTAACATAACAAAAATTAAGATGGAACAGAAGGCCTTATCAATTCCTATGATCAAGATTCTTCGATAAACTTGTATGCTTAATTTCCTAAATTTAAGATTCAATTAGTATTGATCATTCTTTTGGTAATAATATTATGAGGGAATGAAAATAATAATAAGAATTAGTTTAATTATAGTATTATATACTATTTTAATTACTTAGTTACTATTTAATAATTCAAACAGCTGACTTTATTGATACGTTGAGCATTTATATATGTATATATATTTAAGAATAATCCTTCCTACTTATTAATTCCTAACTGAATCAAATATATCTTAACACTTTTCTTATCACATTGTTCCAAGAATTATATAAAATCATTGCATTTAAATCATATTCCATAGTTTCCACCAAATCTAATTACATTCAAACCCCAATTATCTACATAATCTCATAATCCAAACAACATGATCCAAACATTCATATTTAATCATATTTATCAAAACAAAGTAAATTTATCATCATCCTAACATGTCCACGATTATTCAATAAAACTTGCCCATTTCCAGAATCACATACTTAACTACACAGTCTTCATAGAACTAAATTTTTACCAAGTCTAACTAAATTTTTGGACAGTGGTATTACCTCAGAAGGTCTGAAAAATTAATGAAATTTCTAATTATAGGCTCAATTTGTTGATCAAATGGGCTAATTTTCTCTAATTCCTATTTACAGTGCGCTCCTAACCCAGTCACGTTCCTATTGGCAGGTTGCCATTCTTTCCTTTTTTTGAATGGAATAAAGCTACAATTTTAGTGTTTCTTGGCTCTAATATCATATATACTTATAGATATTTCCTAACCATGGTTCGAATTCATCATTTTAAGGGTTAATTCGTCATACATAGTCGAAATAAGATCATCTTTGATTCTAACACTTTTTGCCTGTGTGAGGAAGTGTTGATTTCAGCAGAGTTTCATATTAATCTAGGTGCGATTTCTGGGAATCTATGCTGTTACCATAACCTAGACATCATGAGCTTTCTAATGGTGAGTTTGCATGGATGATCAAGTGGCTAGAGAGTGGGTTTTTGATTTTTTAAAAATTGAAGTGTGGTATCGGTTTTACTGACTGGCACGTTTTATTTGATTTCTACAAAATTTCTGGAGTTTGAGATCGAAAATTTTGGGGGAACTTCTGGAGTTAGGGAAGATTTGGTTGTGGTTTTGCAAGCTAAAGTATAAAAATTTCGGAGAGTAGAACATGAGTCTTTGGGACTGTCTGCAGAGATAGTGGAGCAGGTGGTGAAGAATGGCTAAGCATTGGCCTCTATTTATAGATAATATGACTTTGCCTATTTGCTTTAGAGGTCCTTGGCATTTTTATTATATTCTAATTTGACCATAAACTTTTTATTGTAATTTAGTTCTTGATCTCTTGTCTCATTTTGAATTGGCCCTAGGAAATAAGTAAAATTTCTATTTGACATCTTATTTTTGATTATATATCTAATATACATAATGATATATTTGTATCTTAAGGTATATATGTATTTTTTTTGTGCCTTATAACTTAGGGTGCATGGCTAAATTCACAATGTAGTGTATTTATGGAATTTTAAGTCAATCTTTTGATTAATTTATTTAATTTAGAATGCTATCGATTCAATCAAAAGGATAATTTCATAAGATAATCTATCTATAGAGAATTTTAAATTTTGATTTTCTATAGATATTTTATTTAATTTTTCTAAGGAAAATTACTCACGAGAAGAGTCGGGATGTTACAATTGCCTGTTTAGCTAATTCAACTATCTTGAACTTGACAGGGATATTTGATGCTTCGGTCCAAAATGGGGAGGAATTGAATTCTAGATCTTGGAATGCTAGGCCATCTAGCCACTTAGAGATCACCACAATATTTCCTCTGAAATTCTAGGGAGCTTGGTTGAGTAATTTTTTCTAGTCTTGCTTATTATCAAAGATGAACACCAATGTGTTTTCTTCTACTTCATTTGCTTGAATCTTGCCACGAGGCTTCCAAGCTTGAACTAGAGTTTTCCTTACCACATTTAGATTCAAGTTTTTTTTCTTTCTTTTTTTTTTTGTTAATACTTTTGCCACCAGGGTGTGAGGTTGGTTATCCATGAGGATTAATAAAATGCATACTAGCGATAGGTGAGATATGGTGAGGAGTAGTAGGTGGAATGAATGCTGACAAGAGTCCAGCAAGGGTGGGGAACAAGGACAAGGAGAAATATGGATAAGGGAAGAAAAGAAGGAAAAACAAAAGAGGAAATCAAGAATTTGAAGTATACAATGGTGAAAGCAAGCTTAAAGATAGCTCATACCAGGATGAGTAGTACAGCCACAATAAGGGGAAGAGGAGTTCTCCTCTTTGGAGAGAGAGAGAGAGAGAGAGGTCATTGATATAAATAGAATAAATGGATCAATAATTTAAAACAAGATGTAATTTGTTAAATATAAATTTTAAAAGTTATAATTCATAATTACAAAAGCTAAAAAAAAATAAATCCTATCTACTAGCCATCAACACCTCATCACCAAAGTCAAAATAGTTATTTTGTTGCTATTAGTGGTTATGCTTGCCCAACTACAGCAGAAGCCGTTAGGGATAGGGGTGGGGCAGAACACCAGAACTTGATGGAGCGTTCCTCCGCATGAACAACTAAATGATTATATTCTACATTGCGCTAGACTACTCAGAGGACATGCTTCATCTATCCTGCATATCGGTATGTAAATGGACATCTAATTGTGCCTTTAACTAAGCTAAGTTTATACACTAGGCTGCTCTTGTGGCGCGTTGGTATATGAGGATGACGGCTGGTAGCTCAGCCCATAAACTTACCCCTTCTTCTTAAGGCCACCTATAGTCTAAGTTCGCAACTTAGCCTGAGACTACTAGGTTCTCTGCATTGCTCCAAGTATTCTCCAGCTAAGAGTGGGGCTATGGTGCTTGCTATAAGCTCTCTTGCAAGGCATAAAATTAAAAAAATGAATATTATATAATGTAACTAAAATGATTTTATATCATATGTAATAAACTTACAACAACTCTCATTGCTCACTCATCCACCCAGCTCCTATCAACTAACCTCTAGTGGGTGGGAGCAAAAAGCTCCTCCACTATTGGGGGCCTCTACAACTCCTAAGCCTACATAGAAAACAAAAATTATATAAGTGTGTTATATAGAGATAATACTAAACCACAATGAATATAAGAAAAAAATTCTACAGAGCCTCCCCTAAAATCGGTCATTATCTAAAAAAATAAAACTCAACAACCAATAAAAAATAACATTTTATTATTTGGGAAGTGCTCCAATCCTTTCCCATCAACCAAATAATCGAATAACAAATGGGAAGGACATCATCTCTTCAGCACCAACCATGACATGCAAAGATTATAAACGTAACACAAAGTAACAAACATTCCAAATGAAGAGCAAGTTTACTAAACACTAAAAGTTAGGAAACTTACTAAATGCTCAGCATGTGTCTGAATGGATATACTCTCTTCAGTAGAGAAGGATCCACTGATCTTAGAAACCTAGTTTTTCTTGGCCTGTGCAGACTTCTTCTAAAAATCTTGTGATTGCCAGTTTTGTTGAATGGCATCCTAAGTGTCCTCACCAATCCACTTTAGCCTCTTTCCCATCTTTCAAGCATAGCCATACATGTCACTTAGTTGGTGAGTTTATAAGCTCGTCAAAATATTTTGTAAGATGTCAAAAAGTGTTTAATAGTTTTTTTAAAAAAGAACTTATAATCTTCTAAATGAAGATGTCTGGAGCTTATTAGTTCTTTTTAAAAAAAGTAAGAGTTCCTAACTTATTCTTAAAATTTTAACAAGCTCCCTTAGTTTTAACCTATTAATTACAAATTTGTTGCTACTAATATCTTATAAGCTAGAAGATTTTATTTTATCCAAATATTTTAAAAACTTATTTTCAAAAAAAAGATCTAGCATCTTATAAACTCCAAAAACATGCTATAAGATGTAAGAACGTATATGACCTTAGCAAATTAAGGTTGTCCAAACTCTTGAAGATCAGTTACTAGTTTTTGCATATTCCTTGGCAACTCCCTAATAGCTGGAAATCAAATAATTAACAAAAGCACTATCTCTAAATCTTTATTCGAAGCTGAATATCATGCCTTAGCAGCCACCACTTATGAAAGCAATGCCATTTTCCCCCTTCGATCAAGACTTGCAAATATCTCAACAAAAACTAGCTATCAAATCAATCTGCTCTTCATGCTACTGCAAATCACATATTACATTAATGTATAAAGCATATCAAACTTGATTGTCATATAGTTCATGAAAAGCTTCATTTGAGGTTAACCTGTCTTCTTTCAATTAAATTGGTGATCAACTAGCTAACATTTGCACAAAAACACTTCATATGATCAAACCATTTCTGACACTTATCTAAATTTAGGACTGTTTGATATCCACTCTCTAGCTTGCAGACTTTGATCCTCTATTCCATTTCATGTTTCATCTTTTATTCTAATATAATGTATATATGTAAAGTATATCTAATTCTCAATCAATTATTTTTATAAGAAAATATTTAATACACATGTCATGTTTATGGTAGTTGAGTTTGCTATACAACCGTTTTCTCCAAGTAAACTAGTTTTCTTCATGTAAAACTCTCTATATAGAGCAACCATTTTTCTGCACAATCAATAAAAGGTCTCCTTTCCCTCATTGGCCATGATCTTATTAAACCGTTTTGTTTGATATTTAGTTCAATTTTTAAAAATAAAAACAACTTGATTTATTAAAGATTAGTTATGTCTAAATTAAAGATTAACAGTTAAGAATTTCAATTTCATAATAAGAAAATTATTGGGCATTTTTGGACATTTTTTAGTTACAATGAATTTCAAATCCTTTGACAACCAGCAATTCTTTTTATCAATATAGTAATTGAGTTCATCTAATAAATACGTACACTTTGACTGCATTAAATACACAAAAATAATATTTTCCTTCCCTCCAAGGTTACGCCATGCATGTTGCTACTCCCAACGTGGTATCGGATGGTAAACTTTTTTTTTTAATCTCATGATTCATTAACTAAATAGTTCAATAGTTTTAATTTTCATTAGCATGCCAAATTTGCATAATTAGTTCTTTTAATCTTTGTTCCATTTTTGAAAAGAGTAAATTTATACCTTTTTAAACAATATTGTTTCTAATTTATTTTCCTAAATAATGATGATGCATGAAAAAAACTTTCAGTTCAATAAAAATTACAATGACATAGATATATTTGAACTGACATTACACTAATTATCAAAAAAAAAAAAAAAGAATCAACATTAAACTAGCTTAAATGCTATAACTCCTAGTACAACACATACTTCTTGCAATGTTCTCACTCATCCCTTTTGTTCGCATGCTACGGTGTGCTATTGTAATGTTTTCTGTGGCTATAAGATTGTTTATTTGCTAAGATGCAGTGATGAGCTTCCTCTTCACTAATATTACATCCGTAATATTTCTTCGTCTTATATTATCACAATTGTGTATAAGAGATGTTCTAATAGATTTGTCTGAAATTTGACAGTGCAACATAGTAATTAAATACAAATTTAAAGAGCATCATATTATATAATTTTTTCAAAATCAAAAGAAAATCATTAATCCATCATTACATTGGCTACTCGCTTTAAATTTTCTCCCAACCGACACATTCAATACTCATTTTTTATTTTTTTTTTGTAGTGTTAGTAAAGACAAGTTCGAGCATGTTAATTGTGTTGGGCTACTTTAGGAATGTTTTCTTAAACAAAGAAGAATATCTTTGTTTTTCTTCTTTGGGGCCTATTACATTAGATGTGGAAGAACATTATTTTTAATTTGATTTTTTATTTTTGAGAAGAAATGTATGTTTATTTTGTGAATTAGAAACTTGTTTGAATCAAATTATTTTAGGCCTATACTTATTTGGTGAGTTGTGCTAGGGATGCTTTATATGTTGTTCCTATTTTGATCATTAGAAACTTAAATTCATGGCTTGTTTTCTGCTTTAGGGGCTATTTTCTAATGATTATATTGTGCTACTTGCTTGATTGCTTCCTTTTTAATGAAATCGTAAGGCTTTTTCTTTATTTAGGGTTGGAATCACATGAAACAACAGTAATCATAGTAGCATAATATGATGTTTTAGTTTAATTCCATTGGCATGGCTATTAGTCTATTAGTTTATATATTAGTTTTTTTATCAATATTCAACATCTTAATATTATGGAGTGTCTTATTATTTGTTGTTAATTGATAAGTTTAAAAATTTAGATAAAAAATTAATATATATAATTGTTCTATGGTTGCTAAAAATGTTAATTAGACAAAAGGCAATAGACATGATTTTTGATGAAAACTCAAAAATTGCAAAATATAACCAATTATAACATTCAACCTATCAAATTCTTTATATACTTAATAATTGGTATCGTTTAAAATTCTTATATGAATAATAATCTATAATTTGAAACTAAAACACATTGAAAGACTATGCCACTAGAGATAGCTTAGGTCCAACCATCTACTAATCATAGCAAGGTATTCCATAGGCTTGTACTCTAGAACTGTATGCCCAACCCCCTAAAGAAACCAAAATGGTAATTGTTATAGTAAAAATGGTTTATTTTTAAATCTTCAATTGACAAAACCAAATTTTATTTGCAATGAGAGGGTGTTTGGCCAAGCTTGTTTAAAAGATCTTATAAACTCTTATATTTTATAAGATGTTTTTGAAGTTTATAAGATGTTAGATCTTTTTGTCAAAACAGTCATTGATGTATTTGAATAAAATAAGATCTTAAAGTACATGAGATGATGGTAATGGCAATTTTATAATTAAAATAGTTAAAAATAAAGGAGATTGTTAAGACATGGAAAATAAGTTAAAATCACCTTACTTTTTTTTAGAAGATCACTTATAGGATCATAACATTTTATTTTAAGATCTTATAAGCTCTTTTTTTAAAAAATTACAAAACATTTTCTAGCATCTTATAAGTTGTTTTAAGAAACATACAGGATCATCCTCTTAATAATGATAGCTTGTTCCAGATACCAAAAGCATAGACAACTATATGAAGTATTTCCTAGTATTAATTTTATTTTTCTTGTCAATACTAAATTCAAAAGCATATATAAAGAATAAAATTTATAATCACCTTCATAGTTACATATGTCAATTCATAATTACCATACATGTACTTCATCGTGCATCTAAGAAAGGGAAAGGAACAATGTGTTCCGCTAACACTAGAAATTCGAATGATTGATGACACTGAAACTTGGAAGGGGGATTATATGAGGGGGATAAAGTAATGAACTAACCCTATAACTTGATCTTCTATATACCATGGTCTCCAACCCCTTAGAATAGGCAATTTTAGAGAGTCTATCCATTTCTCTGTGGATATATGAGGAACCCCCATGTTGTGATCACCATTGACAAAGCATTATCATTAACCAAAACAAATCAAATACATTTTAGGAAGAAAATGGATAAAACAAGAAATTATATAAAATATTACGAAAAAAATGAAACATCACCTATAAATTAGAGCTCGGCAACTCTTGCTTTTGAAATACTAGTGATAGGCTACAGTACTTTGGACATCAAATATGTAAGGTGAAACCCCATTACGTGTAGCACTATTCTCAAATATAAGACTACTATTACAACTTACCCACTTCATTATTGTTTCCTGTTACATGCTCATATCAATTATTCCAACAATTAACACACACATATATTCGAGATTTGCATATTTCTAGGTTCACTTTTTTTTAGTACCTCATAGATCTGAAGAGCATTTTAGATGGAAGAATCATCACCCCCATGATGTAATAAGAGAATCAGCATATTTCTACAATATGGTGTAAATAACATTCAGCTATAAATATACTTAAAATACTAAGTACTCATTGATGCAAGAAAATGAGAGAACATTACTCAGCACCATATTTTTATCTTAGGAGCAACAACGGATTGTAGGAAATTTATATGAATTTCTTCATCAGAAGGTAGGTATCATGATAGAACACCTTGTTTTTCTTACATTGAGACAACACACTCGAGTTCTAATATCATGGAATCATTTATTTTTTGAGACACTGCATATAAATACCAAGTATTATTTGTGAAGAGCTATAGGATACAAATACTAGAGAGCATAAGATATTTTTCAATACAAAAATTAGAATATGAAAACTCTCCATGCTCACTTGCTTTGTTCTTCAAAGATCATTTAGGCATACAACATTCTTTGGATCTACATATTTGTAATTCCCTTGACAAGTTACTTTGTGGACTGGAAAACAACATAAACTTATTTTGAAATTATTATTGTAAAATTGCCTATTTGAATAATTGTAAGTGAATTTCTAATCATTAATGACATTTCTCAATCATGTAAAGAAGTTGTAACTAATCGAAGAGGAAGCTCCAAATGTGATTCTCTATATTTTCACAAACAAGGGAAAATTAAAAGGCAAGATGTCTCAAACTAGGTGCATGAATTTTATCAAACCAATTCTCTAGAAAAAAAGGAAAAGATTAAAGAAAATATTTGAAAGAGAAATGAACATGGGATTGCCTTGTAGAGTTTATCAAACAAAAGTCCCATTCAGTGAGCATACGACATTCTTTCATTAGGGTTACCAAATGTGTCTATCAAAAGGATTTCCTAGTGCATATCCTTGCCCTTAATTCCAAGAGAGACATAGGAATAATATTAATTATTTTTAGAAAACCATAGATTGAAAAAATAAAATATTATTAAAAATAACTTAATTAAGAGTTATAGGTGCTCTATAAATTTTACTTTCATATTAATGAGTGGTCTACTCCTTGCTTTAATACCTACCAAAAACACCACAGAAAAATATGAATATATACATTTTATTCCATTTTTTTTTTCATTTTCTCACATATGGTTAAGCATAAACCATATATTACCATTATACACTTCATAAACAACAAGAGGGATAGTAATCCTTGAATAAGAATTTCTGCAAATGTACAGTTGATTCTTAATATATTGTGGATGACTTACAAGCCACTGCATGCAACACCAACAATCAAGTAAATTTTATCATCAATGTAATGCCCCGGTTGGGAGGTGCCTACTTCCCACTAAGGAGCTACTCACTCCATACCACCAATCTTACAATTAATAGAAATATATTTCTCAAAATTTTAAAGTAATTAATTTCTACAACAACATCCATTGAATGTTCAATTCTAAATCAAAATATCCTAAATAGCACTTAGCACTTCTGTCACTTTTATTACCTTATGTGTTGCCAAGGTTAATCTATCTTTATTGCTTAATCCTATCTGGGGTAAAGAATGATAGAAACAATAAAACAATATAAGTTTGAATGACTTAGTGAGATAGTTTAGCAAAAACAACAAAGTGACAATTTCACAAATAGTACTTAAGGAACAAATATAAGTATAAATATTTCCAGAAGCTGTGAGAAAAGTTTTTAGTCAAAATTTAAGTGTGATCTATCTAGCCACCGTTCCATACTAGTGATGAGACTTCACAAAATTCATTATCTCTCATAAAGGAATTAAGGCATCAATATTAGATTGACAATTTAGTCACCTGTAATTTAGTAAACATTTACAAATAAGAGCTGTTGATGGTTCTCCTACCTTATCACTCCACTTTCAAAAACATAAAAATCCTTATTCCTCCAGTCCAAGTGAACAGCTTAGATAATAACAATTGAAGATATGGCTAGCTATTAGCCTCATCCGCCTGTGGCTAGCTACCTCCAGCTAACTACAAAATTGGATGTATTTAATGGGGTATTGGCTGAGGGTTGGTCACCATCCATTCCACCCAGTTCACCCATAAGCAATCCCAAGGCCCACCCCCAAGGGTATTAATTATATTCATAGATAGCATGGAATGTGTCCAACAACATTTTATATGATACGTCGCTCTGCCATAACTGATCAATGTCATATGTTCAACACCTGATCCATTTCCCTAAATGGCCATGGCAGTAATGAAGTGTATATCTCAAAACAACATTCAAATAACTTATCGAGTCGCTATCATAATATACAAATTAGTTCAACCTAAGCTAATTTCTAAAAGGACCTAGCAATAAAACATATATTTCAAAATCATTTTCAATTTCCTCAACACAATCGCCAATTTAAGATAAAATGATGTCAATTAAAATTAACAGAAATGCTCAGAGTAAAATGGTGATGCGAAATACTATTTTCAACACATATTAGAAAGAGCAAATGACCAAGATATAAGAACAAGTATATATATTCTTTCCCTAGTAAAAGAATCTCATACTATTGAGTATAAACTCATTTAGCAAATGCAGAGAAATTCTTAGTCCTGTGATCACTCAATTCCTGGCTTCCTAGTTAGTCCAAGAACTGCCAGCCATAAGATAACTCGAGTTATTATTCTATCAATCCTCTAATTCTTAAATATAAATATAGTTAATATCTTTATCAAACTTAAGGTTATTTTAATACTCAAGTTCAATTATATCTTGTCTCAAATGTCCTTAGTCTTTCGTCTACATGATACTTCAATATTACAGGACTTTACTTACACTAGCCCAATCATTCTTACTACAATATCCTAATGTTTTAACCATCTTAATAGTTTTACAAGTCCTAGCAAACTTAATCCTCAAATTACCCCCAATAACTCTATTCATCACATTATTTATTTTATGCATGTGATGAGGGTCCAGGTTTCTAAATTAATTGGGCTTTTCCAAGTCTATCAAGTCCAAGTTTGATAATTCATTTCCATCTCAATATTTACATAGCTTAAAACTCTGATTTGGATATAATCACACTTAGCTCAACACTTATAAAATTAAATCATCATCCTGAGTCAAACTATAATTTAATAATCTTGATTTAATAAGATTAATCTAAAACTTTAGCTAAACTATAGTTTAATAGTCTCAGTTAAATTTGATCAATTAATCGAATTAAAATTTTGATAATTGAAAATTACCCAAATTGGGTCGAATTTGAATCTAATCTTAAGTTGAGAATAGTCCAGATGAGTTCAAAATCACAATTCAAGCAAATTAACCAAATGTTGCTGCCACGCGCCGTTGCTGGCCGCCACACATTACTACTAGATATAGAAACTAACACCTCCACCGCGTGCACCTCAACACCAAGACTAAAATGTTCCAATTAATTTCACCAAACACTATCGTTTCACCACCCAATTTAGCTAAAAACCACCAAAGAACCCTAACCCACCATTATCACACCATCATTTTAGTTCTTCCACCACCAACCATTGGAACTGCAAATTAACACCATGATCTCCTTACCCATGAGCTCGTGACCTAAAACCCTCTTAGTCCAAACCATTTTTGGAACCACCAAGCCCACTGTCAATTTGCATTTTTCAGCAATTTTGCTAGGTATTTTTGGTCAATATGGGTATGATTATGTTCCTTGAGCTGAGAAGAATGCAACTATGGTTTTGGTTTCGAGTTTGGTGCTCATTTTCTAGTGATTCCCTAGTGGGGTGAAGTTCGGGCAATATTGAGAATTTGAGGAAATTCTATCCTCAATTGTATATATATAACCAATTTTCCAACCTATTCTAAATTGGCTCCAAAACTTCTAGACCGCCTACAATCTTTTCCTAAAACTTTTTAACCACTTCAGTTTGGTCTGTAGGATTTAATTGAGTTCTCCTACTTTTAATTCTTGTACATGAACCCCTGACATTCTTAATTTCAATCAATTAGCTCCAAATTGGTTTATTTTAAAGCCCTCAAGCTTTTATTTTTCCACATTAACCCCCTAAACTTTATAATCTCAAACAATCAAGTCCTTTCTTATTTACAATTAAATCCTTCAACTCTCACATTTCTACCTAAACTTTTATTAATTTAATTTTGATCAACTTAAATTTAAAATCCTAAATATTAGGGCCCTCCTTTAAAGAAATCTGGTCCCCAGATTCCTCTATGATATATGATGAATCTTGTAGTGTTATCACATACTATTTGGCTATCCCCAAGGAAACTTTGTTTCTCTTTCAATCCAATTAGTTACATATATTCTCTTTTCCTATTTTGAATATCTCGTACTTACGACAGAAAAATGGGAACCTTTCTCTTACTTACCTAGAAAAGTGAGAACCTTTCTTAGCAAAAATCATTGATGTGGGTTTCTTAGTTGCCCATACTCACTTGAACATTCTATATTTTATCAAGAATTTGGGTTTATTTTCTATGCCTCATGTCCAGCAAGATTATATGCCATATGTATTATCTCTCAAGTCTTTCTAGTACCTATGAGATTGCTTCTTTATGATCCCATATTCATCTTAAGCATAAGTATACTTGATATTTCCTTAAGTTTCTCAAGGTAGGACAAAACTAGTACTAAGATCAATGCATCTCTTTAATTCTCAAAACTCTCTACACATGTCCATTCATTCAAGGATTAGTCCTTTTTTAGTTATTTCTATTAGTAGATCTATAACCTTAAGAAGATCATATCTGACTAGTCATAGCCTAAGAAACCTTTATTTCTAGCATAGTCTTCAATCCTCTTTAACTTATTGTGGCTTTGATTTTAGTATGATCAAGTTCTATCTTTCTTAAGGAATCACGCACTTCTTTGTGTCTAAATTCCAAATAAAATTTCATATTTGCAAATTGGATATACAGTTCTATCCTTCTCGTTCTTTTGATTTAGATGCTTATGCTTAAATAGTATGCTATAATCCACATTTTTCCAGGGAATTCTATGAGCCCACAAGAGTGATATTAGTTTAGTGAGGCAACCCAAACAGATAAGTTAGACATTCTTAATGGGATAACTTTACTTTCAAAACTTAAGTTTGTTTGGAGTATCTATGATCTTTTTCTTGTAATCTAATTATTTGGTGAGAGTATAGGTGCGTAAGGTAATTCTGTACATTCTATAATAGAAATAATAACTAGCGCAAACTAATTCTCTTCTTTATTTCATAGGATCTCTTCATATCTTTCCTCATGCATTAAGGTTGTCAATTCCTCTTATTCAAGTGAATCAACATTTCCACTATCTAATAAAATTCCAAATACGCCTGTAATATTCACTAACAGATCCTAAAGGACTTTGCATTTCTAATATCTCTCTAGTCTTTCTTCCATCATCTAAAAATCTAGGTCTTAGTAGAGTCACTTTACTATCTCTAATTGACTATGACCTTGATCTTAGCAGGATTGTCCTGATGTTCTTGCATGGGACTACATACCTTTAAATGCACATTTTCCCTAATTGATATCCAATTCATTAGCTTGGTAAATAATTTATATTCCGTCAAACATTTGCATCACTAGGTGGAATTATAGTATAGCTTTTTTATTAAGTCTGAACCCTAGATGTCCTTAATAGAACCATCAAAATTGATTCAACAAATTGGAATATACTATGTGTCATGTACATAAATACTGTAGGAGCATTACTTATTCCAAATGGCATCTTTTTGACTTATGATACTCATACCATGAGGTTGGAGGTAATTTTCAATATATCTTTTCCTCAAACTTCCAAGTTCAGGTACCCTTGACTCAGTTCAACATTAAATATCCTTACAATGAGCTAAGTAGTTTACATGAGCAAGGTGTTTTAGTTGACACTTAATCTAAATTGGTATCAATAATTCCATCATCCTTTCTCAATACTTAGAGGGTCCCATCTCACTTTTAATCAGGGCCCTTATGTTCTAACTACCAATCGCCTTAAACCTTTGGTGAATAGATTCTAAATACCTATGGTGTTTTCCATAAGATCTTTCACGATACCTTTAAAGTTACTCTATTACTAATCCATAAGATATTATTTTCCTACAACAAGATTTTATCTTCTGCCTCTCTTCTATAGGTATTTATAATATTAATTGTAAATGTAGCATGACTTTTTTCTTAGTTCCAAATTTACCACAAATCCATAATGAGTTCATCAAATACTAACCCGATAAATCAAAATATTTTGTATATCATGTCCATAAACGTTATAGGGGCTTAATCACCCAAATAACATCATTTCAGTCCATAGTATCTAGATTATGAATAAGAAGTAATTCTTGGTATACTTTTGCATCAACTATTAACTAAGAGTATTCTTAACTTAGTTTAAACTTACATAAACTTACACTCTTATACCGAGTCAAGTAGTGCACGAGCCAAGTATTGTGATTTCATATTTGATGAGGCTTATTTAATTCATACCTTTGTCCTGGAAATCCTTATCAAAGATACTTGATCCTTTCTTGATATTCTAAGGGCTCTTTCCTATTTCAATCGATGACCCTATGTTCTAACCACTAACGTTTTTGTAAATTTTGGCGAATGAGACCTAAGAAATCCCGCAATGTGTTTCCCAAAAGGTTTTTCATAATACCTATATGATGACTTGGCCTATTCTTGTTTATTAATAAACCACATAGGCATCCTTTCACAACAACCATAATCTTATTCCACATTGTCTTACTTTATAATTTATTCATAAGGTTGTCATTAGGGAGTGGCGTCGCTATCTATCCTTTCTCAAGTGTCCCTATTTATGGCTGTTGCATTATGGTATTCAAATGAGTCAAGTTGTTAATTGGCAATTGTCTGCTACAGTGATCGATCTATGTCTACATTTTCTGGCACATCAATATTCTGGACCTTCGAAGCTGATCCTAAAGTAACAAAGTTTCTTTTGTTCAACTCAAGACATTCTTAAGTGTTACAAAGGTTGCTATGTGGTAGTAAAGCATAAGATACTAGATTGTGTGATACGGTTTATGGAATTCAAGTCTATGCACACAACTACACATGTATGCAACTATTGAAGATATATGCATATATATAGATTTATCTAGTTCTTAAGAGTAATAGGATTTTCTTTATTAAATGTATTAATGGTTAAATCAACATCATAGTCGCTATTTCTTTTTTGAAGCTATGGGGTATACAAAATAGGGCATAAGACTTCGTGAAGTTCAATTATTATGTCCATTTGCAATTATACACGAGCCTTACCTATAATTCTATTAGTATGTATATACGAATCTCATTCTTAAAGGCATTAAGGTTTTTGAACCAAAGTCGAAAGTGTTTTATCTTTCTTCTCGGGTCACTAAGGAGTTTCCTCAAAGCTTTATATCTTATGGGTAGTCTTGCATTTTTCTTATCTCTTTTTATCCTATGACCCTTTCAATTAACTCTCCTATAAGTATTACTCAGATTTCCCAAGTAGTCATATCTTTTAAGTTATGACCATACACATTTGTCAAACACCATTAATCTCGATTGTCATTTCCAATATCAAATTCAACTCTCATTAAAAGAACCATCTCCTTGACTAGTTAAGTTTCCCAAGTGTATATGTATGATATACACACTTAATCTCAAATATTTTTCTTTAAATCCCTCTTCATTGACTTCCATATCGTTGCTTGATATTTGCCTTTAAGATTGCACTACTATCTTTAAATGCCCTTTGCATGCTTCAATAGATGTTATTCTCTTTCCATCAAGTCATAACGTTTTCTTTACAATTTCATCCTTTTGAGCAATTCTCTCTCATTTTGTTAGCTGCCATCTTGTGAGCTTTCTTACTATTTATGGTCTAATTCCACAAACATTTAATCTATAACTAGACACACATTTCAGTTATACTTCCTTCAAATGTTTCCTTATGGGAAATATTCCTTATTTCCCTCCCAATGCCATGATACAGTTATGACAGACAATTCCATAACTAATGTATTAATTTCTTTAAAACAACAACATCCCACAGATCTCAACCATATGTAGAAGCCAAATTATAGATTGTTCCAAAATAATTCTTGGCTTCCCAAGTCCCATTATCACCATTATGCCCATATAGCACTATAATACTAAAAGTATTACTCCATCCAATCTTTATGAAGTCATATACTTGACATCTCGAGAGTAGGGGACTAGATACTAGTTGGCCACCTCAATACTAATCCCTATCTCTTTTGACATCAAGCAATATCTCAGAAGTTCATATCCTATCCAGATTTTCATTTCGATCTTAACCTTTTTTAATCTAAAGGTTCCATATTCCAAGAAGATTCAAATTATTGGCATACCACCTCTTAATTAGTCATGCCTTTTAAATCACAATATTCTCTTATATCCAAAGTATTGATCTAAAAGATCTTTTACTCAACTTAGTTAACTCTATCTAATATGGTTACCAGCTCACATGTCCCCAATAGTACACTCAAACAAGTTCACATCTAATACAAGTTCCCAAGAATATTATTCCTTCCCAGACAAGAAGTTATATGCCCAATACCTTAGGAGTTACGAATTTTGCATTAGTTGTGCACCCAACCATAATCCTTCACATCCTTTAGATCAAACATTGTCCAAAAATTCACATCCTAAATAGATTTTAGAATCACACTTAATCTTCGTTAGCCAAAACTTTCGTGTATTTTTCAAATCTCAAAATCAAGCTTACCTTTTACTAATCAAACCTTTCATATCCCAAGGATCATATCCTAGCATGGCTTACATTTCCAAACCTAAGCTGTGATACCACCTATAACACCCTGATTGGGAAGCACCTACTTCCCACCGAGGAGCTACTCACTCCACACCACCAATCTTACAATTAATAGAAATATGTTTCTTGAAATTTTAAAGTAATTAATTTCTACAACAACATCCATTAGATGTTCAATTCTGAATCAAAATATCCTAAATGGCACTTCGCAATTCTATCACCCTTATTACCTCATGTGTTGCTTGGGTTAGTCTATCTTCATTGGTCAATCCTATCCATGGTAAAGAATGATAGAAACAATAAAACAATGTAAGTTCGAATGACATAGTGAGGTAGTTTAGTAATAACAATAAAGTGATAATTTCATAAATAGTACTTAAGGAACAAATAGAAGCATAAATATTTCCACAAGCTGTGAGAGAAGTTTTTAGTCAAAATTTAAGAGTGATCCATCTCGCCACTATCCCATTCCAGTGATGAGACTTCACAAAATTCACTATGTCTCACAAAGGATTTCAAAATTTAGTCACATGTAATTTAGCTAACATTTACAAATAAGAGTTGTTGATGGTTCTCCTATTTTGTCACTCCACGTTCAAAAACATAAAAATCCTTATTCCTCCAGTCCAAGTGATCAGCTTGGATAATAACAATTGAAGGCATAGCTAGCAACATGCCCTATCCCCCCGCAGCTAGCTACCTTTAGCTAACTATGGAGTTAAATGTATTTAATAGGGTATTAGCTTAAAGTTGATCACCGTCGGTCCGTTCTACCCAATCCACCTACAGGCAATACCAAGGCCTATCCCCAAGGGTGTTGATTATATCCATATATATATATCATATAATGTGTCTAACAGCATTTTATATAACACGTCGCTCTACCATGACCAGCCGACATCAACTGTTCAACACCTGATCTATTTCCCTGAATGGCCATAGCTATGATGGAGTGTATATCTCAAAACAACATTTAAATAACTTATCAAGTTTCTATGTTAATATACAAATCGATTTAGCCTAGGCTAATTTCTAGAAGGACATGGCGATAAAACATATACTTCAAAATTATTTTTAGCTTCCTCAACACAATCGCCACTTTAAGATAAAGCAATATCAATTAAAATCAATAGAAACGCTCAAAGTAAGAAGGCAATGTTGAGTACTATTTTTGACATACAGAATAGAAGGAGCAAGCGACCAGGATATAATAACAAAAATATATATTCTTTTCCTAGAAAAGGAATCTTGTACTATTAAGTATAAACTTACCGGGAAAATGCAGAGAAATTCCTAGTCCTATGGCCGCTCAATTCCTGGCTTCCTAGTCAGTCCAAGAACTACCATAAGATAACTTGAGTTATTGTTCTATCAATCCTCTAATTCTTAAATATAAATATACTTAATATCATTATCAGACTTAAGGTTATCTGATACTCAAGTTCAATTATATCTTATCTTAAAATGGTCTTAGTCTTTCGTCTACATGATACTTCAATATTACAAGACTTTACTTACTCGAGCCCAATCATTCTCACTTTATTATCCTAATATTTTGAACATCTTAATAGTTTTACATGCTCTAACTAACCCAATCCTCAAATTACCCCCAACAACTCTATTCATCACTTTATTTATTTACGCACGTGATAAGGGACTAGATTCCTAAATTAATTAGGTTTTCCTCGGTCTATTAAGTCTAAATCTGATAATTCATTTCCATCCCAACATTTACATAGCTTAAAATTCTGATTTGGATATAATTATACTTAGCTCAACACTTATAAAATTAAATCATCAGCCTGAGTCAAAATATAATTTAATAATCTTGATTTAATAAGATTAATCCATAACTTAGGCTAAACTATAATTTAATGGTCTCAATTCATGTTATAGTTACATTTGACCAATTAATCGAATTAAAATTTTGATTATTAAAAATTACCCAAATTGGGTCGAATCTAAATCCAATCTTACGCTAGGAATAGTCCAAATGAGTTTGAAATCTCAATCTGAGAAAACAAATGTTGCTACTATGCGCTACACACCATCGTCAGACCACCACATGCCACCATCAGAGATAGAAACCAACACAACCACCACATGCGCCTCGATGCCAGGAGTAAAATTCCCTAATCAATTTCACCAAACACCATCATTTTACCACCCAATTTAGCCAAAAACCACCACAAAACCCTAACCCGTCACCGTCACACCACCATTTTAATTCCTCCATCACTAGCCATCAGAACTTCAAATTAATACCACCATCTCCTTACCTATGAGCTCACAACCCAAAACCTTCTAAGCCCAAACCATTTCCACCGCTAAAAGTGGTGGAAACACCAAGCTCACCACTGACTTGCATATTCTGGCAATATCACTAGTTATTTTTGGTCAAGGTGGGTATGGTTATGTTCCTTGAGCTAAGATAAATGCAACCATGGTTTTGGTTTCGAGTTTGGTGGTTGTTTTCTAGTGATTTGTCGATTGGGTGACGTTCAGGCAATATTTGAGAATTTGAGGAAATTCTGTCCTCAATTGTATATATAACCAATTTTCCAACCTCTTCCAAATTGGCCCCAAAACATCTAGACCACCTACAATCTTACCCAAAAACGTTTTAACTATCTTCAGTTTGGTCCCCAGTCTTCAATTAAGTCCTCCTACTTTTAATTCTTGCACATTAACCCTCTAACATTCTTAATGTTGGTCATTAGGTCCAAACTAGTTTACTTTAGAGCCCTCAAGCTTTTATTTTTTCCACATTAACCCCCTAAACTTTATAATTTCAAAAAATTAAGTCCTTTCTTATTTACAATTAAATCCTTCAATTCCCACGTTTCTACCTAAACTTTTATTAATTTAATTTTGATCAACTTAAATTTATAATCCCAAAAATCAGGACGTTACAATCAAAAACTTTGGTGAGCATGGAAATTAATGACTCTTTTGACCTTATAAATAAAACTTATAAAACTTGTATATATCGATTTCTATATATATACACACACAGTACATTTTGGAAGCATAAAATATCAAGCATATAAATTATTATAACTAGTCTCCATAATTTACTTTAGATTTGATAAATAATCAATATAAATAGTTTGTTTCAATGACCTTAGGCAATATTAAATAATGAAAAGTTATATTGAAGGACACAAAAAAGTTAATATTACAGTTTCAAGCTGTATTAGTACAACTAGAACATTTTCTACATATTTTTATCACATTCCTGAGGAATTTATAAATAAGTGATGTTGACAATATGTCACTTAAATCGTAAGAGGGTGAAGTGTTTGCATAAGAGAATCCAGTTCCTATAGGTTGATCCATAGAAATAATGTTGGCCACCTATAAAATGAAATATATACGTAGTCCTTATAAAATAAGCCCTATCCCATATATTTTCTTTATTTATAGCTTATATGTATAGTATAAAGATAGAGAATCTTGCACCTTTGTCATGGTGTGCTTATTTAACATAAGTGATGGTAGACTCCCATTGAAATTGGCATAGTCAAAAGGCAAGGGGCCTACAACAAATTATGCATACACCGTGAAAAAGCAGAAGCATTCAATTAGCTCATCTATATTTACACCAATCTCAAGGAATTAGTGAAGTTCTTTGATATTATCTTTAGGGTTTGTTTTGTGGAGTTTATATTCATTTTAAAATATTCTATAAGATATTTTAAAATATTTTATATGAATTTTAGGAGAACAAATTAGTGAAAATAAGGCATCTTGCTTCAACACATACATATATATATATATTAAAGTATATATTTTATTATGAATGATATAATTATTGGGTGAATTGTATGCAATTTATTTTTTATAAAAATTGAAATGGGCAAAATAAATAATTTTAACTTACATACATAAAATAATTTAATTAAATTTACATAAATTAAGAAACGAATAAATTAAAAGTGGAAATAAAAAAATAAAAAAACAGAAGGAAAACAAAAACAAAAGTTCCTCCCCCACACCCTGTTGGTCAGTTGCCCTGATTGAGCTACCATGGTGATCGCCTGGCCGCTAGTCATCCTGGCCTGATCGGGGCAGGTGACCTCTGGCCATGGTCATAGGCTGGCTTGACAAGCATTTCCAGGCAGCTGCAGGCCGCCTAGTTTGTGGCTGCCATGGAAAGCCAGCCATGGCCATGGCAGTTGGGTTGCTTGAGTCAGCAGTAGTTGTTGGGGGGAGGGGGCTCGGAAGCAAGGGGTCTAGCAAATATTATATATACATATATAAATATACATACGTGTATCTATATGAATATATGTCTGTATATTAATATATATTATATACTTAGTTGGTATTTTTTGTCATTTTATTCCAACCTATCAAACCATGCGAGCCAAGCCAACAAGGCAAAATTCCAATATAGGCACACTCCCGTCAACCACGTCAAATTTTTCGACCACCTTTTTGATTCCAGGCGAAAGAGAAAAAGATTAGATGTGATAATTTTTTAATATATATAACTATTTTACAAGTTGGAAGATCAAAAATCGAAATGGATAAAATTATAGAACTTAATTTGCAATTTTCCACTAATCGTTTGGCAAACACTCGGAGGAAAATCCATCAATGCGCAAAGACTTAGGGCCGAGCAATTTTCTGATTAATAAGTTACAAAATCTAACTCCATGGTCTTTGTTTAGATCAAAGAAATGGAAATGAAAATTCAATTAAAATATTATTTAACATTTAATTGTTAATATATAATTTTGGTGTTCTGTTCAATTTTGGTTTTAAAACCGTACTAGATATAAAATTGTTAATCTTATATATATTTTAATTTGTAAATCTTAATTTTAAAATTATATATATTTATGTTTATTATTTAATTATTATAATACTTTTTTGTTTTAGTTACCAAAATAAAAATTAATAAATAAGAAAATGTGATTTTATTTCAATTTTACAATATTAATTTTTTTTTATGTTAAAACTATTTTGGTGATCAAATTCTCAAATAAAATAAAAAATAAAAATAAATTCAATTAGTGACCCCACTACAACAAAAAAGATCTTTAGTGATATCAACATAGTGGCATTTTATAAGAAAAGGACACAAAAAATTAAAATAGTGATAGTCGTAAAATAATACCACTATAGTATAATATTTGGTGACATTTGGTTATAAATGATAAATAAATTAGTCACATTTAATTGAAAAAGTCAAGATACATTTATTTGAAAGATATTTAACTAGTACCACTAATTTTTTCTGAAAAAATGCCTCCAATATGTAGTTATAGTGTCATTTGAAAAAGACATTATAAAGTATTTAATGGCATTTTTTGGTATAATGACACATAAAGGTAATACAGTGTTAGTCTTAGAAAAATGCCACTATAATAAAATATTTGATGATATTTAATTATTAAAAGACATATAAGATAATAGCATTTGGTTAAAAATGCCAAAAAAAAGAACAAAAAAAAAAAGGGCATTTTGCAGGCATTTAGCTAAATAGTGCCAATATGTTTTCTTAGAAAATGCGACTCATATTTATTTATGGTGTCATTAGAAAAAAAAAATCACGAAATATTTTAATGGCACTAATTTAATTACATTTTGTAGTGTAGCAACACACGAGTAATATAGTGATAATTATTGAAAAAATGCCACCATGTTACAATATTTAATGGCATTTGATTAATAAATGACGAATAAAGATGATGACATTTGATTGAAAATGCCAACATAAATGTATTTCAGGGGCATTCAACCAATGCCACTAATTTTTCTTAAAAATTTTTAATATTTTTCAATTATGGTGTCATTTAAAAAAGATGGCACAAATTATTTAGTGACACTATATAAAAATAATATAGTGATAAAAGTAATATAATGAAAAATATGCCACAATAGTTAATCAGTACATTAATAATATTTTATAGTATAGTGATATATTAAAGTAATATAGTGATAGTAGTAAAAAATATCACTATAATATAATACTTAGTGTCAATTGAAGAATAAACATAGTGGCATTTTATTGAAACAACCAACATAATTATATGTTAAAAGCATTTAATTAGTATCAATACCTTTTTCAATATAAAGAGGTAGCTTCTTTATCCAACAAAGAAATATTTCATTTTAAAATTTTTTATTATATTTTTTATTTTTTCTTATTTTAACGTGAATTATATATGTTAAGTATACTTAATTTTTAATTACATATTTTTACAAAAAGATATTTAATATATATATATATATATATATATCATATACTAGTGGAGGGTGCACTGCGTAATGCGTGGTGTCATGCCCGTGGAGATATATGTGAATTTTTTTTCTTATGTTATGAGACATTGATGGAAATATTAAAAATATATATATATATATATATATATATTCTTTTATTTGGTTTTAAAAAAAAAATTCAAGCTTCTGTTTGTATGTATAATCATGAGAGATGTTTTTATTTATATTTATTTTTTATTTTTAAAATTTGATATCACAAAATAAAAGTTAAATATATTAAATATTTTTAAAAAAAATATTGATCATAAATTACATATACTTAATATATATGGTCAAGTAACACCAAATAAAATAAAAGGATTCGAAATGTTTGATAAGTTAATCTTGGTGGGATTGAGAAATTATATAGGAGTAAAAAGAAGAATTCTTTATGTGACCTCAATTTGTTAAAGTTGTAGTTATATTATATTATCAACACATGGTGGAAAAAGGGAAATAAGTGCATAAAAGTGAGACTTTGTGCTTGTAGTTAATTAGACAGACTTGTCATAAATTCTAAGTAAAGAATAATATTGAAAAATAATCAACCAAGTTTTAAATCACACCTTGATTCCGACACACATATATATAGATGTATATTTATAGTCATGTGCATGTGCAGAACACTCATATATAAACGTGAAAATTCCTCTGAATTTTGCATGAACGAAGTATAATAATACAGGAGGAAAGGATGACAACACAACTAAAATTGTTATTATAATTGTCGTTACAATTGTTGCGTGTCTAATTCTTGCCGGTTGTCGTGCAATCTTCCCGAGAAAAAGAATAAAGCTAAGGTGGTAGGAAATCCCAGATGGTAAGATTGTTTCTTTTCCTTTTTGTTTTAATTAAGATATTTATTTTCATGTGCTATTTTGTCTTCAGCAGAATTAACCTGAAAATTCTTCTCTTGTTCTGTTTTTTACTAGGTGAATTAGCTGCGGAGGAGATTAGCACCATTGAATCCCTGCAACATGATTTTGGCAAAATTAGAGCTGGAACTGATGATCTTTCTGATGCTAAGACGCTAGGGCCAGGTGTATTTGGGGTTGTGCATCTGCATCGGGTAATTGGACATGTATATTGTTGTAATATATAAGAACAAGCACAATCTCAATTGCTTGGTTCTGTTTTGTTAGGGAAAACTTCCAAATGGTCAAGAAATAGCAATCAAAGGGTTGTCTGGAGATTCAAGGCAATGTAGCATGGAGTTCAAGAATGAGGTATTGTTAGTGGCCAAGCTGCAACATAAGAATTTGGTTAGACTCTCCGGTTTCTCCCTAGAAGGAACAGAGAGCAATGTGTGTCACAGAATGCAATATTACAAGTTCATTATCTTTGCGAAAAGTAATAATCCTAAAATAATCAAAGACAAAGCATACTTGATCAAAAACCATAAACAGTAATAACTGTTTTCTTCTCCAAAGAAATAAAGAGCATCTTCTTAATGAAATCTCCACCAAACATTCCTTTGCAAAAATCGATAAGCCATTCTTACCATACACTTTAAGTATCAATCTTTTTCTCTTTTCTTAAATTAACCTGAATTTACTGATATAAGACATTGTAGCAACCATGGCATAAAAAGAAAGATGAAATGAGCACAAAGAACCCACATGCAACCTGAATTTGCTTCCAAAGACACTCTAGCAACCAAAGAAACCAAAAGCGAGCAAATAGAATAAATTTCTCTTCAGATTTTAGGATTCTCTTCCCACAAAATATGCACAAAGTATAAGCCATTTATGCATTGAGGAAACAAAATATGATGTCGTTTCATGAGAATGTGGAAAACCCAAAACAAAAATGCAAAACTTGTGTTTACACACGGTGCTACCATATATGCACATGCATCCTAATTCATAAAATATAGTAATATAGTAATATACATCTTTCATCCGGACATATATACATATGCCATCTGAAAAAGAAAATTCTATTTCCAAGTTTGCATTCAAACATAAATTACAAATTTTTCCTTTAGAAATTGTCAGAATCATAAACTTTTCAGACAAAGAGTAACAAAACACTACTATTAATAATACATAGGCTAAACTAATGCTTCAAATCATAGAGCTGGTAAAGCCTCTTCTCTCCTTGAACTTGGTCAAATCTCTATGGACTTGAGCAAATCCAGTGCTCAAGCAACCAAAATCATGATAATTGAGTTGCATATGAGAACAAGAGATAGGAAACTGAAAGAACAATACAGATCATGTGAGACGAATTATAACAGTGCCATATATTACCTTAACTTAGCAAATCGCTGCTTTAAAGGTGGTGACTTTGCAAAAATAGGCAAATACACAGCAACTTCATTGAACGAGCCAATTTCTTGTAGACGAAACTTTGCAATACCACCACCACCTAAACCAGCCAATCTTGAAGAAGGGAATTATAAGTTGGAATGCCATTGTAGTGTTGTTTTCATTATTTGTAACTGTTTACCTGGCAGAGACTTCTCTTTCCTTGCTGGTGAAAACACATCCAAGAACTGATCTGAAATTGAGACAAGGAATGTGAAACAAGCAAATGGCGAGTTGAATATTCTTGAAACATGTGATCCAGAATAAAAGAATGGGCTTCACTAAAGTCTGAGTGGAGTTCAACATGAAAACAACTTTCCACGTCCCTTTTTCTTCTCAACTTCTTAACTTAAAATCAAAGAGAAGAAAAAGTTTCACAGTGAAAGAAATCAAAATGAGAATTTCCTTGCTCTTATTGAGTCAAACAAATACAACATTTCAACTAATAGCATTAACAATGATGACTACGATATTGATGCCATGAATGGTTGATAGGAAAAGTGAGAAACAAATTCTTGTGAACAACAATTTCAATGGCCGCCTGTTGAAATGAAGAAACTTAAACAAGGAATTGAAAAGTTAAGTTTGGTAGTATTTTCATGTTTAGAAGCAAGCTAGGGATAATATTCCATCCTGGCATAATTTTTTTCTTAGTATGGAGATATTGCACATGTTTAGCATAATTGTAGCTATTTCACCTCTTATTCCAAATTGATGAATATATGCCATATGCATTTGATTTTAAATCAATTATTTATATAAGAAAATATTTATGCACTTGACACATATCCATAAAATAGAATAAAGAATGAAACGTAAAATAGAATAGAGGATCCAAATCGACAAATTTTTGTTAAAACTATGGGATATTTAGCACAGTTTTCTTAATTAAGTCATTCCTGAATTATGCTGTAAATCTGGCCCGCTAGATTCTCCACCTGATGTTCCATGTCCATCTATTAAAATGTTAGGAAACCTCTTGAATGATAAAGATATTGAAGTACTTTTTTCCATTACGGCCTTGAATTTAGACATACAAATTTTAACAAAATGTAAGCCTCAAGAAGAAAAACATACTCACTCAAAATCCGTGTAAATAATGCCCTCGATGGTTTATTGGACGAACTATACCAGAGCTTAGTGTGTTCCTGTATCCCTCTCAAGTGTCAAAAGAGATGAATCTTTTGTTGCCACAATGATACTATTCTTCTCAAAGCAATGGAAGCTGCAAGTTCCAAAATGCATCGAAATAATCCTTGTGCTGAGTTCGCTAGCAATGTGCCTTTGATACAAGACATTCGAACCCTCCGGATCAATTAAGAACACCTACATGCAACAAGTATGTACAGTACAGACTTTACATAGCTAAGCATGTTCCTCGATTTTGTGTTTTGGTGTGCTAGGTTCCTGTGAATGTGGACAGATGCTATATTTCACAAGGATGAGGAAAAATTGATTCTCAAATGTGGTGTTATTATCATACTAACTTTCAAAGTCAAATAGAGGTGATTAAATTTGAGACTTATTCAGTCTCACATTCAGCTTGAGATTCATTCATGTAAAAGTTTCCTAAATTGTTTCTTTCATAGGAACAGATCAAATATGCAAATCCCATAAAACTAAAAGTACTTCTGCTTTCTCATTTGAATTTCACACAATTGTTCCAAGTCTCCTATTCTAAGCTGTAAAGTGTCTGAACCAATAAACCTATCAAAACTTAAAAATAGTCAAATTTTAAACATATTGCTATCTTGCTATTGCCAAAATGAACTTTAGCTCCTTGGAGATCTCTTCTATGTCAAGGAAAAGTGAACGTTTTAGCTTGAGCTTAATTTCTCAAAACAGAATGAACTGAATATATCTTTTTTATTTCTTTCTCTTGCTTTCCTACATAGAGATTGAGATATTATATTTAAGTTTTGCTCAAGTAGCTACTTACACTGAAAATCAGATTAAGGCACGAATAAAGGCTTGTTATTATAAACATAAAAATATTGGACTAATAGAAAAGAAGAAATGTTTAAACCAAACAGGAAAGAGAAGCTTACATATCCTTGGTCAGACCCAACAGCAAGTTGTTTAAGATTTTTGGTCTTGTTTATAGAAAGCACCGCACCATTAACCTTCATTACTTTGATTTTACAAATGATCTGATTTCTTCTCTTCTTTGAACTTCTTGGCAAACGGCATATAAAAGTAGAGAAGATTTACATTCTGATTATGCTTTTAAATCTAACAGAATCCATATAAACATCTTACACATGTTGTTTTCTGCATCAAGACCTATTATAGTCCCAGGAAATTTCGTTTGTGTGTGCCACTCAATCAGAATAGAAACAAACTATAAAATATCAGGAAATCTTTTAGGAATAATAAACAAAGTATGATAGGTGCGCAATCAAGCTATATTACCTTTTCTTGTAAAATGTCATGACAATACCATGGCAAAACATTCAATGGATTCTCTGTTGAAAATAACGAAATTTGGTAACAATATGCTTCCAACCACTTGCCTGGAGATAGCAGCATTGTCAAAGTAATGCACTAACATAGCCGCAAAACAATTAAACAAGCATGCTGCACCATCTGGAGGAGAGCCACAAGTTCTATTTTATAGTCAACATAATATTTGCCCAAATACGTAAATGAAAATTAAGAGAACATGTTATATTTGTCTTAAGAACAAGATAATTAAGAAAACTTTAAAGACTTGAGATGATCTCTATGTTTTTCTATGTTAAAAAATCACCTAATACTCCATTAGTTTCTCAGCATGCTCTCTCTCTTCTTCACTGGCCTCCTTAAAAAATCTGGCCACAGGTTATTATACACACATATTAGAAAAAAGGGAAACAAATTAAGACCAAAGACAAACAGAAGGTAGGAGTTTATTGCTTCTTACTTTGCAAAGCCTTTTAGAGCAACATTATACCCGTCAAAGTATGCATAAAAGGCATGGTCTGCATACGACACACAGTATTAATTACTGAACAAAAGGAAAAACTAATAAATTAGTACCACTAATTGTTTTAAGATTTAACATATGCTTTATGTTTAAGTTCTTTAACTATTATTGACCACCACATAGCTGACAGATCTTTTGACCATTTTCATAATCTTCATAATCTGATCATCTTAAGGAACTTATGAGTTACAAAGTAGTTACCGCTAATTTTTACCATTAAAAAATTTAATATTTGACCAATCTACTTATCTTTGTCCTTGATGTAAGGAGGAGCAGATTAACTTGAAGATACATGCTTTCTTCTATTTTAGAAGATGTAAATAAAAACACATACTTTCCATTCAAGAAAGATAACAAATACAAGCTATCTTACATGTGTACTAAAAGATCTTTTTTTCTTTAATATTTGAACTTCAAGAATACCAAAAAATGGTCGATTCACCTTGGAAGCTGGACGATCCATCTCCTGCATGTTTAATATCCAGCAAGGATTTCTTCACGACCTTTCTTTGGATACGACCAATTTCAACGACCTTTCATCGGACACTGCCGATTTCAACGGTGGTTTTAGTGGCAGTGGCTGTGCGAACTCCAGTAGGAGATTTAGAAGATTATTTCCTAGGATTTTGCATTTATGGAATTAATGGAAGAATAGTGTGTGGGCGTGCCGTAGAGATAGGTTTTTCAGGAAGGGAGTAGGCTTTACCGAGTGGAGTTGGAAAAATTCTGATTTTCTTGTGTGGGATCAAAAGAAACAAAAAATTTCAAATAAAGTGCAACAAAAAGAGCTCAAAGCACAAATTATTCAAGCACTCAACCCAAAAACGACGCTGTTTTCCAAGCAGGACATAGGTCTTCCAATGCCAGAAGAAAAGCAAACAAAAATGAAAAAGACAAAATCTTTTTTCTTCTAACCATTCTCTATGGGTCCCAAAAAAAGCACAAAACTCCAAAATAATATACAAAAAAGAATGCCCAAAGTACAAATTGACGGTGCAGCCATTCGTTAAATAGTGTCATTTTGGCACACAGAAAAATGAAAAACAAGGCTCGCACATGAAAATACTGTAGACCTGTGCATTCACGTATGTATTATAGTAGTAATTCATGTGAAAAAAAATAACATTACCAATTTCATACACAATGATGAAAAAGACCCGCACAACAGGCCCGTCAGTGAGCCAAAGTATAAGAGGATCATCTTTAGGATTGTTTTCCGATGGAGTGAAATAGTAGAAATTTTGAATCTCTTTGTCTTCTCCAACACCAATATACCTTTATTAAGTAATTATAACAAACAATTAACCTACCTAACCATAAATATATACATGCTAGCGTGAAGTAGATATTCAAGAAGAATCAATAAAGACAATTTTAAATTCTTCATTTTATTTTTTATTTCATATTTTATCTCCTATTTAATTCACAATATATGATATATATGTATATTAAATATTTTTTTATAAAAATAATTAATTAAAAATAAAATACAATTTATGTACATACATCAAATTAAAATTGGAGATGAATATAAAATTGATAAAGAAGGATTTCCAAAGGACTGAAATACCCTTGGTTTTAACAAAAACCCTGAAATTGCCCTAAGATCCATGTCTTTTCTAAACGAGTTGACCTAACCACCCGACTTGAGTCCACATGCCCAAAGAATTTCAACCTTACATTGTGTCCATGTGTACCTTCAAGGAAGTAGACACATGGACCCAACAATATCAAGTTAGCTAAATCGTTAATTATAAATGTCCCTTCATTTATTGCCAGGTAGGCAATTTTATGATATCTAACATCTACCTAGACACTGAATATTCCTACCTAGCGACTGTTGCATCCTTATTTATTTCTACCATTTAATTTAATAAACGCTCACTCGAGCTCCTATCTTTGGTTGACCCCTCGACCATCGACAAATATACTATTTGTCATTTCTTATGACATCAGTAGGCATTATCTGTGGGAATTTAAATTGAGTATTTTTGGATTTTGGGCTAGCCAAAGCTCATGGTGGCAACACCTAGCAAGAATATAGAGATGCCAGAGATGCAAACTAGTTCAACTTCATTACAACAGACACCTCCCATGACCCAACCTAAACCAATGATAGGAATCACACAATCTAAGTTACAAATCTTGATTGAAATAGTAACTAACCAAGTCGTTGATGGAAGGTTGGCAGGCATAGTGTTGGCATCGTATCCTTCTTTCCCGAGAAAGTTATTTTGAGAAGATCCTTTAGCCTAAGATAGGAGGATGGAGGCAATCAAAAGTGATGGAGACTCAAGGGAAAATGAAAGCTATCAGAAATAGCTGGACAAAAAAGCCACGAGTATGTAGGTGGATAGAGGAGTGAGGTCGGTTAAGAGGTATTCTAAGTGGCGAATTCCTATAGAGGTACAAGAGATTAACGACCAAGTGGAACAATTGAGCAAGAAATTGGAGAAAATTAAGAAGAAAAAATAGTTAGGATCCACTCTGCAAAAAAGAGGCTCTCTTTTTAGTGTAGAGATCTTAATAGAAACGGTGCCCTTGGGATTCAAAATACCCAACCTTTTGAGGAATAAGGGAAATTTTAACCCTCAAGAGCACCTAACGGCATTCAAACACATGATGCAATTGTATGGGTTACTAGATGCAATCAATTGCAGGGTGTTTATCACCACCTTATATGGAACAACACATGAATTGTTCACCTCCTTGGTACTAGGGACCATAGTGATGTATGACCAATTATGTTAGAAATTCTTATACCACTTTGCTAGTAAGAAAATGTCTAAGAGGCTAGCCATATAGCCATATATTTGTTTACCATAAGGTATAGAGAGGATGGGACTCTACATATATTTATGAGTTATTTTAACAATAAAGTTTGGGAATGATTAGTATCTTAATTTGTAGTCTTAAGAAAGGCCCATTAGCATCAGTGTTGGCTAGGGTACTACTTCCCGATATGGAGACCTTAATGGAGATGGCAAAAAGAGATGTACACGAGGAGGAGATAAATGTGATGAAGGATGATGAGTGGTCAAAAGTTGCAATTGGAGTGAGGCCATAGAGAAAGGAGAAGACGGGTAAACCTCAGTCTAGAAAAGACCACTGGAGGTGCTTGCCCCGACTAAGGTTCAACCATTATACACCTTTGTAAACCACTAAAATTAAGGTCACATTCGCCATCGCCTCATTAGACATTATAAGGTAGCTGGCTAAGCAACAAGACATACCTAATAAGAGAAATTCAAAATAGTACCGTCCATTTCATCTAGATAAAAGACATAATATAAAGAATTACCACTAGTTGAATGATGAGATCGAAAAGTTGATAATGCAAGACAGCTGGAGGAACTTGTGCAATAGTTACATAGAGATTCTCTAGGGTAGAGGTAACCTAAAGATAGGTCCAAAAATAGGTTGTGCAATCCATCCAAGAAGTACAAGCATAAGAAATACTAAGACACTAAGAAAGGTTGTGATCCATGCAATAATGACAACCTTCCAAAGAAAGGAGTCATAAATATGACAGTTGGTGAAGATCCATGTAATGGTAGGAAAAGATATGCTTAAGTGGATCGAAGGAGTTCACAAGTCTTCATCCTAGAAAAGGGCACAGAGCCTATAACTTTCAACCATAATGATTTGAAGAAGGCGGTGCAGTTGCATAATGATCTCATGGTGATAACCATAGATATTGTGAATTTTTCAATGTAGAAAATGTTAGTAGATAATGGCAGTTTGGTAGATAAAATATTCATGAGCACGTTGAAAAAGATGGATTTAGATATCACGACCATAAAACTAATCAACACTCCATTGGTAGGTTTCAGTAGGCCTAAGGTCATGCCATTGGCAACTGTTGATCTCCCCACCTCTCTAGGAGTGGAACCAAAGAGAAAGACAATCATGTTGAAATATCTAGTAGTGGAATGTCTATTCGCCTATGATGTGGTGCTAGGGTGGCTAGGCCTTAACCACTTTCATGCCATTATGTCAACCTATCACCTAAAGATGAAGTTTCCCACCAAAGCAGGAATTGGTGAGGTGCGATATGATCAGAAAGCAATGCAGATATGTTATAATGTTTCTCTAACATGGCCCAAGCCAAAGCCAAGTAGGTAGTTGGAGTTACCTATGAGCATTAAGTGGAAAGATAGTAAAAGAAGGATAATGGAGCCTTTTGACCACAAGTAGATAGAACTTCGATTAGGAGACCTAAGTAAACCACAAGAATAGGTACGCAGATAAATCCCCAATCTAAAATTTTGATGATGCCTTTAGGAAAATATGGATGTCCTTGCATGGGGACTCATGGATTTCAAAGGGATAGATCCTAAGGTTATGGTTTATAATTTGTATGTGGACCCTGATGCCCGACCTATTTGACAAAAGAAATGTAGTTTTGAGATAGAAATGAATAGAGTTATAGAGAAAAAAATTAGGAACTTGTTGGAAATAAGTTTCATAGTGAAGGAACAGTTCACTAAGTGGTAGTCTAATGTCGTGGTGGTCCCCAAGAAAGATGGGAGATGGAGAATGTACACAAACTACATTAACTTAAATAAGGCTTACCCCAAAGACTCCTACCCCTTACCTAGAATAGATGCTTTAGTAGATTCCACAATAGGATATGCCCCGTTGAGCATGATGGACACTTATTAAGGTTATCGCCAAATATATAGGGCCCTTAAGGATATGGACAAGACAGCTTTTGTGGTAAAAAAAGGGGTATATTGTTATTAGGTCATGCTATTTAGACTAAAAAATACAGGGGCTACATACCAAAGGTTGGTTAAAAAGATGTTTAGAGATCAAATAGGTCATACTATGGAGGTCTATGTAGATGATTTGTTGGTTAAAAATACGAGGCAGAAGGAACACAAAGCATCTGAAAAACACTTTTAGTACTATGTGCCAATATAGTCTAAAACTAAATCCTGCAAAATGTACATTTGGAGTTAGAAAAGGAAAGTACTAGGGATATATGGTCACTAAGAGAGGGATAGAAGCTAACCTGGAGAAGATAGAAGCTAGCCCAAGAATATAAACACATAAAAATGCTAGGGAGGTGCGATAATTAACAAGTTAAATAGTGATATTGGGAAGGTTCATAGCACATTTGGCAGTGAGAGGCTTACCATTCTTCAAGATATTGAGAAATCTTAGGGATTTCATATGGATAGAGGTGTGTAAGTGAGCAATTCAAAATCTGAAAAAGAATCTTAGCTACCCACCTCTTTTGGAAAAGCCACATGCAGGTGAAACTTTGTACTTGTACATGTTTGTAGTTGAAGAGGTAGTTAGCTTAATGTTATCAAAGGTTACTAGTAAGCACCATAAGCCCATGTACTGCGTCAACAAAATGTTGCAGGGGATAGAGAAAAGATATAGCGAGATTGAAAGGTTCGTGCTAACGTTGATCACAACTACTCAAAAGTTAAGACCTTACTTCCAAGCTCACCACGTAGTAGTTTTGACCAACCAACCTTTAAGGGAGATATTACATAAGCCAGACCTGTCATGAAGATTGGTAAAGTGGGGTATTGAGCTAAGTGAGTTTTCTATTGAATTTCAAAGTAGAACAGCCATGAAGGTACATGTGTTAGCTGATTTCCTAATAGAAATACAAAAAGAGAGTATAGAATGACTTCTTGAGGTGAATGCCCTGACGACCAATCGATGGATGGTGCATGTCAATTGGTCATCGATAGCTTACTGGGGAAGCTTAGGAATCTGGTTTCAAAGCCTATCAGATGGTGAATTAGATTTTTCTATGAAGTTTTAATCTCAAGTGACGAATAATGAGGCAGAATATGAGGCCATTATAGCTACTCTAAGGATAGCAACAGAGATGCAGATTGGTGATCCCATTGTGTACACAAACTCTCAACTGATTGCAAACCAATTTAATAGGACATACGAGGCAAAGGAGGAAATGATGAAGAAGTACTTGGAGAAGGTAAAAGATCTCGCAAAGGCAAATAGAAAGAGTTCAAATGGTGTAAACACCGAGAACATAAAATGAAAGGGCTGATTTCGTATTCAAGTTCACTAACATGATGAGTGGGTTGAGAACAAAAGAAGTGACAGTAGTTACAAAAGAGGAGTCCACTATTCATAACCAAACAACTTCTAGGAAAGAGTCATGGTAGCTAAGCTGGCTAAGTCAGAGCAAGACAAGTGTAAAAAGGAGATCATGTCATACTTGAGGGAGGAAAGTCTTCCATCGAATTCAATGGCAATAAGGAAAATCCAAAAGCAAGCATCAAGATTCACAGTATGGAAGGATGAGTTATATAAAAAGTCATATAGTGGACCACTCTTGAAGTATATGGATGCAAACCAAGTAGAGTATGTTTTGAGAGAGATACATAAAAAAAGTTGTGGGAATCACTCTAGAGGTCAAGCCCTAGGACAAAAGGTTATCAAACAAGGATATGTTTGCCCAACATTTGTGAAGGATGCTACTGCATTTGCTAGAAAGTACATAGAATACCTGTTATATGCTAACTTGATCCACAAATTAGATGCTGAGATGATGCCGATAAAGACTACCTATCCTTTTAACATATGGAGGATAGACATTGTGGGGTCTTTCCTCCCTGCAAGAGGTTAGAAGAAATTTATTATTGTCATGGTCAAGTATTTTAGCAAATAGGTCTAGGCAAAAGCTGTGGTCAAGATATCAGAGATAGAGGCCATGAATTTTCTTTGGAAAAATATAGTATGTCATTTTAGGATACCTAAGATCCTCATCTCGAATAATAATACCTAGGTTGAATGTAAGAAAATCATAAACTAATGTGAGGAGTTGCAGATATAACAAAAATTTCACATCTGTTGGGCATCCCTAAGCCAATAGCCAAATTGAGAAGATAAATCAAACTCTATTTGACAACTTGAAAAAGAGGTTGGACAGTGCAAAAGGAGCCGGGGTCGATGAGTTGCTAAAAGTGTTGTGGGCTTATAGGGTAACCCCTAGAACCTCAATAAGAGAGATGCTATTTAATATGGTTTATGGGTTAGAGGCAATAATCCATGCTGAAATTGGAGTAAAAACTTTTAGATGTTGGAATAGTGGCCTACAAGCCAATAAGATTGGCCTTGTAAAAGCAATCTTAATTGAATGATATTCTTTATATGGCCATCTTTATCTTATGCTTTATTTCACTTCACTGACATTTGGATGAAGGTCTTAGATCACCTAAGATTATAGGACTTAGTTCGAGGACCATGGAATAAGTCTCATATGGTCGTGATCTCAAATCTTCCAAGTTATAGGATTTTATGAGACGGAGAATCTAAGATATGGATAGACTTGCAATAACGATGTATAAATCCAAGAGTTGGATATTGCTCCATTCTATGAGCAACTATATGAGATACAGGTGTAGGTTAGTAGGTGCTTGTTAGAGAATAAGATACTAAAGACCCATAGGAGAATCCACTAGATAGTTGTAGTAACAAGTCGGTAGTGGCTAATTCTCCCACTTATGCTAATACATATTATTAGTCCTTTGACCTGAGGATCTATGGTAACCTTATGTCTAGTTCTCATGATTTGACTTTTCCTTGACCACCCAGTGGGTCTTTTAGGTTGAGATTGTGTATGAGCTACTTGGCATAGAGGTTTGTGAGGTCTAAGATGAAATCTGACTCTTCACTATTGTGAAGGGTGAGTGCATCTCTTATGTATTCTATAATAATCAATTCCTAGAAATCCGTATGCAAGGTGGTGTGATAATTTGGAAAAGGAGTTTTCCAAAGGTGAGGTCACACAAAGGGATCGAAACATTGAGAATAAAGACATAGTATTTGAGGCTATTAGGGAGCCAGCAAATATCTTGCCTTAAGCCTCTTTTGGGAGATAAAAGATGGAAGGACCATATTTGTATGATACGTGTAGAGCTATGATGATTCTACAGAATATTCATTTCAACCAATTAGTTGGGCTCCATGGGCTTGAGGTTGAACATCGACCATGACGATTGGGTATTCTTCAATTAGTAAGATTAATTGAATTTAGTCGATTAGTTTAAAAGGAGTTTCAAACTAAAATGAATATCAGATATTCAAAGTCACTAAGAGTTGTGAACCCATATCCAATGAATGGTAGAACATGTTAGGTCATATACAAAAGCCAATTAACTTCCTAATTGATGGTAAAAAAATTTCTAAGTATTAGAAAATTAACTCCTAGTGGACCCATTTTATGATACCATTTTTCAAGGTCATTTTTGGCTTAATTAATTTAAGTATTAAATTAATAAAATAATTTAAGGAGTTAAATTAGATCAATAATTAAGGATTTAATTATTTGGTGCCAACATGACCATCAATTGGTTTAAGTTAAGCTTAAGAGTTAAATTAGTTTGATTTAAGAGTTAAATCAAAGGTTAATTAATTAAATTTAAAATTTTAATTTAATAAATGGAAAGAATGAACTTTGGCAGGAAAATTTAGATGAAGAGTTCATTTAAATTAGAATCTTAATTAATATGAAATTAGATTTCAAATGTAATTAAAATGCACATGAAATTCAAATAAGATTTAAATTTAATTTGCCACCTTGGCACCCCACTTGGCTACCCCTCATCATGGAAGGTGTGATGCCACCTTGGCATCACACCATTTAGCATCTACATATAGATATAGAAAGAAAGGATTGGCCATCATCACAAGTGGTGCGAAGAATTAGATTCTTTACAATTCCCTCCAAAACCTCTTGCAAGCATTGCATTCATGTGTTGAAAGCTTTGCTCTCTTCTTCTTCTTCCCTACCAAAAATCAGCCTCCACCATAGTAAATCTCCTTTCTTATTCTAGCTTATAGATTAGAGATTTTGGAATATTTAATTGGTTTGTATATTATAAAATAGAGGCAAACAAGAGAGTTTGTTTGATTTGGAAATCCACATGCACAAAGTCTAATTTGGTGATTTTCTATAGGGAGTTCTAGAAATATTTTTGAATCGAGTTTTGTATAATAAGTTCGTCAAGATGTTGAGAAGCTCCAAAAATTTTCTCAAAATTTTTGAAGGATTTTTGGTTAGGCGATTTTCGTACTCTTCTAGTTGTGCTAATTGTTGATAGTTTCTGAAATTGTGAAGAGTTCATTAGTCTCTTTTTGAATTTTTCTTTTTGAGGTAATGCTCTCACCAAATCTAAATCCCTAGCATGATTTGATCCTTGGTATTCTTGTAAGCACTAGTTAATTTCATGCTTTTGAATTTTTGATAATTGGATCCTATTGCCTTACTTATTTTCTTTAGAGTGCAGAAGTTCGACTAGGAAGATAATACTGAAGAGTAAGCTTTCGACTTGGATATCATTCAGTAGGGTAGGGATGTAGTGGTATAGAGAATGTCGCTACAAAAGAGGCAAATGGCAAGAAGCTATAATAAGAAGGTGAAGGCGAGAAATCTGGAGGTCAGTAACTTGGCATTGAAAAAGGTTGAAGTGCCCAAGCATGTAGGCAAATTGAACATAAATTGGGAAGGGCCATTCAAGATAATGAAAGTAGCGAATAATGGAGTGCATAGATTGCAGTCACTCAATGGGAAAGAGCTCCCGCAACCTTGGGGAATATAGAACTTAAGAAAATTTTATGTATGAAGATTTCATGTCTTCTTAGTTTTGCAACTCAGTTTTTGTACAATCAAGTTTGCAAGACCACTTATATGTCACTACTATAGTTTTCCTTAGCAATTTAATAGGTTGAAAGACCAAGGTCATCGACTTGGCGATAATCATAGAAAGTAAAGGAAAAAGCCTCCTAACCTGAATAAGGTCGAGTGGTCTAGGATACATCAAAAGGTCAACAAGCTAAACAGCTTCAACCTATAAACGGTTGATGACCCAACAACATCAAAAGGTCAACAAGCTAAATAGCTTCAACCTGTAAAAGGTTGATGACCCAACAACATCAAAAGGTTAATAACGGGCTAAATTAGCAAGGCCTGTAAAAGGTTCAAAAGGGAAGTTCCAAAAGAGGCTAGTGTTCAGTGCAATTAATTTAATCTACACAAAGTTGAGAACATATCATCGAGCCTGGTATAAATAGAGCTTCAGAGGTCAATGTACCTAAAGGACAAATCATTGGGAAACATTTATCAAGGTATGAGAAAGACTAAATGAATGAAGCTTTAGCCCAATGACACTTAGTGCAAAACTTTTTTTTAACACATCTCAAAGTACGTGAGATTGCATGCTTAACAACAATTCTTATATATGAGACATTAAAAGTTAAAAAGCACAATAGCTAACATGGAATAAGATGAAAATGAGTAGGACTATTTAAAGAAACATAGATTTTTTGTTCAATAATTCATCAATTAGCAACCTATTCATAGATATGTTACCATGTTTCAAGTAAGGTAGCGATACAAGCAAAATTTACAAGAAAGAAAAGTAAATTGACCAATTCCACTTACCCGATTAAAGTCTAAAATCAATTTGAAAATGCAAAACATCAAAATAGATAAAAATAGATAAAAGACGCATGAAAGGGCTTAAGGATTGGGCAAGGGGGACTTTGTTCTCGATGCTCTAAATACCTCATCCCTAAGATTAGTTATGTCTTGGAAGATGTACCCAAAGTTTTCTTTTGAATGATCAGAAAGTGGAACGTCTGGGTAATCTTCATGGTTTTTGGACTTGCTAGGTCGAGTAGGCATAGGTCGAACCCATCTTTCAGCCTACCTAACTTCTCAAGCTAAAATTAGCATTTGTAGAAGTTGTCTAACCCCTTAGTGCTAGCTTTTTAAGCTATTGCCAAGGTAAAGACCTGTGACTACATGAAGTCTCAAATTCCAGCATGGTGGGCATTACTGAGTTGACTCTAAAAAGAGGTCGATTGTTGATAGTCTTTATTACCTTTCTTCTATCTTACCTCAAAATGTTTCTTCTTTTCTGTATTTATCTAGTTGAATAAATTAGCTGATTTTTTTCTCAAAGATTATTCGGTTACTCTTCAGTAGTTGATTTCCTTCTTCAAGCTTTTGACCTCCTTATCCTTTTCAATGATAATGATGTCGTGGGTAAAGATTTGCCTCTTGAGTTTTTCCAACTCCTAGTAAAGGTTGTTAGTCTGGGCTTCCGCAATCACACAACAATCTCAAAAAAAGATGCACTACAGGACCAATTGATGAACAAAGGGATCAACCTAAAATGGGTACAAAAGAAGAAGTATATGCATAGCATTTACGCTTTATCCCCATCAACAAATTCTTATTTTAGCGAGTATAAAACTCATCTCCTATTACACAACCAAGTCAGGAGCCCTCCATTGGCAAGAATGTCCCAATCCTCATTACCTACTTTAAATTAAAATATGGTATAAGTAACGACGCCACAATATAGTATTTATAGTAGTAAGTTTTGATTAATTGAATGCTTTAATTATATTAGCTTGCTTTCTTTCACAGGTTTCTTTCTATCCTATAACACCCCTAAAATTTGGAATTTTTACAATTTAGGATTTAGAAATTAAGATATTGATAAACCAGATTTTAGGGTTCGAAAGATAAATCAAAAGGGCTTAACTGCAAAAATTTTGAAAGTAATGGGGTTAAATTGCAATTTGCAAAGACTTGATTGGATGACATTTTCAAAAGTTTGGGGTTTTATGATTTTTATTCTTGGTCAAAGGGGTCAAAGTCATGTAGTGACTATTTTTGGGGCTGAATTGAAGAGTTGCCATTTTCTAAAGGACCAAATTGAAGAATAACGTAAAGATTTAGGGGCCAAACTCTAATTTAAAAAAGTTAAATTTTATAAAAGTTAAACTTTCATTTTCATTCCCCATTTTCTTTCTTCTTCTTCACTGAGAATCTTTTCTTTTCCTCTGGCAATTTTTCAGGCCACGACTTTTCTTCCAAAACCACTCAAATTATCTTATTCTCCTCTTCACCAGAATCACGTGGATATATTATGCAACCACTAACTTGGATAGGCTACCAAAAAATGTTAAGGCCGAGCAAGCGACAACAGAGCTTATTGGGTTTCCATTTTCAAGTAACCTTTCGTGGCGGACCAAAGGTGCTCTGGGATGGGTTCAGCTCGGGCAAGCATTTGGCAAAGTCAGTTTTAAATTTCAGCAAAAGTGACAGCAGAATGGTGGTGACAATCCATGGTGGCTTGAGGTGGAACAGTGGCTTTGAGGTGGAAATTGGCTATTTCTTGGCAACATTTGGAAAAATTGATCGAAGCATTGTATTCCTGGAGTGAGAAGGAACATTTTGGTGGTGTTGAGGATTGTCTTTGACGGTGGAGCTGAGATAGAATTCTCTCCTCATTGCGTTGATCATGGTGGTGGTCTTGGTTCATGGTTTCATGGTCTAGTTATGCAAATTCGGGGGAAAAAAAGAGTTAAATAGTATATGTTTATATGTATATGTATATAAATGCAATGTGCCGTTGTCACCATTGGACCTTGTAATATGCCAAGGATAAGGATTTGTATAAGATTGATATATATAACTCTATGCATGGACTATAATGTAATTAGTGGGCCCGAATCTATATTATTTTATGTAATGTTAGGATTAATTGAGATAACTAAGCAATTTAATTATGATTTATGAAATTGGAACTTGTGATATGATAATTAGGTGATTTGAAATGATATAGGACTAAGACTCAATGTATGCATACACGAGTATGAATTTAATAAAATTAAATAGTATTATTTTGAGAAGATTATGGGAAATTGTCGAGTATTGAAATAAGAAAACCTTAATTCTATGTATTTGAGATTTAAGTGGCACGAATTGGGATAATTGAGATAATTGGACTATTATTGATGTTTTGGGATGATGATATGAGGATAATATGTAAATATGGACCAGATTATACTTCTTTAATAAAACTGAGGTGAATGCTATGACTATTTCTGAATTAGTGATTTAATCAGCAAAATTCTATTGACAGCACCGATTAAGCCCTGTAACTAATTATGTTAAGTGGATAATTAGTGGTTTTGGAATATTGATGAGCATACTAGTAAGAATTAAGGTTGAATGTGGATTTAACTGTAAATATACTCTATTGGTTAAGTGATGGAGAAATGGGTCCCATAGACCAATAGATGGAAGATTGCGATAGCTTTTTTTAAGATTGTGGATGTAAGGGTCTGCCATTCTAGCTTTGTTATATTTATCTATTCTTATGGTACAACCCCTGTGAGGATTAACTAGCTTGATTGTACCTGCTCATAATTGTTTGAATTATACTTGCTTGTTTATTTGATATCTGTACTTGATTTTGCACTTTTTCATAATCAATTTGCTTGATTTGTATACCTCTGTGAGGGTTAGTACATATTTCACTCTATTGAGTTAGTTCTTGCTAGTTCTAGCACCCAAAACTTTTAAGCGTTATCTATTTTGTTCTTATTCGTATTCAAAACTTGTTATTATCCTATTAATTATCTCAACTTGTACTTGTTATCATTCTGCACTTGTTTCTGTATGTTTATTATCTAATTGTCTGTTATCCATCCCTTTGATTATTTGTTATGATTGTGGTTGTCATATGGGAATAAAGGGACATTAATTTCCACTGTGTGCATGGGATAAGCTGCAAGCTTTGAATTCTCGAACAAGTAACGGGACTTTAGTCTCTACTGCATGCATGAGATAAGTCGTACACCCATAAGACTTGGGTAAGTAATGGGACGTCCTTGCTGTGTGCATGGGATAAGCTACAAGCCTGAAACTCTTGGATTTAGTAATGGGACGGTAATCCCTACTATGTACATAGGACAAACCGTAAGCTTTGAACTAATGATAAGATGAATCTAATAAGTTTGTTCTATTTTTATCCGTATTTTGACTATAGTTTGATTATTTGTACCCTGCTTGTGGAGTAACAAGGGTATTGAAGTTCTTAGTATAGATCAAACTATTGTCTAGGTTGAACGAGCCGACTGTATTTTCTCCTGAACTAATTCGATTGAGATGGACAATTCCTCCCAAACAGATTGGGTAGAGATGATCTCAAGCCGTTCAAGCTGACAGTCACAACCGCCAAGCTAGTATCTCTAAATAGCTTTTGTTAATCCCTGTGATTATTCCTGACTATTCATAACTGATTCGTCTGTAAATTGATACTTGACTGCCTGTATCCGTTCTGTTTCTGTTCTTGTTGTTGATTGACGATATTTTAGGTTAAGATTTCTTGATAGATCCCTATTTTGTTTATTATGAATATTCCTTACTAAGTCCTTTGGACTTACCTCATATTTCTTCTATATTTTTTCTGACAGGACTGATTGATAAGCTCAGACTTTCGGTCTGATCAATGAGTATAATTTTGTATTAGAATAGCTATGGATTTTGCTAATGGGCATACTGGGGCATGTTTTTGTAACCCTAGAGATGTTGTGATATGCTAGGTTTGAATTTAACATTTGTAGGGTATATATATTATGTCGAACATTTTGAAACTGTTGATGGCATATACTTAGAACTTATGTTGTATGTTATTAGATCACCTAAGATATATATATATATATAATATTTTATGGAAGCTGATAAAGTTGAAGTCTGCTGCTATCTCTGATAATTCTTGTTAAGGTTACTTAAGTTGAAATCCATTGCTATTTCTGATATGTTTGAAGTGCTTTTGATGGGCCTATTACTTGTTCGTGGGTTTTGAATTAAAACTGAACTGGGGTGATGCCTCAACTAGGGGCTATCCCAGGTGGAGTGCCACAGAAGTAGTATTAGAGCCTAGGTTTGTTGTTGACCTAGGCATTTAGGTATCTTTGGGAATTGTGACTGATATTTTATTTGAGTTAGTTGAGTATGAATTTTAGGTATATTGAATATTGGGAAGTTCTTATGTGATTCCAAGAGTTTAAGATGAATTTGATTGGTTGATGTTGGTGAGATGAGTTTGTGTACTTTGGGATGTCTATAGTACCATATCGTACATCATAGAATGATTAAACTGATGTGTTTATGAATTTTATTTGATTTTATCTAATGTTTCTCCTTCTTTTATTTTTAGAAGCTTGGAAGAGTTGGTAGAAGTGATGGCACCACAAGAAAGTTCTTATACTCCCATTCCACCTATAATTAGACATTGAGGAAAACCTCCTAGTTAACGGATGAATGAGTAATGGGCACTAAGATTAAGGGCACCTGCTTACCCGCAAGTTGCACAAGAAGAAAAGGTTTCACAAACCCTTTTAGTGGGCCAGCCAACGGACCTTGTGTACCAGAGAAAACCAACATTTAAGCCTTAGGCTCATCACTTGAGTAGTAAAGCAAGAGGTGTTAATGAGATTGCCGAAGACTGGACATTAGAATAATTTCTTTGTTTCAATCCCCCAATGTTCTTAGGAGACCCTGATGATAGAAAAGCTAAAGAGTAGATTGAGAATTTAGAGAATATTTCTGAGATACCTCATTATTCAGATGATTAGAAGGTTTGATTTGCTATGTTCCTTCTAGGAGGTTTCGGCCTCAGTTGGTGGAAGATGATTGACCGAAGGTGGAAGGCTGAAGGAACACCACAGACCTAGAAGAATTTCACATGAGACTTTATGAATAAATATGTACCAGTGATAGTGAAGCAAGCAAGGGAGAGAGAGTTTATAGACCTTGCTTAAGGGGCCTAGATTGTTATTTAGTACGAGGCCACTTTTAGCCGATTGATACAATATGCTCCCTATATACAAGATGATGAAAGTCAATAGGCTCGATGATTTGTGCAAGGGTTATGGCCAAATTTGAGAAGGGGTCTAGCCATTTGTGATCTGATAAACTTTAACCAAGCAGCGAGTAAGGCACTACAACTTAAATTGAAACTGCGTGAGATCAGAAAAATTGAGAAAAAAAGCCAAAAGAGAATGATATACCTCGACGGACAGAGTAGTGCCAAAAGAAAACAACTGAAGCTTCAGGTGGCAAGCACTACCCAACAAGTCCCTCATTCTGTCGAGAAAACTAATGTAACTTAAGAGAGAGTGCCCAAATAATGTGAATTTGTAGGGAATTTGACTATAATGAGTCTAGCTATTGGAGAAAACAAGATAGATGTCCAAATAGGCGTAATGACTAGAATTATGTGGAAGATTGCAACAAATGAAAAGGCCCCACCCTTGTAGAAGAGGGAAAACTTGTGGCATTTGCTAGCGGGAGATTGAATATACTAGCTCATGCATATGCCCTAATATGAGAAGAAACATTGGATCCTAATGAAATGACAAAAGGTATGGTTTCTATATTTGAAATCTATAATAATACCTTATATGATCTTAATGTTTACATTCTTTCATACATGTTGCATTTCCTTGAACTAAATATGCAACTCAAGATTTGGGTTTATTACATAAAAATGGTAGCTGAATACTTGGGAGTAATTTTGAAAGACGTGAACTTATCACCTCTCTACCCCATGTAGAAGTATTGTTTAACCTTTTGTGAGGACCAGAATCTTTTCAAAGTCAAAGTTAGACAAGAAATGACCACGTAAAGCACTTAAAACATAGTTCTCAAAACTTTGAGAAAGTATTAGTTGTATGCTAAATTTAGCAAGTGTGAATTTTGAATAAGAAATGTAGCTTTTCTTGGGCATATCACATCATAAGATGGGATAGAGATTGATTCCTCCAAGATAAAGGCAGTAATCAATTAAAAATGATTGGAAAATGTGATAGAAGTTGTAGTTTTCTATATCTTATCGACTATTATGAAGATTGTGCAGAATTTTTCTAAAATAGCTGACACGTTGATCAAATTTTCAGTTAATTATTTGATTGAGAAAAGGATCCAAACATGAGACAGCGTGATGGGTGGAAATTCTAGAAGACTATGAATCTTCCATCACCTATTACCCAAAAAAGTAAAGGTAGTAGCCAATGCCTTGAGTCGATAGCTAGAATGGCTTACTTACTAGAAGGAGAAGTATTGGAAAGCTTACAAATAGGTGTTGTGTTGAAAATTAATACAGCAAGTAGGATTGCAAACATAAGTGCAATTCGAATTACAAGATGAAATGCGACAAACCCAAGTTAATGATATTTGGATAATGAAATTGAAGGAAACGTTGGAAATTCTGAAAAGTCTGAGTTCAGTACCAATATTCAAAGTATTTTTCTATTCCGTAAGAAAATAGAAGTGCCGAAAGAAAATTTTATTAGATAAGGCACCCAAGTCAAGATATATGATGCATCTGAGAAGCACAAAGATATATTGAGACTTGAAAAATCAATCATGGCAAAATTTAATGAAAAGAGAAGATAGATCAATGGACCAAATCTACTTATTTTCTATCAGTTAGAAAAGTACTCATATGAGAATTTAGGCACTAGATTCTTCTAAGAGGGGAGTCTGTAACACCCTTAAATTTTGCATTTTTGAAAATTAAGAATTTAGAAATTTAGATATTGATAAACCGAATTCTAGGGCTCAAAAGATAAATCAAAATGACTTGATTACAAAACTTTTAAAAAGCATTGGGGTCAAATTACAATTTGTAGAGACTTGATTGGATGACATTTTCAAAAGATTGGGCTTGCATGGTATTTATTCTTGGTTAAAGGGGTTAAAGTCATGCACTAACTATTTTTGGGGCTAAATTGAAATGTCATCATTTTCTAAAGGACCAAATTGAAGAATAATGTAAAGGTTTGGGAGCCAATCTCTAATTTGAAAAGGTTAAATTTTATAAAAGTCAAACTTTCATTTTCATTCCCCATTTTCTTTTTTCTTCTTCAGCGAGAACCGTTCCTCCTTCTTCGGTGATTTTTCTAGCCATAGCTTTTCTTCCAAAACCACTCCAATTATCTTCTTCTTATCTTCACTAGAATCATGTGGATATATCATGCAACTACTAACTCGGATAGGCCATTGAAAAACGTGAAGGTCATATGAGCAATGGCAGAGCTTAGTGGGTTTTCACTTTCTAGTGACCTTTTGCAGTGAACCAAGGGTGCTCTAAGATGGGTTTAGCTTAGGGATATGTTTGGCGAAGTCAATTTTAGATTTTGACCACCAATAACAATGAAACAAAGGTGATAGTCCACATTGGAGTGAGGTGGAAATTAACATTTTCTTGGCAGCATTTGGAAAAATTGATTAGACCATTGTATTCCTAGAGTGGAGAGGAACACTTTGGTAGGGTTGGTGATTATCTCTAGTGGCTAGCAGCAGAGCTGAGATTGAATTCTAGCCTCGTAGTGATTATCATAGTAGTAGTCTTGGTTCTTGGTTTTGAGGTTTAGTTAAGTATATTCGTGGGTAAAAGGGAGTTAAATGATATATATTTATATCAATATGTATATATATGCAATGTGCCATTGTTTCCATTAGACCTTGTAACATACCAGTGATGAGGATTTGTATAAGATTGATATATACAACTCCATGCATGGACTATAGTGTAATTAGTGGGCTCGAATCTGTATTATTTTATGTAATGTTAGGATTAATTGAGATAATTAAGCAATTTAACTATGATTTATGAAATTAAAACTTATAATATGATAATTGGGTGATTTGAGATGATATAGGACGAAGACTCAATGTATGCATATGCCAGTATGAGTTTAGTAAAATTGGATAGTATTATTTTATGAAGATTATGGGAAATTATTAAGTGCTGTAATAAGAAAATCCTAATTCTATAGATTTGAGATTTCAATGGTGAGAATTGGGTTAGTTGTGATAATTGAACTAGTATTGATGTGTTTGGGATGATGATATGAGGATAATATGTAAATAGGAATCGGATTATACTTCTTTAATAAAACTAAGTCAAATCCCATGACTATTTCTATATTACTGGCTCAATTAGCAAAATTGTATTGATAGCATCAATTAAGCCCTATAATTATTGTGTTAAGTGGGTAATTAGTGGTTTTGGAATATTGATGAGTAAACTAGTAAGAATTAAGGTTGAATGTGGATTTAACTGTAAATATGCTCTTTTGGTTAGGTGATGGAGAAGTAGGTCCCACAAACCAATAGACAATAGATTATGGTAGCTTTTTCTAAGACTGTAGGAATAAGGGTTTGCCATTTTGGCCTTATTATATCTATATGTTCATGTAGCATAACCTTTATGAGGTTTAACTCGCTTTATTGTACTTGCTCATTTAATTGAGATCTATACTTGATTGTGCTCTTGATCATAATCGATTTGCTGAATTTGTATACCCCTGTAAGGGTTAGTACATGTGTTACTTAGTTAAGTTAATTATTTCTTGTTCTGGCCCCCAAAACTTTTGATGGTTATTTGTTTTGTTCTTGTTCCCATTCAGTACTTGTTATTGTCCAGTTAATTGTCTCAACTAGTACTTGTTATAGTTCTACACTTGTTTCCATCTGTTTGTTATTTGATTATCTATTTTTCGTCTGTTCAGTTATTTGTTACAGTTGTGATTTTCATATAAGATTGAAGAGACATTATCTCTATTGTGTGCATGGGATAAGCCGTAAGCCCTTAACTTTTGAATAAGTAACGTGATATTAATCCTTGCTATGTGCATGGGATAGCAGTAAGCTAATGAGACTTGAGTAAGTAATGGGACATTAATCCCTATTGTGTGCATAGGATAAGTCGTAAGCCCAAAACTCCTGGATTTAGTAATGGGACATTAATCTCTATTGTGTGCATAGGATAAGCCATAAGCGTGAAACTAATGATAGGGTGAATATAAGAAGTCTATTCTGCTTTGATTCGTATTTTAACTATAGTCTGATTGTTTGTACCTTGCTCGTGGAGCAATATGGGTATTAAAGTTCTTAGTTTGGATTGGGCTATTGTCCAAGTCAAACGAGCCATTTGTATTTCCTCCCAAACTAATTTGTTTGACATAGACCATTCCTCTTGAATAGATTTAGCTGAGATAATCCCAAGCCGCTTGAGCTAACAATCTAATGCTCGAGCTAGTACCTCCTAACAACTTTGAACTTGTTAATCCCTATGATTATTCTTGATTGTCTGTAACTGATCTATTTGTAAATTGATACTTGATTACTTGAATCTAATCTGTTCTTGTTCTTGTTGTTATTTGACAATTTGTTAGGTTGATTTTCCTTAATAGAACCCTATTTTCTTTATTATGAATATCCCTCACAAAGTCCTTTGGACTTATCCCTTGTTCTTTTTATATTTTCTCAAATAAGATTGAATGATAAGCTTAAACTTTTGATCAGATCGACAAGTATAATTTTGTATTAAAATAGTTATGTATTTTGTTAATAGGCAAACTTGGGCATACTTGGTCATGTTTTTGTAACCCTAGAGATGTTGTGATATGTTAGGTATGAATTTAACATCCGCAAGGTGTATATATTATGTCAAACATTTTGAAACTATTGATGGCATGTACTTAGTACTTATGTTGTATATTATGCAATTATCTAAGAAATGTTTATAGTGTTTTGTGGAAGTTGATAAAGTTAAAGTTTGCTACTATCTCTGATAATTCTTGTTGAGGTTACTTAAGTTGAAATCCGCTATTATTTTTGATAAGTTTGAAGTACTTTTGATGAGCATATTGTTTGTTCATAGATTTTGAATTATGACTGAACTGGAGTGGCACCTTAGCTAAGGGTTATCCCAAGTGAGGTGCTATAGAAGTGGTTTTAGAGCCTAGGTTTATCATTGACCTAGGCATTTGGGTATCATTGGGAATTGTGACTGATCTTTTGTTTGAGTTAGTTGAGTGTGAATTTATTATATATTGCATATTGGGAAGTTCATATGTGATTCCAAGAATTTAAGATGAATTTGATTGGTTGATGTTAGTGAGATGAGTTTGTGTACTTCAGGATATGCATAGTACCTTGTCATATATTGTAGGATGATTAAACTTGCGTGCTTATGAGTTTTTTTTGATTTTATCTAACACTTTTCCTTCTTTCATTTTTAGAAGCTCAAAAGAGTTGGTAGAAGTGATGGCACCGCAAGGAAGTTCTAGTACTCATGTTTTGCTTAGAATTGGACATTGAGAAAGACCTTCTGGTTGATGGATGAATGAACAATGGGCTCTAAGATAAAAGGTGCCGACTTACTCGCAAGCCACACAAGAGAAGAGGTTTCACAAACCCCTTCAATGGGCCAGCAAAAGGACCTTGTATACCAAAGGAAATCAATATTTAGGCCGTAGGCTCAACACTTAGGTAGTAGAGCAAGAGGTGTTAATGAGATGGTCGAAGACCAGGCATTAAAATGGTTTCTTCATTTCAATCCCCTAAAGTTCTTAGGAGACCATGATGATAGAAAAGATGAAAAATAGACTGAGGATTTAGAGAATATTTTTGAGGCATTTCGTTATTCAAATAATTAGAAGGTTAAGTTTGCTACTTTCCTTCTAGAAGGTTCCACCCAAAGTTAGTGGAAGATGATTATCCAAAGGTGGACAGTTGAAGGAACAACATAGACCGGGGAGAATTTCACATGAGATTTTATGAATAAATATGTACTAGAGATAGTGAAGCAAGCAAGGGAGAGAGAGTTTATGGACCTTGTTTGAGGGGTCTAGATTGTTTGTCAATACGAGGCCACTTTTAGCCAATTGATACAATATGCTCCTTACATACATTATGATGAAAGTCAACAAGCTCAATGATTTGTGTAAGGGTTATAGCTAGATTTGAGAAGGGGTTTGGCCATTTGTGATATGATATACTTCAGCTAAATAGTGAGTAAAGCATTACAACTTGAATTAAAACTGCATGAGATCAGAAAAATCAAGGATAAAAATTGAAAGAGAAAAATACACCTCGATGGATAGGGTAGTGCCAAAAGAAAACAATCGAAGCTTTAGGTGGGAAGTACTACCTAATAAGTTCATTATTTTGGTGAGAAGGTGAATGTGACTTAAGAGAGAGTACCTAAATAATGTGAATTCTATGGGGGATTTGGCCATGATAAGTTTTAGCTATCGGAGAAAACAAAGTAGATGTGTAAGTTGTGGTAGCGACCAACACTATGTGAAAGATTACCCCAGAGAGAGAGGCCCAACCCTTACAAAAAAGAAAAAACATATGGCAGGAGCTAGTAGGAGACCAAATATACGAGCTCATGCCTATGCCCTGAAAGAAAAAGAAACACCAGATCCTAACAAAATGACAAAAAGTATGGTTTCTATATTTGAAATCTATGATAATGCCTTATATGATCTTGGTGTTTACATTCTTTCATACATGTCACATTTCATTGAACAAAATATGAAACCTAAGATTTAAGTCTATTACATAAAAGTGGTAGTTGAATACTTGGGAGTAGTTCCGAAAGAAGTGAACTCATCACCTTTACCCAATGTAGAAATATTATTTAACCTTTTGAGAGAACCAGAATCTTTTCAAAGCTAGAGTCATACAAGAGTCCTACCAGCTTAAGACTAGAAATGACCACGTAAAGCACTTGCACATAGCTTTTGGAACTTTGAGAAAGCATCAGTTATATGGTAAATTTAGCAAGTGTGAATTTTGAATAAGAAAGGTAGCTTTTCTTGGGCATGTCATATCCCAAGATGGCATGGAGGTTGATTCCTCTAAGATAGAGGCAATAGTCAACTAAAAAAGATTGGAAAATGTGATAAAAATTATAGTTTTCTGTGTCTTATTGGCTTTTATGAAGATTGTGCAGAACTTTTCTAAAATAGCAGACTTGTTGATCAAATTTTTAGTCAACCATTTGACTTAAAAGAGGATCCAAACATAAGACAACATAATGGGTGGAAATACTAAAAGACTACGATTCTTTAATAACTTATTACCCAAAAAGGCAAAAGTAGTAGCCAATGCCTTAAGTCAATAGCTAGAATGGCTCACTTACTGTAAGCAAAAGTATTAGAAAGCCTACAAATGGGTGCTGCGTTGAAAATTAAAACAGCAAGTAGGATTGCAAAGATAAGTGCAGCCTGAATTACAAGATGAAATGCAACAAACCCAAGTTAGTGATATTTGGATAATGAAACAAAAGGAAAGTTGGAAATTCTGGAGAGTCTAAGCTCAATACTGATATTCAAGGTATTTTCTATTTTGTAAGAAGATAGGAGTGTTGGAAGAAAATTTTATTAGATAAGGCACCCAAGCCAAGATATACAATGCATCTGAGGAGCATAAAGATGTATTAAGACCTAGAGAAGTAATCTTGGCCGAATTTAATGAAGAGAAAATATAGATCAATGGACTGAATCTATTTAATTTCTACCAGTTAGAACATACTTAGATAAAAATCTAGGGACCAGATTCTCTTAAGGAGAGGAGTCTATAAGACCCCTAAAATTTGGAATTTTTGAAAAATAAGGATTTAGAAATTAAGATATTGATAAACTAGATTTTAGGGCTCGAAAGATAAATCAAAAGGACTTGATTGCAAAAAAATTGAAAGTATTGGGGTTAAATTGCAATTTATAGAGACTTGATTGGATGACATTTTTAAAAGTTTGGGGTTGCATGGTATTTATTCTTAGTCAAAGGGGTCAAAGTCATGCACTAACTATTTTTGGGCTTGAATTAAAGTGTTGCCATTTTTTGAAGGACCAAATTGAAGAATAATGTAAACATTTGGTGTCCAATCTCTAATTTGGAAAAGTTAAATTTTATAAAAGTCAAACTTTCATTTTCATTCCCTATTTTCTATATTCATCTTCACCAAGAACCTTTCCTCTTCTTCTGACAATTTTTCCAGCCACATCTTTCAAAGCCACTTTGATTATCTTCTTCTCCTGTTCACTAGAATCACATGAATATATCATGCAGCCACTAATGCAAACGGGCCACCTAAAAACATAAAGGCTCAATGGACGATGATGGAGCTTAGTGGGTTTCCACTTTTCAGTGACCTTTCATGGCAGACCAAAGGTGGTATAGGACGGGTTCAACTCAGGGAAGCATTTGGCAAAGTTAGTTTTGGATTTTGGCTATCGGTGATGGTGGAATAGAGGTGATAGTCCATGGTGGCATGAGGTGAAACACCAAATTTGAGGTGGAAATTGGCTATTTTCTTGGCGGCGTTCGAAAAAATTGATTAGAGCATTGTATTCCTAGAGCGGAGAGGGACATTTTGGTAGTGTTTGTGATTGTCCTTGGCAACAAAGCTAAGACAAAATTCTCACCTCATTGTGGTGATCGTGATGGCAGTCATAGTATGTGATTTCGAGGTCTAGTTAAGTAGATTCATAGGGTAAAAGGGAGTTAAATGATATATATTTATATCAATATGTATATACATGCAATGTGCAATTGTCACCATTGGACCTTATAATATGCCAAGGATAAGGATTTGTATAAGATTGATATATATAACTCTATGCATGGACTATAATGTAATTAGTGGGCCCGAATCTATATTATTTTCTATAATGTTAGGATTAATTGAGATAATTAAGCAATTTAATTATGATTTATGAAATTGGAACTTGTGATATGATAATTGGGTGATTTGAAATGATATAGGACTAAGACTCAATGTATGCATGCACTAGTATGAATTTAATAAAATTGGATAGTATTATTTTATGAAGATGATGGGAAATTGTCGAGTATTGTAATAAGAAAACCTTAATTCTATGTATTTGAGATTTAAGTGGCAAGAATCGAGTTAATTGAGATAATTGGACTATTATTGATGTTTTGGGATGATGATATGAGGATAATATGTAAATAGGGACCATATTATACTTCTTTAATAAAACTGAGGTGAATGCTATGACTATTTCTGAATTAGTGGCTTAATTAGCAAAATTCTATTGACAACACTGATTAAGCCTTATAACTAATTATGTTAAGTGGATAATTAGTGGTTTTGGAATATTGATGAGTATACTAGTAAGAATTAAGGTTGAATGTGGATTTAACTGTAAATATACTCTATTGGTTAAGTGATGGAGAAGTGGGCCCCATAGACCAATAGATGGAAGATTGCGGTAGCCTTTTTAAGATTATGGATGTAAGGGTCTGCCATTCTAGCTTCGTTATATTTATCTATTCTTATGGTACAACTTCTGTGAGGGTTAACTAGCTTGATTGTACCTACTAGTTGTTGTTTGAATTGTACTTGCTCATTTATTTGAGATTTGTACTTGATTGTGCACTTGATTGTAATCGATGTGCTTGAGTATATACCCTTGTGAGGTTTAGTACCTGTTTCACTCTATTGAGTTAGTTCTTGCTTGTTCTGGCGCCTAGAACTTTCAATGGTTATTTGTTTTGTTCTTGTTCCTGTTCGGTATTTGTTATTATCCTATTAATTATCTCAACTGGTACTTGTCATTGTTCTATGCTTGTTTCCATCTATTTATTATTTGATTGTCTGATATTCGCCCATTTGGTTATCTGCTATGGTTGTGATTGTCATATAGGAGTGAAGGGTTAATCTCTATCGTGTGCATGGGATAAGCCATAAGCCCTGAACTCTTAAACAAGTAATAGGATGTTGATCCCTACTATGTGCATAGAATAAGCCGTAAGCCTGTGAGGCTTAGGTAAGTAACGAGACGTTAATCCCTATTATGTGTATAGGATAAGCCATAGGCCTTGAACTCTTAGATTTAGTAACGGAATGTTAATCTCTGCTGTGTGCATGGGATAAGCCATAAGCCCGAAACTAATAATAGGGTATATCTGATAAGTTTGTTCTATTTTGATTCATATTTTGACTGTAGTCTGATTGTTTATACCTTGCTCATGGAGCAACATGGGTATTGAAATTTTGGGTCTAGATTAGGCTGTTATCCAGGTTGAACGAGCTGTCCATGTTTCTTCCTAAACTAATTTAATTGAGATAGACCATTCCTCCTAAATAGATTCGGTTAACATGATCCTGGGCCATTCGAGTTAACAGTCACAATGCTCGAGCTAGTACCTCCTGATAACTTTGAACTTGTTAATCTTATTATTGTTCTTGATTATCTGTAATTGATCTATTTGTAAATTAATGCTTGATTGCCTATATCCAATTTGTTCCTTTTCTTGTTGTTAATTGACGATTTGTTAGGTTGATTTTCCCCGATAAATCCCTATTTTCTTTATTATGAATATCCCTCACTAAGTCCTTTGGAGTTATCCCTTATTCTTTCTACATTTTCTCAGATAGGACTGAGTGATAAGCTTGGACTTTCAATCGCATTGACAAGTATAATTTTGTATTATAATAGTCGTGTGTTTTGCTAATAGGCATACTTGGGCATGTTTTTGTAACTTTTGAGATGTTGCGATATGTTAGGTCTCAATTTAACATCTACAAGTTGTATATATTATGTCAAACATTTTGAAACTGTTGACGGCATGTACTTAGTACTTATGTTATATGTTATGGGATCACCTAAAGTATGTGTATAGTGTTTTGTGGAAGTTGATAAAGTTGAAGTCTGTTGCCATCTTTAATAATTCTTGTTGAGGCTGCATAAGTTGGAATTTACTACTATTCCTAATAAGTTCGAAGTGCTTTTTATGGCCCTATTGCTTATTCATGGTTTTTGAATTAAGACTGAATTGGAGTGGTGCCTTTGCTAGGGGCTATCCCAGGTGGGTGCTACATATCCTAACTATCAAGTTGAGATATTTAGATATAACAGTTTCTTCTCCTTGACCAATTAAATTGTATTGCTAGGTTTATTACATATTGGGGCTCATTTAGGCAATCAAAGGTTTATTTTATCGTTGACACTACAAAAAAATACATTATTTTCACTCCTACAGATGACAAAATTCCAATGGGTCTCCTACAAAAAATTTTTTGGTCAAAAAAAACTTCATTGCAAATTGTTCTTAAGCAATTTTCCAACTGAAAACGTTTGTTGAAAATTTTTTTGATGGATTTTCATCGATTTTGCAACAGAAATTGGATTTTATGAAATAACCTAATTTTTGTTTGTTTTCTAATTGTTGTTTCTTGTCAAAAAGTTTTTCTAAGGTCTTCCATTAGATTTCGATAGAATTTTTATTTTTTTGTTTATTTTTTATTGTATTTCGATGGTATTTAGATGAATTTTTGTCAAAAAAATTATTAAAATTAGTATTTATTTATAATTTTTTCCATCAAAACATCTTTGGATTTCTATTGGAAATTTATTTATTTTTTAAATAACTTTTATAAATTTAATTTATCCACACTCGTAACCTTAGATCTTGTATGTAAAATAACATACATTTATAATACAATAAAATTATGAACAAATGGAACAATAATTAAAAGCAAAATGTAATTTGATAAATATAAGTCATAAAAGTTATAATTCATAATTACAAAAGCTAAAAAGAATAAATCCTACCAACTAGCTATCAACACCTCATCATCGAAGTCGAAATAATCATTCTATTGTTGCTGGTGGTTATGCTTGACCTACTATGGCGGAAGCTGTTGGGGGTGCGAGTGGGCGCAGAACATTTGAACCTGACAGAGCATCCCTTCGCATGAATAGCTAAATGATCATATTCTATATTGTGCCTATATCCTACATACCGGCCTACTAACGGGCATCCAAATGTGCTTCCAACTAAGCTAAATTGATGTACTAGGCTCCTTTTAAGGTGCCCTAGTGTATGATGATGATTGCTGGTAACTTAACCCATAAACTTGCCCTTTTTTTTAGGGTCACCCATAGTCTAAGTTCACAATTCAATACAAGACTGCTAGGTTCTCTGCATTGCTCCAAGCATCCTCTGACTGAGATTGGGACTGCAGTGTCTGCTGAAAGCTTTGTTGCAAGGCAAAAAATTAAAAAAATGAATAATATATAATGTAACTAAAATGAGTTTATATCTTATGTAATAAACTTACAACACCTCTCATTGCCCTCTCGTCCACCCAGCTCTTATTGACCAATATATAATGGGTATGAGCAAAAATCTCCTCTACTATCGAGGAGCCTCTACAACTCCTGAACCTACATAGAAAACAAGAATTACATAAGTGTGTTATATATACATAATATTGAACTATAATGAATATAAGAAAAAAAAATCAACAGAGTCTCCCCTAAAATCAATCTTTACCAAAAAAAAATAAAAATAAAACACAACAACCAATAAATAACAACACATTATTACTTAGGAAGTGCACCAACCCTTTCCCATCAACCAAATAAATGAATAACAAATGCGAAGGGCACGAACCCTCCACCATCAACCATGACATGCGAAGATTATAAACATAACACAAAGTAACAAACATTCCAAATGTAGAGAAAGTTTACAAAACACTAAAAGTTAGGAAACTTACTAAATGCTTAGCATGTGTCCCGATGGATATACTCTCTTTAGTATGGAAGGATCTACTAATCTTAGAAATCTGATTTTTCTTGGCTTGTGTGGACTTATTTTGAAAATTTTAGGATTGCCAGTGTTGTTGAAGGGCATCCCAAGTGTTCTTGCCAATCCACTTTGGCCTCTTGCCCATCTTTCAAGTGTGTCATATATGTCACTTAGTTAGTGACCCCATTTAGTGTCAAAAGCCCTATGATGATGGCGTTTATACTGGGGGTCCCCACAACCATATCTTAGTGAACGAAAATGAAATAAGTTAGTACACTTATAACACACAGAGATAGTCAATTTGTAAAAGTAAATATATTAATAACATTCATATACCTTTTGAAAGAATGAGTTTTTGTGAGAAAATTTGGAAATGTGCCAAGTGACACTTTTCTTTTTATTTTGGAAAAATATGAAAAATGATTTGAGCATGACTTGTGTATTTTTTTATGTTCTGAGAGAGACAAACTTTACTATTGATATCAAATTAGTTGCTTTTTTGTTAGGTTAGTAGGGTAAATGTGCTTTTTTAAGTAATATATTATATATGTATGTATATTTATAGTTGGATAATGTGTGTGTGTGTGTATGTGATAACTGATATATTGTTGTAATAATGATGTGTAATTAATTCAATTGGTGCCTTTTTAAAAAAAAATTATATTTTTATGAATTTAACATTAGCAAATGATTTATTATTTGGAAGAAAATATTTTTTAATATATATTAATAATTTATGAAATTATAATTATATCATAATTATAAAAAATCGGCTTATATCATAATTTTTTATATCAGTTTATAAAAAAAAATTAATTATTGTAGCTTAATAGATATAAATATCACACTATAATTATGTACTTTTTATTCTAATTTTAAATAAATGTGAATATTAATATTTAATAAAGAATACTTCTTTGAAGAAGATTAATTATTTATTGCAATAAATTAAAACATCTTAAATTATTTATGAAATGAATAAGTATAATATTTAATTAATACATTACATATTAATATAACTAATATATTATTAATTAATAATTAATTTATTTAATTTAATACATTATTCAATAAATAAATTATTTATCAAATTTAATTAATTTTCTCGATGATTAGTTTAATTAAATTTGTAAACATAACTTTCAAAAAATTTTAAGTAGTATAATTTTAATATTTTCATATATATAAATATGTGTGTGCGCGCGCGCGCGTGTGTGTGTGAATGAGTAAAGTGAAGTGAAAGAATAATTAATGAATGAGTAATGTGAAAGATGGAGTGTGAAAATGAAGAAGTAGGTGTATGTAGGGTTTTTTTGGTTAATTGTGAGAAATTGTTTAGATAAAAAATTATAATATTTAAAAAAAAGAATGAAAAATGTGCATGTATTTTGATATTTTTTGAAGGATTGAGAAAATTTTCCCAAAATATAAAAAAATCCCCAAATTTTCTAATTATGTGACCCAATTAAGGATGTCCAGAAGTGAGAGATATGGCTTTGAGTGGAGATGCGTGTGGTGCAGTGCAAATGACTGAAAGCTTGATGACTAGTAGTCCTGCTGATGTAAATGCAGAGGCCCCATTTAATTTGGTTTCTAGCTCCATTATGTGTCGGCGGATGGGAGGCAAACAACTTATTTGATCATCCACTTTTGCAATATCTGGCCTTCGCATATCACAGAAAATAGATGGTAGGATATGGGGCGCCTCCTCCAATGGCATTTTTACAAGCAAATCTGCATACAGAGATTGGTTTGAAGCCAACATTAACTCATCTTTTAACAAACATCACCCTACTTGATTGCAATTGGCAAATCCTTTTTTGGGCTGCTATCTGGACCATTTGTAATGCCCATAATAAGTTAGTTTAGTATTCTACTATATTTTTGTTTGTTGACCCATTTTGTGACCCTAAAATGGCCTTGTTGGCCAGTATATTAAATGTTCCAGATTATACTTTGTTATATTCTGGATTGTTGTTTTAAAGGTTAAATTCGTATTTGTTGGCATTATATTTTATCAACCCATGGGAAGACATGGGTTGTTACTAACCCATGGGACGCCATAAGTAGTTCTCACCCCAAGGGACACCATGGGGGTTTGGGCCTTGGGCTAGGTCTAGAAGATGGCTGGGTGGAGCAAACCGATAGAGACATATCTTTTAGCTAGTACCTATTTACAATCCTGACTTACAGGTAGCTGGAGGTAGCAAACTGTGAGTGACGGGATTCAACATGTGATCAGCCATGCCATATAACAAGTTATTACATGCTGAGCTGTGTGCTCAAGTAAATGGAGCGATAAGCAAATTCTATTTATATTATATCAATGCCCAATACTAGCAATTATAATTTGATTTGGGAGTAATTAGGTTGGAATGGCTAATAGTCTATTAAGTTTGATATCATATGTGTCATGTACTCTTTGATCATGTAAAATTTTTTTGCTTATTATCACATTTTGTTCATATTGAAAAGTCTTGCTTATTACTGAATTTGTTTATTAATTTTTGTATCTCAATAGTTTTCCTTTGAATCATATCATTTTTTCCCCCTCACTAAGTCTTTTGGACTTACCCTCCTATAATATTTTGATTTTATGAGATAGATATAGGTGATGAACTCGAATCTTTGGCTTGGACATAAACATATTTTGTAATAGATCAAGTGTTTAAATGTATATATGAAATCATTTGAATGTTAAGTTTGGATTAAGTAATGTTGTGATATTTTAGGATTGACAATGATAACCTAAAGGTATGTATATGTTTTGTTGAGTGTTAAGGAATGAACCATGAGATGTGTTTAGTGTTTTGTCAAGGTCCATTTAAGTTGGAGTTTGCTGCTATCTCTGATAAGTTTGAAAAATTTTCTCATAGGCCTATTACTTTTTTATGGTTTAAGATTAAGATTAAATTAATGGCATCTTAACTTGGGTGTTGTCTCGAGACGGGGTGCTACAGAGGTGATATTTGAGCCTAGGTTATCATTGACCTAGGTGTTGAACATCATTGGGATTCATAGGTAACCTCATGTTTAGCTTTGTTAGGATTTGAACTTTGAGTGTTTGATTTATATTGAAAGGTTTTATAGGATTCAGGGTAATTGGGAATGAATTTAAATAGTCTAGTGTTAATGACATAGATTTTTTGATTTCTATATTGGGGGATGGCTGATAATCATCGAAATGGAGCAAGGAGTCCCTAGAGGAAAAGATTGAGGTTTAGAACAAGAGAAAATGAGCTTGCCAAGGATGTGTCAGACATTCAAAGATAGGTTATGTGATCAGCTTGAGTTGCTCATGCAAAGCTATGCAAAGTTAACCCATTTGAAATTGATGTTAGGTTCTAAGGGCTACCTGATGGAGATGCTTATGAAAGACATTGAACGAGAAGAACGAGTTAGGATAACATAGGCTCAAGTGTAAGGACTTAGTGCCATACGAGCCTAGATGGAGGAGGATCTAGAAGAGAACTCAAATGATGAGTAAATATCATTCTGAGGAGATATGTAGTGGCCAAAAGGTGATTACCTTAGGACGAACAAATTCCTGCCATTTTCTTGTGGATAAGAATTAAACCATATTGACACATAGAAAAGAGGATTATTATGGAAAAGAGTATATTTAGGAAATAAATGGTCCTTAGGAATACATGATGACTGACTTATGTGTACGATTGAGATCTAAATGGTATGATTATATTGATCAAGGATAACACGATGGAAAATGATCATTTTAGATAGGAGTGAATTTGGCAGTTGAAATGGCATTTAGGAATAATGGCGCTTGTCATGCATATGTAGTTGTGGCTCGAATGGAATGACAATTTTGTGAAGAATCACTTTTGATGAGTAAGAATTACTTTAGAAATTAATATCATTTAACTAGTATTTGTGATAGTTGCATCTGATGAGTAAAGGACTGTTCTAAGAAAACATGTACTTGGTAAGTGCATGATTATCTTGAAGTGAATAGTATTCGGTACCTGTATGTGGTTGAAATTTAGATGGTATAGTTATGCTGGGAAAGGTAATTACGATAATAGTGGAAACGATTTGAATGATTATCAACAATGTTGAGATGAGCTAAAAGTTAATATATAATAAGGCATGATTCTCTAACAAAACTTGAGGATATTGAATAGATTGACGGTGGCTAAGAACTAATATATATTAGGAAATAGGAAATTGTACCCTAAACCTATTGATGGGAATTTGAGACCATAGGTTATGAGAATTAAGAAAATAATCAAGGACAAAAAGGTACATTTTCAGGATGACTAGTATTTCATCCAGTAATCTAAGAATGTCTAGCATGGGGCCCTTTGAATTTTGAAAAGGTGAATTTGGAGAAACAACTCATGTTTAGACATACTTTGTCACATTTTAGAATTTTAAGTTGAAGATTCTCTTAAACAAAGTCGCACTTCATGATTTAAAAGGTTATACAAATAGATTAATATTAGATAAATTTATATGGTGTGACTCGAGCAATATAGTTATTAGGAGATTGGTTGTTGGTAATGACAGAGTTATAAGAAATCATTGAAGAAATCAAACATGGGAAATTGGACTAAGCAATAAGGAGCAATTGAGTTTGCCTACATTAGAACTATCACGTGGGAAGAACCAAAGGTGGTATTACGTCTTATTTCTCCCTTGCTAGTAGATCAAAAAATAGAAAGATTTGTGGCATAAACTTAGTGCAGCGAAAGGATGGATCTTATAACCCTATTGATGAGCAAATAAGGATAATGACCTTTTGAATACAACAAAAACTATATGAAGGATAGCCCTAAGGAAACTCTAGAGTTTTATCCCTTTCAATCACTGAAAGGATCAGATAAGTAAAACGTAAGGGTTTGGACTAAGGATTAACATTTGGAGTATCAAGTAACTTGATGACTAAAAGAAATAAGTATATGCTTATTTTCTTAGAAGGCATCTTGCATCACCAGTAAGAATTAGTGGAACAACAGTAAGAGTTCGACAAAACCCATCAAGTTTGGGAAGTTGGGAAACCTTTCTTTATAAGCTATATTATCTAATGCATGTGTTTGGAGTGATCAGAATTGAAGTTAAGGAAAGGATACTACTAAATGAGAAAGTCAAGGAAAAGGTAGGCCAAGGATTTGCCTTTTTTACTTGCAACATAGACATTATAAATTAAAATAAAGTTTTGGGATTGGTTTACAAGGATCTTGATTAAGACCTTTAAATCTCTTAAAAATTGAGAAACTAGCCATATTATATATGTATTTAGGCTATGATTTCATGAACATTGAGAAAGTGATTTTATCAAGGTTATAGACAATCAAGTGTGACCAAAATATATACAAAAGTACAAAAGTTCTTAAGGTTCTTCTAATTGGTATCAATGGAGTAATCAGGTCTTTTCCAAATCAATAGTACATTAGTGAACTCAACTAAGAAAACGCTTGGTACTTATATGCTTATAAGGGAACTTGGTATATGAGAATGACCTCTTATGCTTTTAGGGAACTTAAGTCAAATGACAAATTGTTGTACTTATGTTCAGGATTATTGAAATGGTGATTACTTAAATGAAATAGAGATATCATTTAAAAATTGAAAAAAAAAGAAATTCTTGCTGATTATGTATGCATTAGTAAATATGCTTTGGGTCAACTTAAGATTGATGAACACTTTGGGTTTGAAATGAAATTAATATATTCAGTAGTTGGCAAAATAAGTAAAAGATAAATATAAATATCACAAGGATAAAGGCAAACAATTGGTTGAGAGTACTATTTGAATGTCAGAAATGAGTTTCATCCCACATATCTCAACTAAATGTCTTAGATGGGGCTTAAGGAGCAACAAATGAGTTGTTTGCAACTATATCTAATATGCTTAGTTTTTGTGAACTGGTAGCTAACTATTAGTGAAGGTATGCCTTGTTATGAAGGCTAGCATGTTAAGTTTGAACTTGACCACTCCTTAATGTAAATATCATGTAAGTTTGAACTTGTCTATTTCTTAGTGTATCTAGTATGTAAGTTGAACTTGAATACTTCTTAAGGTAACTATCTTATAAGTGTGAACTTGTGGTGTTGCTAGCTGGTTGATGCTGTAATAGTTTATATGATTCATTAAGTGATAGTATGCATATTTAGCAAGTACAGATTTTGAGTAAAGAAATGGTTTTTCTTGGGCATGTCACATCTCAAGATGAGGTAGAAGTTGATTCCTCTAAGATAAAGGCGGTAGTCAACTAGAAAAGACTAGAAAACATGATCAAAGTTTGCAATTTTTTAGGTCTTGTTGGTTGTTAATAAAGATTTGTGCAACATTTTTCTAAAATAGCATACACATTAGCTAAATTAACTCAGAAAGTTTAACCATTTAGCTAGAATGAGGACCTGAATATGCGACAGTGTTGATGAATGAAAATGGTAGAAGGCTATATTCTTCCATCACCTATCATCTGAAAAGATAAATGTAGTGGGCAATGCCTTAAGCTTAAAGGCTAGGATGGGTCACTTACTGGAAGTAAGAGCATCAGAAAGTCTAATAATAGGTGTTGTGTTGAAATCAATACAGTGAGTGGGATTGCAAGGATAAGTGTATTCTGAATTATAAGGTGAAAGGTGACAAAACCCTACACCTATAAGATATGAATAATGAAACAAAAGGAAAGAGTTGAAAGTTCCAGAGAGTCTACGTTCAACACTGGTGATCAAGGAATTCTTTTATTCTATAAGAAAATATGAGTGCTTGAAAGAAATGGAAGAGAGATTGTTAGATAAGGCACACAAGTCCAAATATACAATGCATTTGAGAGACATAAAGATGAATTGAGACTTGAAGAAGCAATCCTAGTGGAATGTAATGAAGAGATAATGTAGATTGACAGACCGAATCTACTTATTTTCTGCCAGCTGAAATAGTACTGAAAGGAGAATATGGGAACCAGATTCTTTCAAGAGGGCGAGGCCTGAAACGCCTCTAAAATTTGGTAATTTGAAAAATAAGGATTTAGAAATCAAGGTATTAGTTGATTGGATTTTAGAGCTCAAAAAATAAATAAAAAAGACTTGATTGAAAAATTTTTGGAAGTTTTGGAGTTAAGGTGCAAATAAGGAAGTCTTGATTGGAGCACATTTTCAAAGTTTTGTGGGTTTGTACAGAATTAATTTAGGTTAAATAAGTCAATTTATGGCACTCAACTTTTGTGGGCCTCAATTTAAGAATCAGTGAATTTTGGAGGACCCAATTGAAACTCAAGCAAACCTATTAGGGCCAAAACCTAAATTCTAAAAGTATATTTATATATATAGCAAGATAGCCACTAAACTTCTTCATTTCTTTCTCATGCATCGATTTTTCTCTCTTCTTTCAACAATTAACTTCAGCTACTGAAAACCTTGAGATTATATATCAAATTATTTCTCGCTTCATGGTAAACACAATAGTATAATTTTCTCCTAGAACCACCTATTGTAGCGGCCAAAAATTAAGCTTGAAAACTCTACCATGGTGGAGCTCAGTAGCATGGCTTCACTGGTAATGGAAGCTGAGATCTGGGTTGTGGTTCAGAAAGGTCTCAGCTCATGGATAAAGATGGTGGGCTTTGATTAAGGTTTTAGGTGATGACGATGGCAAAATTAGAAGAAAACCAACGTAGTGAAGGGAAAGACCCAACAACTTTCAGGTAGCAATTGAAGGTCAATTTGATAGATATTGGAGAAATTAATTGAGGGGTTTAATTCGTGGAGTTGAGACATATTTGGTAGTGGTGGTGATGTTGACTAACTCTAGAGATTATTGGTAACCAGTGGCGATGGAGCTGGGACAACTTCTTCAACTTGTCATGGCGATTGTGATGATGTAATTGGTTCATGATTCCAGGACATCAATAATTGGATTGTGGGTAAAGAGTTAGAATGGAATTATGTTTATATATATACATATATTATACCATTATTTCCATAATCATGTATATTGCCAATAATGAAGATTTGAGATATGATTTGACACATATAAAATCCATGCATGGACTATTATATAGTTTAATGGACCTGTATTTGAATTAAAATATGATATTTTTGGGTAATTGAGTCATTTGAGATTATATGGAATCTAGATTCGGAATGTGCATGTGCCATTATCAGCTTAGTGAACTCAAATTTGTATATCATGTGATAATTTTGGTTAAATAAGTGAATTTGGTGTTAAAAACCCTTATTTTATAGATTTGAGACTTAAGTAACAATAATTGGGTTAACTAAGATAATTGGGCTATTGCTTTGATTTGGGATAATGATATGAGGTTAATTGTAATTAAAGACCTGATTGTATTCCTTTATCGAAATTGGCATTATTAGCTTGTCCTTATCAAGGCTATCAATTTAACTGACTAAGTATCGATTTTAGACCGTTATTTGTATGAATGTGATTATATGGTTGAACGAGGATCTTGACTGTGGAACCTATCCTTTTAGATTAGGTAACATGAAATTTAGGACCTACCAACCAGTAGACTACTGGTCGTGACTTGCATTTTGAGACTACAAGGTGAGGGTCTACCAATTAGTATTTGCTTTGTGCAAGCTTACTCCATATTTGTTGTACCCTGTGAGTGTCTACCACTCTGGCACTTTCACATACATGTTTGTTTTTGTGATAAACCCCTGTGAGGGTTTCTATTTTTGTATCATGCTTGTTGAAATCCATATATTGCTTGAAGTCTAGATTGTTATCCGTTATCTAACGTATACAACCCTGTGATGGTTATTGCTTGCATCTATTCTCATGTCCAAAATTCTCATTATATTATTCATTTTTCATCCCTTGTACCCCACAGCCTTGCCGGCTAACCTCATTGTTACTTGTTAGCTTCTTATAAATGTGTTGATTGTTCAAGAAATCTTGTTAGTTTAGTGTTCTACTGTAGTTTTCTTTGTTGACTTATTTTGTAACCCTAAAATGGCCTTGCTGGCTGATATATTAAATGTTCTAGATTGTACTTTGTTATATTCAAGATTGTTGTTTTAAAAGTTAAATTCTTATATGTTGCCATTATATCTTATCAACCCATGGAAAGATATGGGCAGTTACGAACCCATGGGACACCATAGGTAGTTCTCACTCGGAGGGTTGCCATGACAGTTTGGGCCCTAGGCTAGGTCTACAAGACAGTCGAGCGAAACAAACCGCTAGAGACTTATCTTTTGGCTAATACCCATCTGCAATCCTGACTTATAGGTAGCTGGAGATAGCAAATTATGAGTGACAGGATCCAACATGTGATCAACCATGCCATATAACAAGTTATTACATGCCAAACTGTGTGCTCAAGTAAATAGAGCGATAAGGAAATTCTATTTATATTGTATCGATGCCTAGTTCTAGCAATTATAATTTGATTTGGGTGTAATCAGGTTGGAATGATTAATAGTCTGTTAAGTTCGATATCATATATGTCATGCACTCTGTTGATCATGTAAAAAATTCTTGCTTATTACCGAATTTTGTTCATATTGAAAAGTCTTGTTATTGCTGAATTTGTTTATTGATTTTTGTATCTCAATAGCGTTCCTTTGAATCCTATCATTTTCTTCTCCCTCACTAAGTCCTTAGGACTTACCCTCCTGTACTATTTTGATTTTATGAGACAGGTATAGGTGATGAACTTAGATCTTCGGCTTGGACATGAACATATTTTGTAATAGATCGGGTGTTTGAATGTATATATGAAATCATTTGAATGTTAAATTTGGATTCAGTGATGTTATGATATGTTAGCATTGACAATGATAACCTAAAAGTATGTATATGTTTTGGTGAGTGTTAAGGAATGAACCATGGGATGTGTTTAGTGTTTTGTCGAGGTCTATTTAAGTTAGAGTTTGCTGCTATCTCTGATAAGTTCTAAACACTTTTCTTATAGTCCTATTACTTGTTTATGGTTTAAGATTAAAATTCGCACCTCAACTTGGGACAAGATAGTCAATTTAAGACATTATATGTATAATATTTATATTAATATACTCACCATATAACAAATAAATACACATAATTCTTGTAGCAAAAATATTGAAAAGAGGAAGGTGTACAAAAACCCACATTCAACTAAAATGATAGTCATTTCCCTTAAATCTTATGTCATCCTCCATTGGACCCATCTCCTACTTAAATTTTCTAGAAGCCATATAATAACAATCTACTATGCAACATATTTTGCATATTAGAGTAGCAATAGAATATACATAATCTTTAACCCTAAAGTATAATGAAAGTAAAATTATTGTAACACTAATTTCTTTAACCTTTAAAAGAAAAATATATTTTGGAGCCTAACCTAGTCAAATAACTATCCCAGTAATTTGATAGTTCAAAAACATAACAAATTCAACACAATAACAAAAAAAAAAAATGAGTAAGAGATAAACTAAAAATATTACAAAATATCAATTTCACAAATAAAATTACTAAAATTAAAAATGATGAAAAAAATAAGAAAGAGAAGACTCATGGAGGTGCGGTGACATTTGGCTAAGGGTGGCGCCAGCACTAGTTCAGCAACCGGTAGTAGGGATGGTAATGGACCCGAGTAAGATCCGGACCCACCTCTGGCCCGCCCCACTTAGGGCAGATTTTGAAAGTGAACACGGATCTTGGGATGAGTCTTGAGTTTTAATTTTTAAAAAGCCCGCCCCAGTAGATATTATATATTAATTTTATTTATTATGTGTATATTTTATGTGGTGTGTATTTATCTATATATGTGAATATTATATATATGTTCTATATAAAAATAATAATATTATCATAATAAATAATTTATACATTCAATATGTATATATAAGTAATAATAATGTTTGCAATTTATCATTTTTCAAAGATTAAAACGTGCATATATAAATATTTAAATAATAAATTTTTTGTTAATAATATTATTTTCTCATATTATGTTATTATGATGATGTTATTTTTTTTAAAGAAATATTTTTAATTTTTTTAAACATTTTGAATGGATAGGTCTGGTGTAGGTTTTAGGTTTTGTCAAATTCACCTTGGACTCGACCTAGACCTAACCCATTGCTATTGCTAGCCGGCTACAGCGACTAGCAACAGCAATTGGCCACAGAGAGAGAGAGAGAGAGAGAGAGAGAAGGAAAGAGGGAGAAATGGGAGAAGAAAAGTTTTGTCTGGCTTTTTTAATTTGGTTTCTAAGGGATTTTCAACAGAAAAGTGTGTAGAAAAGCCTTCAAAAAATAGCACAAGATTTTAAAATAAATAAATTTTCAATTGTCATTCATCGAAAATCTCTTGAAAAAAAGACAAACAATAATTTTTTTAAAATTAAATTTATTCCTCCTTTTTGGACACAAATTTTCGATGAACGTGTCCGTTGGACACCTTGTTTTGAGGAATTTTTTACGGACAAGTCGACGGAAATTCTCATGTCAATTCTCTGCCACGTGTGCGCTCGATTTTCCGTCAAATTTCTGTAAGAATTTCGGCGGACTACTTTGTCCGTTGGAAATCCTATGCGTTTCAGTCGAAAAATTCCGATAGTGTATTTTGTCGGAAATTTCCTTTGACAAAAGCAGCATTTTTCTGTAGTGTATTATTTTCTTATATAATAATAAAAATATGTATTTATTTTTTATATAATACAGGTTTATTTTAATCACTTAATTATTTATTAATTTAATTATTTATTAATTTTCTTATAAATAAGAATTAAAAATTATGATAAATTGGTAATTTAGATGTAAAATATGTGGGTTATAAATAGTAGTTATTATATGACTTCTAATTATTGAAATTAAATGAAAGAAGTGATTTAGAAAAATCATTAAAAAAAAATATGTATCAAAGAAAGGTTGATATTTTATATATAGGATGAATCACGGTTATTGCACTTGAGATTTAGTGTAATTATGAAAATGTTTTATTTTTTTGCAAATTATGAAACCTCCTAAAGTTTATCATCCAGTAGTGTAGTCCAACAGTTAGCTGCTATTAAGGTTTTTCAAAATTGCCATTAAAAATGGTATGTGAATTCCATAATTACCCTTCTAATAATCTGATTAATACTTTCATTGTATGAAAGTATCAACATGCCCTTAAACCTTTATAAAAAATATGTACAAATATTTATATATACACTCATAAATATATAATATAATATTACGTATATATATGAAACATATATATATATATATGCATGTATATATACACACCCAATCTTCTATCCCCCATCCTCCACCACCCATTGACCAGATTTAGCCCTGCCAGATCTGGTACTGGCCGCTGCCAGCAGTCACCATGGTGCCACGGTAGCAGCGGCAGGACAATAGTTGTCGGGCATGGCATGAAAGAAGAATAGGTGAGGGCAGGTGGGCTGGATTTGAATTTAAAAAAAAAAATTCCTTTTTTAGTTAATAAATAATTTAATGACAATATATATTTAATTATTTATTTATTTATTCCAATTAATATTACTTTTAATTTTTTATTTGTTGTGTTTTGAATTAATTTTTATATTTAACTAAGTTTCATTAATTATTTTAGAAAGATTTATTATTAGAATAAATATTTTAATTATTTTAAATATCCTTAATTTAGATATGAATATTATTTTAATAAATAATGTAATTAAATTTTAATTTTCTTAATTAATAAATAATTTAGTTAACATATATTTAAAGTTGTTTACTTATTTATTCTTAATTAGTATAGTTTTTAATTTTTATTTATTATTTCTATTAATTAATAATTTTTTTACTTATTTGTTGTTGTTTTGGATAGATATATTATTTCAATAAATATTTTAATTCTTTTACATATCTTTAATTTAGATGTGATTATTATTTTAATAAAAAATATAATTAAATTTAAATAATTTAGCTTTTTCAATTAATAAATAATTGAGTTAAAAGTACATATATTTAATTTTTTTACTTATTTATTCTTAATTAATACAATTTTAAATTTTTTATTTATTATTTTTATTAATTAATAAATTTTATTAACTATTTTGGACATATTTTTTATTTGAATAAATGATAAATGTCTTTATTTTAAATATGATTTTTATTTTAATAAATATTTTAATTAAATTTAACTAAATTATTTTAAGTATGCCTAATAGTTTAATATTGTCTAATATATGATTCAACTAATAAATATTCTTTCAGTAGGATAATTTCAATTTTCATCCCTCAAATTTATCACTAATTCAATTTAAGTTCTCCTGATTCAAGTACGTTTCTTAATTTCATCCAATCCTGTTCCTACCATTAATTGGCCCATTAAATGCTAAGGATTGAGAATTGGAGGGAACAGAAGCACTCATTTTATACCAGATTAATCATTTTGTCTCCAAAATCCACACTCTCCTCTCCAAGCAACAAAACAGAGGTAAAAAATGATTCCTTTTTTCCTTCAAATTAGTTCTACTCTTCAAGTAGGTCTCTTACCGAAACTGCACTGAGAGAGTAAGTTCATTGAGGTTGTGGAACAATTATGGGATCACTAACTATGGCAACTAGCTTCTCCATGATGGATGAGCATGATATAACGCTTGAGGATGGAGAATGCAACCCTTCTAATCATTTGTGCGCTCAGCAAACCCATGGCTAACCTTGCTCATGCATTAACCACCAATAAAGAGGCATACAGGAAACATAAGGGAGAAAAAGTATATGGGTGAACCATAATTGGGAGAAGTACCCTACTGTTTTATTTGGAAGCACTAGCATGTCGACTATCAATCAAGTTATGGGATTTCACCTGAGACTTCATCTGCTCATTCCACCCAAGTCCTTGAGTAGATTGACTTATCTAAAAATGAACACTACATTTTATGGTTTTTAATGGTCAAAATTGTTTTGATAAGGTAGAAAGCTGTATATAGTAAAAGGAGTACTGTTTGGGTAGATTTTTCAGAGAGCTTAAGTAATTCAACTTATGTTCTTCTCGAGATCTGAAATCTACAACAATCAACACACGTTAAACTAGCCGAGGTGCCCTCGGTTAAGACACTCCGACACTCAAGTCAGTTCTGGTCGAGATAAGTTAGTTAAACAGAATATAAAGAGCTTATAGTGTATTTGGCATTACCAGGAGCATGATTGGTTATGAGGTACTTATAGCCTTCTCTAGGCATAATTTGTCGATGGTACCCCTATCAAGTAAAGTGGGCTTTAGTCCTTGTTGAGGGGGTTAATGGTCATTCCAAATCTCGATACTGTTTTAGGTGGCACAATCTCCTATTTTCAGGGTGAACAGTACCTCTGGTAGTCGCCTTTTTACCAAAGGTGGTGACAGGATTGATGGCAGAGTTGGTGGTAGCAACAGTACCGGCTATCACGTGTCATTATTGTGGAGGCATACTGTCTGTCAGAATAATAAATGTGGCGTGGATCTGAGTCTGCAACATCCCTAAAATTTTATTTATTTTATTCATAAAATACGATTTCATTGTTATTTGAAAATTTTATAAATTTTACATTATTAATTATTTTAAAAGTTTTGTGGGTTAAATTATAATTTTTATATACTTAATTGTGTATACTTTTGATCAATTTGGGGTTAATCATAATTTTCTAAAAATTGGGGGGGAAATTGTATAATTTAAAATTTTATAAAAAAAAATAAATAAAAATGATAAAGGTCAGATTTGAGAAATCAGGTAGACCCCTTTCCTTCCACTCTTCCTTTCTTTTCTTCTTTCCTTTTCATCTTTCTTTTTCTCTCTTTTCTTCTTCTTCTTCACCGAAGCTAAACCACCATCTCCGGCCAGTTTTCGGCACCCTTTTCACCACTCCAAACCAACCAAATTCTTCCCTTCACCACAACCAACACCTCCCACACCTCAGAACCACCAATCGAGCGGCGGAGCGGCGGCAAACAGAGGAGGACTGAGGCGTATATGTCATGGGGTTACTAGATTTCTTCTTTTTCAGCAATGATTCTCCCTTTTGAGGGTGGGGTTAGGAAGCTCTTGACGATAGGATCGTGATGGTACCTTTGCATGGCAATTCCAACGACGGCAAGGTGGTGATCGAAGCTCATCGAAGATAAAGAGAAAATGGCAATTTTTGACCCGTTTTGGCGTGTACGTTGCTCAAAATTGAAAATAGAAGGTGGCGTTGGAATCCTTATGATGAGGGAAACAATCTGATGGTTAAGTCTCATTTTTTGGTGGCGGTGGATGGCAGCGCTCCGGCAACTTTTGCCCAGTTTCTTCTCCTCATTTTGACAATCATAATGGTGCTTTTAGTTCGTGGTTTTAAGGTGTCGATTGAGAAATATTAGGTAAAATACTAGTGAATTGAATAATTTGATTCATGATGTAATTTGAGTAAATCGTTAGGTTTATTTATGATATATAAACTAGTTAATTGGATCAAAATTATGATTCGGGATCAAGAATTGAGACATGCAGGATATATATGTAAGCATCATGGACTCGGTCATATTGTGCTAGATGTCGAATTTGGATTTAATAAGGATGATGAGAATTATGTAATATTATGATTAATTAAGATAATTAGACTATTTAGCTATAATTTATGAAATTGGATTATTATTGAAGTGCTGGAATGATGATATGAGGATGATATGTAAATGGGAACTGAGTTATACTTCTTTAATAATTAAGGCGAATTTCATGACTATTTCTATATTAGTGGCTTAGTTAGCATATTGTATTGATAGTGCGGTCTAAGCTCTATAAGTGTTGTGTTAAGAAGATAATGAGTGGTTTTGGAATATTGATAAGTATATTAGTAAGATTTAGAGTTGAATGTAGATTTAATTGTAAACATACTCTTTTGGATTAGGTGACATGGAGTTAGAACCCAAAGGCTAGTAGACTGCTGACGGTGACTGCAATTTTCTAAAACTACGAAGGTGAGGGTCTCCTACTCTAGGCTATTGTTTTGTTTAACTTGCTTTGAGATTGTTAGTAACCCCTATGATGGTCCTCCACTCTAGGCTATTGCTTTGTTTAACTTGCTCTAAGATTGTTGGTAATCCCTGTGAGGGTTTCCCACTCTAGGTATTGCTTTGTTAAACTACTCTAAATTGTTGAAAACCTTTGTGAGAGTCTACCAATTTGGTGTTATATTTCTTATCTATGGATGGAATAAGCCCCTATATGGGTTTCTGTATTTTTCAGTCGTATTCTAATTTGCATTTGAAATCTGTCTGCTATCTGTTATCTATTATCTGATTTAAATACCCTTGTGAGGGTTATTTTTTATATTGATTCCATTTTTTGTCTGTTCTGGCGCCAAAAACTTCTATCTATTATCTATTATTCTAATATTTATTTATCTCATTTTTGTCTGTCTGTACTATATCGATTGCCTTATTGGCATAATTGTTATTAGTTTTATGTTTGTTCGCTATGCTGGTTTATTTGTTTTTCATTTATTATCTTCTGTTGCCTTGGTGGTATACTATTCTATTTTGATCTGTTGCTTTGAAATCAATAGTGCGCTAGGGATTTCCCCTCGGGCATCTATACGAGTAGTTATTCTATTATCTATACGGTGATATGTAGGTCGAGTGCTAATCCTATGCGGAATGTTGGGATACATGGGACACGCCTTGTAGTTTGCTTGGATGTCCATGATACGCTAAGAAGTTTGCTTAAGTATCAGCGGTATGCTAAGCAGCTTACTTAGGTATTCGCTGTGCGTCATACGGTCCGTATGGGCATACCAATTATTTGCCAAGTTGTCACGCTTTGGGATTGTTTGTTTGATTGGTATAAGGAGATTTCGATATGTAGGTTTGTTCTGATTTGTTGGACTGCATATTATATTCAGGTTTGTTCTGTTCTGATCGTATTCTAATTATTTTGTTTACTCTTGGAGTAATAATGACAATTTAGTTCTTGGTCTATATCTGGATGTTGCATGTGCTGAACAAGCCGTCTGTATTTTCTCCCGACTATGATCGATTGAGATGCTCTATTCCTCCATAGTAGAATTAGTTGAGATGATCCCAGGCTATTTGAGCCAACAATTACAACCCCAATTTAGTACCTATTAGAAGTCTTGAATTTGATATCGTTTTTTCTTGGACTTGTTATTATCTGCATACTAAACTTGTTATTGATTGTTCTTGCTTGTTCTTGATGCGTCTTTATTTTGAACCTAAATTAACGATTCGTTGGTTGGATTTTCCCTGATAGATCCCCATTATTTCTTGGTAAGAATATCCCTTACTAAGTCCTTCGGACTTATCCCTCATACTATTCATGTTTCTCAAATAGGATAAACTAGCAAAAGTGGATCTTTAGCTTAAGTTGAAGAAGGGATACAATTTGTAATTGAATAGGCGCTTATGTGTAAGTTTAAGATCTCTCGAATGCTAAGTTTGGGATCGAGATATTGTGATATGTCAACTATTAGCTAGGATTTGAGACTTGTATAATTTTGTTAGGTATTTAGGGGTTAAACCATGATGTGTATATTATGTTTTATTTTGATTGATAGCTTGATTTTGTCGCTGCTTTTGGTTAATTAAGTTTGAAAAGTTTGTTATGGGTCTATTAAGGATATTATGAATCGTGTTTTATGCTTGAACGGGAGTGGTACCTCAGCTTAGGTGCTATCCCAAGAAGGGGTGCTATAGGTGGTATTAGAGCCTAGGTTTTGATGACCTAGGTTAACGTGGGATTGAATGATGTGATCGAACTTGATTAGCTTGCTAGATACTTGACGTGGGTTCGGATCAATTGAGAAATATCTATTCAGGATGAGTGGATTCAAAACTATGCTAGGATCCGATCTTAGAACCTGATTGTGAATTGAGAATTTTTGGGCAATATAGCGACTAAGCTTGAATTCAGAGTTATCTTAGATATATATTTAAAGAAGACCTAAGTTATGACAAGATGTGATGTTGGAATGTTGAATTCTGAGTAACTTGTGTATTAGGGAATTCTAGTGTGATTCAAGGATTTAAGATGAATTTGATCAGTTGGTATTAGTAAGATGAGTTTGAATACTGCGAGAATGCTTATAGGATTTTATCAGTTGTCATGGAATGATTGAGATTTGCATATTTATGTGTTTAACTAAGTTTTGTTCTAATCCTTTTCATTCTTTTATCTTAGGAAGCTTTGGAAAGTTAGCAGAGTTGATGGCATCGCCAAAACTAATCCCAACGCTTTCTCCGACTCAAGAAAGTCTAGAAGAGGAAAGCTCAGAGCAAAGACGTCTAATAGACGTTGAAGAAAAGATACGAGGACCCCAATTACATTCGACTGCAAGAGTAGAGCCTTCAGAGTTTGGAACTTTAGCACATCTTCTCAAGTTTCATCCCCCAAAATTCATAGGTGAATTAAACCACCTAAAGGCAGAAGCCTGGATTAGGGAGATTGAAGATATCTTCCAAATGGTAAATTACCCGGATGACCTCAAACTCACATCTTCTATTCATCTATTGGAAGGAGCGGCAACTCAATGGTGGACCTTGGTGAGTCAGCGATGGGAATATAAGAAGATCCCTCGTACTTGGGATAATTTCATGTGGGAATTCATGGATAGATAACAAATGGAGATCCCCTCTCGCGTTGAGATCTCTAAAGGCCCTCTAAGTTAGGTGTTCTTTTAGTATTTCTCCTTGAGATCTCATTGAGGTGCTTATTCAACTATTAGACTTCATGGGATACTTTCACCCATTCTTCTCGGTCCGTTTGGGTAGCATTTTGATCAAGGTATGGCTTGGCTTGCTCGACCCTATTGCGCTGCGGGGTTCGAATATGCCAAGTGGTAAGGTCCACAGATTCTCCCACATCATCACAAAAATCATGCCTGGAGCATTTGATCCTATCGCGCTATTAGGCTCGATTAGGTCGAATGCGATCTATTGAGTCTACAATCTCTTTTCATAATTTTGGCTGCCTCCTTTCCTCCTGATGGCATCTTGAGCTAAGTTCATGGCAGGTGAGCGGTCACCTAGATTCTTGGCGGTGGCAGCTATCTCAGGGAGACCTATCTTCCCACAGACGATGCCAAAAATAATGGGTGGAAAGCTGTATATAGTAAAAGGGGTACTATTTAGGTAGATTCGGCCAGAGAGGTCAAGTAATTCAACTTATATTCTTCTCGAGATTTGAGATTTGCAACAATCAACATACGTTAAACTAGTTGAGGTACCTCCGGCTAAAGCACTCCGATACTCAAGTCAATTCTGATCGAGATAAGTTAATCGAACAAAATATGGAGAGCTTATAGTATATTTGGCATTACCTGGAGCGTGGTTGGTTATGAGGTATTTATAGCCTTCTCTAGGCATGATTTGTCGATGGTATCCCTGTCAAGTGAAGTGGGCTTTAGTCCTTGTCGGGGGGTTAATGGTCATTCCAAATCTCGGTACTATTCTAGATAGCACAATCTCCTATATTCTAGGGTGAACAGTATATTTAGTAGGTGCCTCTCTGTCAAAGGTGGTGATAGAGTTGGTGGCAGCAACTGTACTGGCTATCACTTGTCATTAATGCGAAGGCATGATGTTTATCAGAATAATAAATGTGGCGTGGATCTAAATCAGCGCTGGAGAAAGAGACTTAGGTTGACAACAGTCGACTGGACCTAGCTGGCTAACCATTTAATTGATCGACTTGGTACATGGCAGACAAGCTAGAATAGTTGACGCATCCCGTCGAGCACGATCGATAATAGTTTACTCGGCTAGATAGTTGTTGTCAAATGGGATAGCTCCAAAACTGATGTTGGGCTTAGTAGGCTTGTTGGGCTGCATGGAACTAACGTTGGGCTATCCCATATCATGCTTATTCCTCATCCTCTTCTTTGTCATTACCATTGGCTTTCTTTGTAGTTGTTTTCTGGTTCTTACTCAACTCCTACCATGAAGGATGGCACGTTGACCACTTGTCCTCCAAACCTAATATGCTTTTGCCTGATGAACACATGAGCATGGTGAATAGACCTAGCCATTCTAGCATTGAATACAAGCGTATGAAGGTGGTAATCAAGAAAGTTCTCCACAGTGAGGGATACAAGTGTATGAAGGTGGTAATCAAGAAAGTTCTCCACAGTGAGGGTCAACACATAATCAAGCTTGTTTTAGCTTTCATCCAGAAGCCCATACCTATTCATCCTGTAGAGAAGAGCCTCACCCTCAAAGATACGATGGGGGTCTTTCTCATTATGGGTTAGAAGCATTCTAGGATTATTACAGATACTACTCAATGCATATTGCAGCCTCCATAGCTCTCTCTTGCAATAGAGCCCATATTCTCCAACGAGCTTTAGCTCGGCATCCGATCGCTCCTTTTCATAGGGCCGGACAAGGCTTCTTGAAGGTCTTCCCATAGTTGCTATAAAACTGACGTGAACCATTTTCACAGGCTATGTCGATTGAAGCAGCAAAAGACTAGCCAATTGCAGGCGGTATTTGGCATTCATCCAAATAACTTCATGGGGTCGGATGAATTTACCTTACCTTTTGTCAATCTTCATGGAATTTTATACACGAGGACTTATTGTGAATATAGTTTTGTTCAACACCACACTAAACTTGCTCCCTTGGTGCAATTTCATTTGAAAGACCCATTTAAAAATGGAGAAGAAGAACTCTTTTTTTTTTTTTTTTTCCTTTTTTCCCTAAAAGCCCTTTTACACTAATATTTTTTTTTGCTTGGAGAGGACTAGAAGTGGAGTTTGGAGAGAGATTTATGCAATTTGGTGAAAAAAGAGTGTTGGTACTCCCTCCAAATCTCAACCGTTAGCATTTAACAGGCCAACTAATGACAAGGATAGGATTGGATGAAATTAAGAAACGTCGTTGACACAATGTGAAACGACTTGAACTAGGAGAACATAAATTGAATTAGTGATAAATTTGAGGGATGAAAATTGAAACTATCCCTTTTATTATTTAATATTATTAGATAAATTTAATTATATAAATAAGTTATTTTAAATATATAAACTATTTAACATAATTCAAAATTTTAAGATATCATAAAATATAGAGGGGCATTTAGAATTTTAGCCATCACATTAATTTTTAGCATTTTTTATTATTTTAATTATTTTGCCATCATGGGTATTTTAGGCATATCTCAATTTTGGTCTACACTGCAATTAGATTTGTCATTTTAGGGGAGTTTTTTTAGTTTTCAAAAAAGCGAGGACTTTTTTATAATTATGCCAAACTTCAGGTATGATAGCCGTAATTCACTCTTAGATATAATATAAGTAAATTGTACCAAAATAAACCAATTTGGACGACCTCGAATCAGGAAATTCTTGCTGTATAAAACCGTGCAATGTAACATTACATTATCAAAGATCTCTAATGTTGTCCGAACTTGCAAACTTTTACTTAGATCTATAATCATTCACCATTTCAGCTTTCTCAAAGAGTTGATTGTTTTGCAAAGGTTGAAATTGCAATAACCGCAACAGGATTAGTGTATTTCTTATTAATGTCGATGGAATCTGTACGTGAACTTCCAACCAATTTGTTTGATTTGTGATCTGCGCCCACAGATAAGCCTTTACCTAATAATAGACAGCAGATACTGAACTTAGCTTTTCTCAGCTTTTAAAGCTAAAAAGTTTTCTGAGCACAAAAAAGGCTATGGTCCGTATCATATCTCCACTCGTGCGTGAGTGGCTTAGAAGAAAAATGCCAACTCATTATCAATAATTTACTGGTAGCCAGCCATGAGACCCTTCTATAGCATGATAATCAGTCCTTTCTGGGAGGTATGCTTGAATAATCAAAATCAAGCTATCACCAGGCCTTGTTTCCTCGGAAAGTTGACGTGTTTACCTAATCTCCTTATAATTTGAAGATGAATGTTCTACTAACTCAACTCGAGGTAGTGTTGTTGAGTGATCAATTGATGGAATAATGTTACACTATTATTTAAAATAGCAAAATATGATTTTGTATTAACTCTTTAAAAAAAGTAAAATTAGTGATTAATTATTCAGCGACAATACAGAAATTATTACTAATTATATTGATTGTAGTTGCACATAATTTCTACCCACACAAAAATACCTTTTGGGTTACTTCAAATTTAATATATGAAGTAATTGCATTGTAGAATAAAGTTAAGTTTGTGTTAAATGTTAGTCATAATAAAAAAGACAATAGGATGGAGTTTTGACAGTGTGGGTTTGTGGATTATATTAAAAGTACAATTATAATTTTATTGAATCATTATTTCTAAAAAAAATTTTAGAAAATTAATAAAATTGGTACTCAAATTATTTTCTTGTATTAAATTCTATATTTTATCCTTTGAACAACAATGTTTATTTTAGTTGCTAGAATAGTTAAAAAGCAGACTATGTGAAAAATCAAAATAACTTCCATATTACACAAAACAATATTTTTTTCTATAACAATATAGATATATAAAACACAATTATTTTTTTTATAACTACAATTTAAACAAGTTTATACTGACAAAAATTGTGTTTTAGTTGTCACGATCAATAATTAGTGACTCATCTTTGTTGACAACCACGACAACGTAAATTCTATTAAAAATCATAGTGGCATTTTAGTTATTGAAATAGTTAAAGAGCAAACTATGTAAAAAATAAAAATAACTTCCATATTAGAGACATAACAACATTTCATAATAGTATAGATATATTTGTAACGAAATTTTATTTTCTAAAAAATTGAAATTACATGACTAGAAAATTCATGTAAATAAAAATAAGTTCTAATAAACTTTATGATGTGGATACAATTCCTAATTTAGATTCTCTAATTCTTTCCTTCAAAAGATGATTTTTGGACTTTGATGAACTCTGCAACGAATACTTTGAACATTGTGAATCGTCTTGAATATGAATAATGCCAATTTGAGGACGTCGCATCGTAATCTCCAGTCAAATGCTAGGATTTGATGAGCTCTATAGTGAACGTCTTGAACACTATAGATTTTCTTGAGTTTGATTTAGAAAAATAATATCAGTTGGAGAGCTTCACATTGTAATCTCGAATTAAATGTTGAGATTTGACAAGCTCTCTAACAAACACATTGAACACCATGGATCCTTGAATTTGATTTGGGAAAATAATGCCAATTCGAGGAGTTTGCACGGTGAGCTCAAATCAAACACTGTAATTTCATGAGTTTCATGATAAATACGTTAAACACCATAGATCTCTTTGAATTTAGTTGAGAGAATTGTTGAACTCCTTTAAGGTGTCTCCCATTTGCTATGACTTGTGTTGTATCAAATGAGCTTTGATCACCCCTTTATATACATAGATGTTTAGTGGGTGACTCCCAGATGACTTGAACTTCCTCAATAGTTGTCTGTTAGATGCATGTATTAATAGATAATATCAAATATCAAGTAAGTAATATTAAATATCCTTTACTTGATTGGTCCATGTACATAGACACACCAAATGTCGCAACTTAGCCCGAAATTGCTAGGCTCCAAGACTTGATTTGATTGGTTGAGATACTTAATCTTGATAATTGTTGATATTTGATTTGAGAACAAAATAAATACTAAGTTATTAATTAAATTGACTATTTATTTTTTAAAATCAAATTTAATAAATCTCACTACAAAAAGATCCACCATTTTTGATGAAATTTTTTGATAGAATCCAATGGATTTTAGATTGGTTGTCCGATTTCTAATGGATTTTTGACATAATTTTTCACATCGGGAAAACCCTCATCGCAAATCAACTTTTGTTACTTTTCCAACAAAAAATTCCACCAGAAACTTTTTCGATGGAATTTCAATGAGTTTTAGATGGAAATTAGACCTTTTGCACTAGTTATATTTTCATCAACTTTCCAACTGAAAATTTATTAGAGATTTTCCCGATGGATTTCCTTCATATTTTCAACGAACACTTTAATTTTTTTTATCCTTTTGCTACAAAATTGCTATAACACCTCAACATTAAGAACTCTCAAATTAACTTAATGTTTTTGTATTAAATAAGTAATTTGACAAAATAAGTTATCAAATAATAAAATTGGGTCTTGATTGATTATTGAACTAAATTAGTTAGGGTCCCAGCATAAAAATATCAAATTTCATGGGATTGAAAAAAATAATCAAATTAAGCATGTAATTGCTCAGAACCAAAAATATTAGAGGTTAATGTGCAATGGCTATTGCTTAAAGGACTAAATTGAAAGTTTGGGGTCAAATTAAGGTTAACCAAAAAGCTGCGAAGATGAAATCAAAGGCGGTGTAAATCTTTATAGGGGTAATTGTATGTGGCAGGAAATTTTTGGGGTTGATTCAGAAATTTGAAAGAGTAGGTTTATATATAGATACCTTTTGCCTAACATTTTCTTACATTCTCAAGCACAATTTTTCCTAAGTGATGAATCCTTGAAGATCTATCCAAAAACCCAAAACTCATTCCATAAATCGATTACCTTCGTTATAGTAAGCTCAATCATATAGAAACTTTCTAAAACTACTGAAGAATTGATGGTAAACAGTGGGCAATGGTGTGAGGTGGTCGGTAATGGTAGTTTGTTGGCTTCTGGCAGTGCTAAAGGGCTAGTAAAAGGTGGAAAGTGATGGGTCCATTAAGGCAAGGCTTCATATGACTCCAATTTTAAGTGTTGCTAGTCGAAAATGGAGGTTTAGGGTTGGTGGCGTTACGGTAGCTTAGTGGCGGTCGATGGCTAATTAGCTAAGTTGTGGTGGCAAATTCAAAAATTAATTAAGGGGGTTTGCTCACCTTGTCAAGACACTCCTGTACAATGTGGTGGTTTCCAGCTCTAGCGATAGCTAACGGTGGCGTAAGGCGATACAGGGCATCAAGTGTAAACTTGTTTCTAAATCTGTTTGGATTTCAATTAGGGCTTAGTTTTGGTACTAATTTGGTAAATATTCATTCATTTCAAACTTATGACTTTGTTGTGATTGGAATTAAATTGAGCCCACCAATAGAAATTCAGTGGGCTTATATATGTATGGCATAATTAAGATAAGAGTAAATTGCAAAAAATCCCCTATGTTATTTGAATTACCAAAAACCCCCTAAGTTATGAATTTAATTAAAAGCCGCTCTCATGTTATAATTTCAGTTGCTCACCACCCCCCACATTCATATACTCGTTGACTCATTATTTCTTGATGAAAATACCCCCATTTGATGATATGATCTTTACTACCCCTTTTTTTCTCTGTGTCTTCAAGAACTCTTTTGTTGAAAATCAAAACTCACTAACATAAGAATCTCCTAAATTATTTTTTATGAATTTGAAACCAAAAACACTTAAAAAATCTAACAACAAAGTACTTGAATGCTTTAGGTTGACACCTTTGGCTCAAGAGATTTGCGACACAACATCAAAGGGAGATTATCATTTTGATTAGGGGTAATTTTGTTGGATGGATGCTATTTAGTGGAGTTGGTTTAGGATGTCAGTTCTTGTTGAAAAATTTTTGCTACTAGAAATTTTGTTGCATTTGTATAGCTAAAAAAATTTGCTGTTGTTGGAAATTTTGCAACATTTTTGCAATTGAAAAATTTTGTTGCTGCTAAGTTGTGAACTACTTCAATTATGCTTCTACATAATGTATTGTGTTGTTGTAGCTTGAATATGATGGCTTATTGTTGGCATGATATGAAAAGTCAATGCTTGTTGTTGCTTTTGCTGCATGATGGCTTGAAATTGTTGGAAATTGTATTAGCACCCAGATTAAATAAATGTTGGAAATAAGGAGTTATTGAAAATGCATTTCAGAATTTTAGTTTTTGAATGCTTAGATTGTTGCTAAGAGTTTGGGCTATTGGATAGGATTGCTTGGGATATTTAAGGTCATCTTTTAAATTTGTAGGCCACAAAAATGTTATTGCTGATTTGATTTAGAAGCATTAATTTAAGTGGCTAAACATTTTTGTTTTGAGCTTGGTCGTTTTAGTAGAACTACAATTTGATTTGCATGAAATCTACTGTCCTTTGTTTCTTATCATTGAGAATTTGCTAGAATGAGGATTCAGACCTAAACATTTTAGATAGTGATGCTCAATTTTTATTGATGAGAATTCCACTGGATAAAGGAATTGAACTTTGGATCTTTTGGCTTACCTTGGTAGAATACCCTTGTGAAATGTTTAATTGCAAAAAGGTCTAGAAAGGACAAAAATGACTTTTCAAATGATAAATACAATACTAGTCACACAACGGGTGCGTGCATAACACCATTAGCCAACAAGGGTCTAAATGCCTTTAACCAATATTTAAAAAATTGAACCAAACTAGGCGATCGGACCAGTCAGACCATCAATTGGTGAGCCGGTTCAATTTTCTCAAAAAATCAAAAGACTAAAAAAATGCCATATTTTGTAAAAATTGTTCAAACCGGTCAGTTGAACTATTGAATTGGACCAGTTTTTTCATTTAATTTTTAATGGAATTAATTTTTAAATTTTTTTTTGTCTAAATACAAAGTTTGAAGGTTAAGGTATATCTCACAAGCTCTTTAAAAGTAAAAAAGAAGCCTTAATTTAGAGTTTAGAATTTCAAATTAACTTATACATTCTCAATTTTAAACTTTAGACTTGATATATTTAAATTATTGCAATCTTTTATAATATAAATTCTGAAATTTAGATTGTGATATTGGACAATATCCTTTAAGCTCTTTATGTTTTATATTTTGGTATTTTATTAATTTTTAAGTAACATATGTAATATAAATATATATATTTCATAATTATGACATCACAGTTTAATTGTGGTTCAATTACGGTTCGACCAATGGTTGACCTAATGAACCATGAACTGGTAAGTTTTTTGGTTCAATGAACGGTCTGATTTTTTAAACACTGTCTTCAACTATATAACACAAGGGATTTTTTTGACAATTAAAGTTACACAAGTGTTAATTACCTCTAAGACATTTCACGGGGGGCTTTTTTGCAATTACCTCACAAAAAAAAAAATTCTAAAAAAGGGTAAAAATGACTTTTCAATTGATAAATATAAATACCAGTCACACAAGGAGCGCATATATAATACCATTGGCTGGCAAAGGCCCAAATGCTTTTGACTATATAGTACAAGGGGTTTTTTGACACTTAAAATTACATAAGGGATAATTGCCTATGAGACATTTCATAGGGGAAGTTTTTTGCAATTATGACATTAAGATAATTAGCTACGAAATTGGAATTCAATGGCTTGAGCCTTTTTGGTATATATTTAAGATTTGTCTCAATTAATCTAAAATATTGGAGTAAGTATTCAATCCATTGAATTAGACTTAACTAACTAAACTGATTGAGTCTATGACTGATGACCACTTAACTTAAATCCAATGAAATAAGTAAGCTTAAGACTTAAGATGAATTCAATATAGCAAAGTAGATTTGTAAATTAAATGCAATTGAGTCTATTTGATTGATTTACAAGTATCAGTTAGATTAAAAAATTAAGTTAGCCCAAGAATCATAATGTATATGAAGTTTAATTGAATAAATTACTCAAAAATTAAGTTTGACAAATTAGTAATTGACTTACTTGAGAACTATATATTAATGTAAGGATCATTGTATCGAAAAGCTTAGGACTATAAATCAAAGAAACTATATGTATAGCTAGGTTCAAACTAAAAATTGATTGAGTTATACTAATTAAAGTGAGACCCTATAATTTAAATATCTTGAGTATGTTCTAAATGCTTTAGGCTTGTATCCTGTCAACATTTGGATAAAACTATATAATCATTTTAGAGTTACATAATCTTATTAATCCAGATATGGATAAACGTGTAATCATTAACCAATTAAATTAAGCAACCTAATTTAAATAATTTCCAAGGATCGAAATAATTATTATAATTGAGTTAATTGGACTTGAATAAGTATTTGATTCTTGATTTAAATATAAGATAGGTTTTAATGATGTTAGAAGATAAAATAATTACCATTAAGATATGTGATTATATGGTGGACAAGAACTCAACATTGTTAAATGTCCTAATACAAGAACCTAAAGTTAATATAGATTATGAAAGGAAAGTAAATTTTCAACCTATATGTTGAGCATAGCTATATAAATTAAGAAATTAAAATAAGGATATTTTAGTCTCTGTAAGATGATATTTTAGGATAACTAGAAGAGATGAGCTATCTCATTCATTAAGGAAAGCTTCGTTACCTAATATTGTCAGGTGAGATTTATACTCAATAGTATGAGATATTCTTACTGGGAAAGAAACCTATATCTAATAAATATAATATTATTGTCTGTGTGTTCTTGCATTGAAATTATGAAATCGATTCATTATTCCTTACCATTCTATTTCTAATGTATTTATCTTTGAACTCTTGAATTTGAACTCCTACATTGAACTCAAGATATTAGTTGAATATCTTACTTGACTTCTTTCTCAAAGGTTGTCCTCAAATAATGATTTAAGAATAATATATTTTGAATAATAGTGTTTCATTTCAAAGAATTTTGAAAAGTAACGTTTGAAATTGGAAATTTTCTAATATTCTCATTTGAACTAAATTTTAAATTTGTCAATTGAAATGCGGTTTGAGCAATTCATTCTTGACCTAATCATTATATTTTATGATACTGCTGTGAGGTAATCTTGTTGACTATCCATTATGGATTCATACTAGTGTGGAGGCCATCTTATCGGCCTATAATACCTTGGTTGTGGAGGCCGTCTTTTTAGCCCATAATACATTGGTTGTGGAGGCTGTTCCATCAACCCATAATTAAATTACGTTGGTTGTGGAGGCCATCTTACTGGCCCATAATACATTGGTTGTGGAGGCCATCCTACCAACCCATAATAAAATTTTGTTAGTTGTGGCGGCTAATCTTATCGACCTGTAAGTAATTCTAGTTTGCTTGGCAATTATGGCACAAACTAGTGTTATGGATCGGTGTTATCGATTCATATTAAAATGATTCTTGTACTCCAAGATTTTCCATGAAAACATTAAAAATTTTAAAGTCTCTTCAGTGGTATAGGATGGTGTTGTGACTGATCAGGTGACATGATTTGCCTATGAAAATTGCTAATTTCAATCTTATCCATGAATTTTATGAAATAATCTCTCATGAAAAGATCATTTGAATTTACCTAATGGTTTAGAGAAAAGTGATTCTTTTCCGATGTTTGAAATATTAACCTTGCTCCAAAATTTAGAATTGAGGGTTGCGGTTCTGAGATGTTAAATTAATTTTACTAGTTATTTGAAGTTCTATTTTATTACCCGATTTGAACGTGTTCTTTCAGCTATTCATATTAAAAATAAACACTCATTACATGTATATAAATATAGCTATACACTGTGTTCTAATCACCTTAATTTGACAATGCATATTAATGTTTACCTCACTAAGTCATTTAGATTTATTATTTTTGTATCGTTCATTCTGTTCTTTGGCCTTGATTGAAGTAATAGAAGGCACCATGAGCTTGGGCTATTTGCATAGCGTAAATAGTATTATCAAGGCACCTACAAATGGTTAGGATGTAACATACATGTGTAATGTGAATAATGTATCTGTCATTAGGCTACATCTTTATCTTTTAATGAAGTGTAATACATTGGATCTTGAGATGTTTGACATGAATGTTTGAGCAATTGTAAATTATGAAAACTTAGGTTTTGCTTGAAGTTTTGTAGCATGGTTAGTTGACATGGAGGTCATTAATTGATTTTGATATTACTTGTCAATTGGATTGTTATGGAATTGTTTAAATTGAAAATTTTGGAGGTGCATATTTTTGTCTACAAAATTTTTAGAAATTTGATCGGAGTAGCACCTCGATCAGGAAGAAGCACCTCCAAGATGGGGTGTTACAATTATATTGAATTTTCAATGGTTAATTATTACTGTCAGAAGATTCTTCGATTTTCATTGAAAGTTAAATTTTAAATATATTAATGGTTTTTAACTTTTAATGGAATTTTTTTGAAATTTCATAAGAAATTTAATATTTTTTAAATGATTTTTTAACACATTATTTAACTACACTTGTGACTTGATGATACATCTTGTATATAAATAATGTCCATGCATAAAATAACAAAATTAAAAACAAATAGAATCAACAATTTATTAAAATGTAACAATTCTTAATTACAAAAACATAAAAAAAAAAAGATCCTATTTATTGGCCAACAACATCTTCACTGAAGTGGAAATAGTCATCTTGTTTGATCAGACTACTATTGGTTATAATTATTGCCTTGCTACTGCAAAAGATGTTGTTGGTAGGGCAGGGGTAAAAATCAGGATATAGGTAGGGGTGGGGTTGGGGAAGAGGACTTGGGTGAAGCTTCTCTTTGCATGACCAGCTGAGTGAGCATATCATACATCACATTTGACAGTAATTTTAACATGATTTGCATATCTTGAATACTAGCGTATAGACAGGCCTGCAACTTGGTTGTAACTGATACACATAGTGGCTCCTTTCATGGTGCATTAGTGTAAGAGAGTGACTGTTTGTAGATCAGCTAGTAAACACACCCTTTCTTGTTAAGGTCACCTATAGCTATAATTGTGTAATCAACTTACAATAGCTTTCCTTGCCCTCTCATCTTCCTAGCTCCTATCAGCCCATTTGTGGTAGGCATGTGCAAAAATCTCCTCCATTGTTGCGGGGCCTCTACAACTCCCAATCTTACATACAAAAGAAGAATTAACAAACATGTCATGCAAATATTATAGATATAAGTCAATTTAATAAACATTAAGCGAATATATGAAATTTACTAAAGACTAAAAGGTGGGAAACTTACTAAAAGGTTGACATATGTCTTAATGGACATACTCCTTTTGGTGTGGAGGGGTCCACTGGTCTTGGAAGCTAGGTTCTTTTTAGCTTGTGTGAACTTTTTCTAAAAATCTTAGGATGGCTAGTGTTGGGATAAGGCATCCTAGGTGTCCTCATCAATCAACTCTAGCTTTGTACTTGCCTTTCAAGCATGTCCATACATGTCGCTTAGTTGGCGACCTTCTTTAGTATCAAAGGCCCTCTGCATATGGCCCTTGTACTGAGAATCCTAATAGATATATCTGTGTGAAAGAAATTAAATAAGTTATTGTATTTTCAACACACAAACATACTTAATTTGTAAAAATAAATATATTAATAACATACATATACCTACAACTCCCTGAACATCAAATCTTAAAGGGCCTGGGAGATATCAATTCAGATCCTATAGGGTTCGTATACCCTACTCTTTATCACCCTTCTTAGGAGATTGGTACTATCCAACGAATGTATATACCTACATAAAATTCTCAACATTAATATACAATTATAAAAATAATAATAAAACAACATTATTATTCCAACTCGTTTGTTATGTCCCTTAGGATGCAAATATACCCTGCCAAAACTGTGGGATGGAGGCTTTATTCCCCGCTCGTCCAAAGTCTTGCCAGTTGAGGGATCAGCTACTACAACTATTATCGAATGGTGGAGTAGTGTAGCAACATATGGTTGAGTGTCAAGTGGAGTGGCGGATAGTGATGAAGTGCCTGCAGGTGAAGTAGATAGTGGTTGAGATAAGTCTTGCTGTTGTGAAGGTTGGTATGGGGGACGGTACATGGATGACCTTACAACAGTTAAGGAGGTCATGGGTAATGGTGATTATGAAAATGAGAGAGAAGGAGTGTTATGGAGATGTGTGCAAGAAGAGGAGGGGTAGACATAAATTGGTGACTAGCCGATGTTGTGATGGGAGATTGGTTAATTAATAGTGTGTCTGAAAGGTTGGGGAAATGCCCCTACGTCAGCTAGAACACCAACCTCCATCAATGGTAGGGATAGAATATTTGACTGGTTTGCTATCTATAATGCAAAAATAAATAGTAAATATGAACAATAATATTATTATGACAAATTAATTAACTACATAATTGAAATGCATAAAAATAGTTAATAACTAAACTCAATAAAACACATATTAGTTTTGACAAAACATATCATTTACTTGTCAAATAAATTCTTGAATCATTCTATCCACATGGATCTATTGATGTAATAAAGGGATAGTAATAATGGTCCATTGATGTTCCAATCCTTCATTGTTTGTCATTCACATTGACAAATTCAAGTAGACAAAAAGGCTAGTGACTTTATATGATATGAATGGTAAATTTTTTTAATAGAAACTTTTTATTTGATATTGTTGTTAACCGGTTATAGGAGTTGTTGAAGACATTAGTTTTCCTATTTTGTAATGCTCGTTTTCTGTTGTTATAATGGAGAATTGGAAATATATGGTTGTCAATGTTAGGAACGCTGGTGCATTTATTATTGAGGTAAGTATGTTGTTTTAGGTGGTTAGGATCCATCTATAAGATTCTGGTGTTTCTTCCAAATGCATGCTTCAAGTTTGAAGGGATACTATTGCTATTATCTGTAGTGAAGTGTTGGCAATAGGCTGGTGGTTGATGTTTATTAGGGTGCTGGAAATGATGAGTAAATGGAATGCTACTAATCTATCAAAATCAATGTCTATTATTTGCTTTTGAATCTTATGTTTCATTTAGTTCACTATATTTAGTTGTTTTAAATTTTGTGTAATTCTATATTGGATGGTTTTCTTATTGAGCTATTAGCATATTGATACAACTAATTTTTTTTGTTTGAAGCAAATCTAGGAGCTATTATATATAAATACATTGAATGGGGGTAGATTATAATTAATTTCTAATTGCTCTTTAGTCGGATTCAAAATTCATTTTGAGATATGAGGCTTAGAAAAGTTACTATCTTATTAATCAACATGCCTAGAGTATGGTGTAAGTTCAATTTTTATGATTTTCTAATTATTTTTTTCATATGAAGATTGCTATTATAGTATACCTTAAGATTCAAAATATTAATAATTTGTCAAAATTCTGCCACTGACTGTAATTTTAAGGAGTAATGCATTACTATATTCCAACAATGGCATTGGTCAATTGAAAATAGGGACATTTATATGAGATTTAGTTGTAATATAGGGAGCAAAATGGAATTTGCTTAAAAGAAACTCATTATCATTGTCAACTAAAGGGTTTGGCTTTTAGGGGTTATTAAATGGGGTTCTGCAAAAAATTTTATCCCCAGAAAAGTTTTGATAGAGTTTCCCCTATAACTATCAATTTAAATTTTTTCTAACCTACAAAACAAAAACATATATCACAAAACATTAATATAAGTAAATTGTTCAACATCACAACCCCTTATTACTTTGTGCATATGCAAGCACACAATAATCCAATAGAAACAAATGGAAATGCTTCACCCTTTCCCCTAATTCCTATCCTCTGACTTAAATCACCAATTCTAAATTTTATACCTAACGCATGCTTACTATTCATACAGACATAAAATTTTCATAAGGTTAAATATATAAATTCAATGAAAAAGATTTTGTAGAAACATTTGTTATTTCAAACTCAATATGCTCTCAATAATATCTAATATTGTGTACACAAACACAATGAGACAAATGGACTTAATTACTTAAATTGCTTTTAAAACGCAAAATTGAATAAGGAGTGTAAAAAAATTTATTTAGTTAGAGAAATGTATAGGTGCACAAGTACTTTCAAGAATATATAAGAATATAAATTTTCAAGTCTCAAGCGTGTGTAAGGCTTTGTAGAAGTCCTCCATTGTAAGGCTTTTCAATCATAAACTCAATTCTAAACTCAAATTATATACTTGAGTTTATAAGGCTTGTAAGCTAGGCTTTTCAATATATCTTAAACTCAATTCTAAGCCCAAATTTACTCTCAAATTATATAAATGTCAATTGAACTCAATCCGGAACTCAAATTACATATTTGAGTTTATAAGCCTTTCTAACATTTTTAATCCTAAGCTCAATCTTAAACTCAAATTATATAAATGTCATTTGTACTCAATCCTAGACTAAATCCTAAACTCGTATGATGTATTTGAGTTTGTAAGGCCCTGTAAAACTTTTCAATCCTTAACTCAAACATTCCTAACATGTAAGGCCCTGTTAGGAATGGTGGTGCATTTATTATTGAGGTAAGTATGTTGTTTTGGGTGGTTAGGATCCATCTATAAGATGCTGGTGTTTCTACCAAACACATGCTTCAAGTTTGAAGGGATACTATTGGTATTATCAGTAGTTCAATTTGGAGTGTTGACAATAAGCTGGTGGTTGATGTTTGAAAGGGTGCTGGAAATGATGAGTAAATGGAATGCTACTAATCTCTCAAAATCAATTTCTATTATTTGCTTTTCGATCTTATGTTCCATTTAGTTGACTATATTTGGTTGTTTGAAATTTTGTGGAATTCTATATTGGATGGTTTTCTTATTTGTGCTATTAGCATATTGATACAATTAATTTTTTGTCTGAAGCATATTCTATATTGTAATTATGCCAAACCTCAAGGGCGGTAGCCATAATTCATCCTAAAATATAATAAAGACATAATCCTCTTTTAGCATCATTCGTATAATCATTATCATATAACAAATACTTCAATTAAATCATAATTAACTTCATGATTTGGCACCAATATTATTATGACAGTCATGCAAACTACAAATCACCCATTGCTGTGAGCTGTTTCTACTTCCAAACCCCATTGAGTAATCAATTCCTTAACCAAAGTATACTTTCTTTGTGATCGTCTACAGAATGGAAGATATTTACTGTCAAAAAACAAGCTGATCACCGCAATCCCATACATAAGACATATCAAAATATCAATAAATTGTTTGATTTGAGTTTCTAATATTGGAATGTTCAATATGAACAATATCTGTTATTTAAAAATGAACTCATCATCACATCCCCACCAAAATATTCATAAACTATCTTATTTGAATCAAATTTACTATCCAAAACAATTCCATCATCTCGACCCCACGAAAGTACCAATGCATCGAAGTCTCTTCACCAATCTTAGTTCATTCAAGCATTCAAACTTTCAACAAAAAGAAAGTGGAGGGTTCAGGGAGCTAGCGTGGGGAAGGAACTAGTAAATCAAACTAGTATCACCTAAATGAAAAGGGCTCCATGTTCCACAAGCGATATAAAGAAGGGTAATAATTAGTCTAATAATATCGCTCTTACATTTATATGTATGATGTTTGGGGTTCAAATGTTAATGTATCCTTAGTGTGCATATATGTCTTAAAAAAAAATTAAGACATCTTTGTCTCTATTCAATTCAATTCGGCACCAGGAAATTGTTAGTCAGATTTATTAAGCAATTACACTGAACGAAGGCACATCTATATGATTCACCTCTATAACACCAAGGAAATGGTTTCACTGCACGTAATAGAAGAAATTATAAGTGGTAGTTCATGCATCGCATTCCTAACACAAAGCTACGAGTCAAGGGAACATGACAGAATGCAAGGCAAAGTGATCCCAGAATGCAAGGCAAAGCATTTTTGTTCAATCTAAATAAATCTTCTATCATTCACACTTTTCTTCCCTCTTCCATACGAGGATAAAATTCCTCAATGTAGTGAGCCAAAGATGAACTTACAGATTGGGCAAGGGGTGCAAATGAGTGGAGCTTTCCTACTAGTTTCACAAGTCAAACTTGAGCTATCTCAACTTGAACTTGAGCTACTTCGAGTTCAACTCAAGTTGAATCGAGCTCGATTTCTATTTTGAGCTGTTTGTATCCAACTTGTGAGCAAATATATAATGAAATATTATTTTTTATTTTATTAATAAATATATATTATATTACTATTATTTGATTTTGAGTTCAAGCTCGCAGTTATCATCTAAGTTGACAATTTAAGTTTAATCAAGCCGAGTTCAAAATATTAAATTCGCCGAGCTTGAATATATACATATATATATATTTGAACTTGATTTTGAAAATTTCTTTCAAGCTCACTCGATTGCACCCTCTAATTGGGGTGAATCATCAAGAAATATATGTAGAAAAATACATAAGAACCATAGAAGTTCGAGATAGTAAGTCATCAAGAAATCCTCATATAAATTCAATGTCACACACCAAAGTTGAGCTGATCATAGAGATTAATGGCTTACCAATATACGACAAAGTCCACACATTTGATGCTATAGATGAATGTATTAATGAATCCTATTCCCCCCTCCCACCATAGTAGACATATTCCCTACATGATGGATTTTTTTATAGACGAGTTAATGATTTTTCTCTAAAATAAAGATAGCATATCTTAATATATATAAACCTTAAACAAGAAGTGTCATTTTTCTTCCTTTGTTCTTACCCACGCTTCAGAACCATTGAAAGAAAAATTCCTGCTGAACCAGGTGCGGTTCACTAAACTTGCATCAAGGACACGATTTTGTCTTTTGTTCTGTCCTAATGCAAGCATAGAACGTAGGCACATTTTGCAGATCGCTTCAAATGCATAACTAATACTTCTGATCAACAAAATTAATTTTGCCTTGATCAGATCAATGGTTTGTTGGCCATTTCTTGTTTCAGCTTTTAAGCATTTCGGCAGTAAAAAGAAATAGCAAACTAATTTGAAGCAATCTGCAAACGGAATGTGTCTATTTTTATGTTTACCTTGGAGAGGAAAAAAGACAAAATCTTGTAGTGCCACTAAGTGCTGCTGCTCGTCCGAAAGAACCTTTTCTTTTAGTGGTTCTTTCTTTTAGTGTGTCTGCAGTACAAGTATAGACAACAAAGGAAGAAATTTATATGTAAACTGTCTTAAGACATCCTATCCTTATTCTAGAGAAAATTATTGACTAATGTATAAAAAACCCATCATACAGAAGATATATCTATAGTGTGGGGATACGTAATTCATTAATGCATTTATTTACAACATCAAATGTGTGGCTATTGTTGGCCATTTGTAAGTTGTTAATCTCTAAAATCGGTTCAAATTTAGAGTGTGACATTGAACTTGTGTAAGGATTTCTTGATGATATGCCCACACAATTGTTGTTTGGTGTGTTTGGTTCACCATCCTTGCATCTTGACTAAACTTATGAAAAAGACCTTCTTGTCCTTGTTAAAAAAATTCTTCTTTTTCCTTTCAATACCACACATGATAAATAGCTCCAATCCCGGGCTTCTATGGTAGTATGGTTCTTATTTTTCTATATGGCAGGGGGAACACCATAATAAGCCTTACCAAAATCTGAAACCTTTTTCATGAGAAATAATGTCACATACAAGATTTTGCCGTTACTTGTGAAATTTAGGGACTTGTAAACTCATTAACTTATCAATCTGAGGTGCATTTGAAGGTGCAGCAGGAACACAACATGCATATGTATAATAGATAATACAAACCTACCATATATTTGATTCCCACACTTGAAATAGATACAAGACACTCCATTGACACCCTTCACAATTTCAAATAAGCAAAGGCCCAAGTGGTCAGAAATACTTCTCAATGAGAAAGCCAGACAAGTGTTAGCTGCCCTTACAAATTGAAGGGTTGGGGGGCATTTCCAAATTAAAACTCCCATTTCACTACCATTGGAACTACACAAGACAAGATGTTAAACCCAATCTGAATAGAATTGGCTACTTAACCTTTAAGGGAAATATCAGCATCAGGAATTCAGGATTTTCAGCATCAGGAATTCAGGATTTGAATTCCTAAAAGAAGTTAACAATAGACTCAAATTTGCTCCTCAATTTCCACCTCCACAGTGCCTAATGCGGGGAATATCTAACTAAACCTACAACTTTGTTTAAGCTGACCACAATTCACACATATTTTCAATTCTCATGTAATTATTATAGATCGCCATTATTTAAAGCATAAAACGAAGCGGGCAACACAATTCATTTGCTGCATTTATCATTCAATAACACCAAACTAGACTTACAATACCAGACACTGAACCCCATCTGTCAACCCAAGGACAGAAAACAAAAAAAACAAAGAACATACGTCAATCAGCCATTTACAGATAATAGAATTCACACAAACATTAGTGGCAAAAATCTCCCTTCAAAACTGAAATTTTATTTTTAGAAGAAAAGGAGGGAAATCGGAAAGATTCCAGCCTAATTGATTGAACCTTTTACCCCAAAGCTTTCCGGCTATCATAATCAAGGATTTCATTATCAGTAACAGACCTCGAGTGCTGAACAATAGATCTCCCAATCGAATTAATCCAGTCCTCCTTTTCCTTCTCTGAGTCAGCGATGAAATACATTGTATCATTCCGAGTAGACAATTCGAACGCGAATTGCCGATTAAGCACATCCTCAGCGCCTTTGACTGTGAGGCAATTGCCCACCGTGATGACGCCACGTGGCCTGGAGGCGCGGGTGACGGTTGATTCCTTGAACCAGAAGAGTTTGCTCTGCTTCAAAACGAACCAGCGGCGGCGCCAAGTCTTGATATACTCGCCTTGTTTGGTGAGCCAGCCGGCGCGCTCCGGGATGCCCCAGAACTCCACGCCATCGTATTCGTCGGAGATGGCTTGAGCTGAGCCCATCACGGCTCGCCATAGGCTCGCCATGGATGGTGATTTTGATGAAGGGATCGATGTGAGAAAGGAGACAGAGGACAGAGTGGGAGCTGCAAGAATAATGGGAGGGCTTTTGTGGTTTGGTTTTTGTTGGATGTTCGTTTTAATTCGTTAGTTGAACAGAACATTTATAATTTATTTCTGACTCTATTTTAAATGTATTATTGTTGTTTTTATTAGGAAATTTTAGAATAAAACTTCACATTCTAAAATAGTTTTTCCTTTCCCAATATATTATTTCGAATAAAGGATAACAATAAAATACATTATCTCTCAACAGATTGATGCAAACATAGGTCTTGAAACTGAAATTAAGGGCACATTGGATATGTTTTTATTTTTACTTTTTGTTCTTAATAGTTAAAAGTTAAAAAATTAGTTATAATATTTTATATTAAATCAATTTTAAATTTAATTAATGTGATAATGGGATTGTATGATAAATTTTTTAAAAAAATTAAGAATGAAATAAATGGTATTTTTAGTAAGGATATGTAAAAATTAATGGTTTTCTATTTTTAATTAATGTTAAAAAAATGACCTCCGAAAACGAAAACAAAAACCCCTAAACATTATCATGGATTAATTTTAGGGACCTCTAAAATTTGAGCTAAATACAGAAACTATCCTTGAGGTTTGCAAAATTGCATTTACCTCTCCTGGAGTTTGTCTCTGTCTAACAAATAGATCCAACCATTAATCAAACTAAAGATTTTTGCTGATGTCAATATTGACATTTTCTAAAAATCCAATTTTGCCCTTAGTTTGATTGGACTTGACTATTTACCACGTGACTGGACCAAAATACTCTTATGTGTGTCGTGCATGTGTGGATCTACTTGTAATATTGAAAGCACTAAAGGGGATTATTCTCAGAAATTAAACCAATGGTTAATATAACAATAGGAAATTAATTAAGTAAAATAATTAATTTAAATAATTAGTTATTGTTATATTAATTAAAAGTAATAAATATCAACATTTATTTTTTATTTTAATATAATCTTTTAGTGGCTGAATTTTATTTATAAACTTTGAAGTTACTTATAACACCCTAATATGAATGATTAGTTACATCGAGTCCCCTTGAACAAATCCTATATTACATTGACTCTCCCATTCTCAATTTTGTAACTTGCAATATTGAATCTTGAAATAGGAAAAAACACAACAATCCAATAAACTACTTCACATTTAACCATCAATCAGATATTCAAATGTGATGCACTACACAAATTTGCATCACATAATAAAGCCTTGCACAATTCTAAAGGGCTATACAAAAAGATCAACTGACTACACATAACATCAAGCAAAAGCTGTGTTCTTGGTTCATGAATCCCAAGTTTAAAATGACAAAAAATAGCAATAATAAAGTATTGATCATTGTCCTTCAACACTTTCATCAAAACCCCCCTACTACTTCATTAGCTCCTCCAGTACATGCATCATCACCTCATCCAATTGCACCATCTATATAGCCCCCACCTCCAATTGCACTTGTCACAATTGATTTTACGATTCCATCAAAAGTAGCATAAAATCCTCCATCAAAGTCAATATTGTCATTTGCAAGCCCTTCAGTAGTAGGGGCATTTCCTTTAACAGCAAAGCTATCTCCAACTGCAGCGACCAAAAGTGAATACCCTTACAATTTAATCACATTCCAATAAAATATAATAAGTAGCACCCTCACAAGGCTACAAAATAACATTTAATACACTTAAAATGTTTAAAGCATTACAAATATCACAGTTACAAGTTTTGAAACATTCAATCAACACCTTAATCAAAGTCTAGTATAGATTATATGAAACAGAGTCGACGATGAATACCTTTACAATTTAATCACATTCCAGTAAAATATAATAATAACACCCTCACAAGGCTTCAACACAACATTTAATACCCTTACAATTTTTTTCACATTACACTTAACACACTTGGAACTGATACACATTTCAAAATATACCATACCAAATTCTCTAGTTATAGAAAGTGAAAATCATAAAAAAGGAAGATAGCAATACCTTTTGCTTATTTATCATGAATGTCCATGGTCTATTTGCAGTAAAGCCATCAAGAAACTCTTCTAGGCATGTGAAAAAAGAAGCTCCAAAACTCTTTACATTTAGCATCCACAACAGCAAATGCTATAAGAAATAGCCCATTGTTTCCATCCAAACCTACAGCAGCTAGTAGAATACCTCCGGAAGGCCCTTTGAGATGACACCCATCAAATCCTAAAATAGGATTACAGCCACTCAAGAAACTCCTCTTCAAGTCAGGGTTTTAGAAAATGACATCAAATCATGCAAACTATACTATATACTCATCAATAAACATTTCATCACAAAATATTATGTCAAAAAACCACAAAAATCACATTTTTGGAAACAAAAATAGGTCACCTGCCACTTTAAAATCACAAAATAATAACACCCAACACAAATCACAACTAAAACTAACTTGCTCTAACACCAAAATATGGGGAAAAAAAAGTTGTGAAAAGAGCCATTTCGCTTGAAAATGAGAAATGCCACCAAAACTTCACGATGGAGAGAGTTGGTGGGCACGATCAAGAAGAATCCGTAGGTTTTTTGGAGAGTTTTGTTAGCGGAAAAAGAGCATGCACCACCAGTGAGGGGATAAAAGCAGGAGAGTTTGAGTGGGAGAGATGAATGAGGGAGGGAAGAGAAATCAGCATGTTTGTGTTCTTCATACACAGAGAGGCAAAAAAGACTTTTTATTTTTTCAATTTTTTTTTGTTTTTTTTCCTTGAATAAGTAAAGGTATAACAGTCATTTCACACCTTCTGTCACTATTTTTAAACAGATGTTAATGCCAGAGGAGGTAATTGTAATTTCCCAAACCTTAGGGATAATTTCTGTATTTAGCTCAAACCTCATAGGAGGTCCATGTAATTAACCCTATTATCATTGTGCCAAGCCCACAAGAAAAGTATTCCACACAATATTTGTTTCGTTGCTTGATTGAGTACAATGCACTGTGTAAGTGCGTGCCTTTCACAATTTCTTTCCTCATCTAATATTGTATTCTAAGTTTTGTATTCAATAACTTATGTTTATATATATAGTTTATTTATATTTTTGGGCGTAAAATAGACTTTAAAGTTTGTCCAACCAAATAATTAACAAACGAACTTAGAAATTATTCATTGAGATTATTAATTTTAAATTGGTAAATAAGTAAATAAATGAAATCAACATATACAAGAAAAGAAAGATAAGTATATAATTTACCTTCGGCAAGGGAGCCAAATAAGTTATTAATATGTGGATTAGTGGTTGTCAAATTATGAAATTCGAAGTAATTGACTTTGGATTTAATGAGCCAGTAGAAGCTTATATATGTTCTCTTATGATTTGTATTTACATGCTAAGTAGCTAGCTTTTTTGGCATTAGGGCTACTCTGTTGCTGTCATGTTTTACAATTGCTCATCTTTTCACCAGCTAAAGAACAAACAGAGGCTATAAATTATATGTGTCTTAGTAATAATTAATTAATACTAATACATAGAAATCATGTTAACAGTACTAAAGTGTCAGAAAAGCCATTTAAGCTAGTAACATGAATTTCTTCAACAATAAATAAAACAATAGTTTTGATATTTGAAATCATTAATTACAACTTAATCAAAATTATCATATATTGGTCTATCATATTTTGCTAGTAAGCATGATATCATATCAGGACAGTTTGTATGTGATGCCAAAATAATTAAATTAGATATGTTGATTAGTAGCTTTTAATAACTAATTAAATGCTATATTTTTGGAAACTTTCACATCATTGAGTTAGGTGTGCTTGTTGTTGGCCATGTGTCATTGAGTGCCTTCTTTGAAGCTTGCTGATTGTGCAACTTTTGTATCGGTTGGCTCCTTAGATTGATTTTGCAAAGACTTCGAGCTAGAACGAAGTTTAGAGTACTCCATCACTCAAAGAAAAATATTAACAATTGAATAGTGAAAATAGTTAGTTGTTTTGATACCAATAGGTTTGAGTTTGCAGTACGGAAGCTTAACTTTTTGAACTCATGTTTATTTAGCACATTTGGCCCACATTTGATATAGAATATGGATAATAGTAGCTATTATAATAGTGAGTAATTATATGAGATTGAATTATTTATTATTATGTTTGATAGAAGAAATTGATATATAAATTAAGCATTATTTGAATATTCAATGATCACATATGATGTATTTAATACACACTACTAATATTATTTTTACTAATTCGTCCTTTTTAATGTTATACGTCCTATCCCATTTTTTAATATATACATACATATTGCATATTTATTATACATATTTTATTGTTAGTCTAATAATAATAAAATTATCCAATTTCATTTTCACTTCAAAAACCCAACAAAATAGCATTGATTGACTGCTACAATAGAATTTGTCTCATTCTAGAATATAAACAAATATATCAAAATTTTTCAAAATAATTTTCTTACTATTCCCAAAATTTAAACAAACATACATCACATTCCCTAACTCCACTCCCAAAATTCATTCTCCCAAACATTAAAAATTTTAAAAATTACCTAAAAAATTTAAAAATTAAGAATCTAAATTAAAAATATAAATTAATAATTTTATGTGGAAGTACCTAAATTTTCAACTATAAAAGAACATTAAAGGAATATTATTATAAGAATTGAAAACTAATGCCATTATTAAATTATTATTATTATTATTATTATTATTATTATTATTCTACGGTTATCGAGCATGGAGTTAGAAAAAAAATAAAACAAAGGCTGAATTGGAAGCATGACCATAATATATCCTAAGGGCTTGTATGTAATTTTGAAAGCAAAACACTCAATAGTGGAGTGCAATGAATCAATCGTATTCCCCTGGTGCCATTCCAATCATGTGTAATTACATGCATAGTAGTGAGCCAGCCATAAAATGGAGGTCGGCCCACAAAACCAAACTTAAGTTGCTGGAATAGTGCCCTGCAAGTCAATTAGATTGGCCTTGTAAACTATTTCATTATAAGATAATCTTTATTGAATGATATTCATTATATGGCCATCTTCATCTTATACCCTCTAATTTTTTCACTTGCATTTGGATGAAACCCATATATCACAAAAGACTATGGGACTTGGTCACGCACTGGGTGGTGATTATGGAATAAGTCCTATACGATTGTGATTTTAAATCTTCCAAGTCATAAGAACTTATGATAGGGCATCTAAAATCTAGATTGACTTGCACTAACGATGCATAAATCCAAAGGTTGGATGTTGCTCCATTCCATGAGCAATCCCCTGTGAGATATGGATACATGTTGGTGGGCGTTTTTTAGAGAACAAGGTACTGAAGACCCGCTTGGAGAATCCACTAGATAGCCAAAGTGACATGTTGACAGTGGCAAGTTTTCCTACTTACACTGGTGCATATTATTAATCCTTTGACCTGAGCATCCATGATTGCCTTGTGTTTGGCCCTCATGCTTTGACTCTTCCTTGGTCACTTAGCGGACCACTCAGATAGGGATTGGGCATAAGCTACTGTACATGGAGGTTTGTAAGATCTAAGAAGAAATCCAACTACTCATCTTTGTGAAGGGCGAGTGCATCTCTTATGTGTTTTATAATTATCGATTCCTAGAAATCCTTGTGCAAGGTGGTGTGATAATTTAGAAAGGAGTTTTTCAAAGGTGAGGTCACATAATGGAATTGAATATTAAGAGTAGAAACATAGTATTGAGGCTATTGGGGAGCCGACTAATATCTTGCCTTAGGCCTTTTTTAGGAGATAGGAGACGGAAGAATCGTATTTGCATGGTACGCATAATGCTAGAATGGTTCTTCAAGAGCATTCATTTCGGCCAATTAGGTGGACTCTATGGGCTTGAGGTTGGACATCAACCATGAAAATTGTGTATTCTTCAATTAATGAGATTAATTGAATTGAGTCGCTTAGTTTGAAGGAGTTTAAACTAAAGTGGATATTTAATATTCCAAAGTCATAAGGAGTTGCAAGCCCATGTTCAATGAATAGTAGAACCTAATGGGTCACACACAAAAGCCAATAAAATGGCCTATTGAAGGAAGGTGAATTTTCTAAGAGTTAGAAAATTCATGACCATTTTTTTGAGGAGGCAAAATTGTAGTCATTTTGACTTGATCACTTTAAATGTTAGACTAGTCAAATTAATTTAAGAGTTAAATTAAGATTAATTAATTAAATGTTAATTAATTGATGTCACATGACTATCAATTGGTCAAAATTAATTCAATGGTTGGGTTAATTTTAACTAGCTTAAAACGTTAAGCGTTTTGACTTAAGAGTTGAGTCAAATGATTATTA
>JACGDI010005557.1:318241-403873 GCA_014898725.1 Jacaranda copaia
AGAGCTGTTTTTGGCAGCCGATTTTTGCCTCTGGTTGGAGTACCTTTGGAGATCTGATCAGCTTGAAATTTGGACTATAGAATATCTAAAGGGTTGAGGAGTTACAATTAAAATTGCAGCCCAAACAGAGAAGTCCACCCAAGGAAAAAATGGTGGTGATCTTGTTGTGTCGGTGAAGAGTCCATTTGACGGTAGGAAGAGTTTGACTCTTGCTCTTTGATTTTTTGCTTTCACCTAGGTATTTTCCCTTTCTAAATCAGAATCACATGCATGTCTAGTTCCTTGTGGTGTTGTGTGGGCTAATTTATTCAGTCTTTTTTTTTTGAAAATGTTTGAAACCTACTGCCACACATACCTTCACAAGTATCAAACATGTGATTAGCTAATATTATAGCCCTCAATCCCATATAATTGAGGGAATCAAATGCAGCCTTGGAGAAATAGAGGGTCATGATTCTAAAATTTAGGCCTTTCAAGTGATAACTCAATTTATTGATTCAAAAATACAAGGTAAGCAATCACTTCTACTACTTTCCATGATTTTAAATATACTCCAAATTATGATAGTTTATTATCTAGATTTGTGCTATTTATTAGGCATTAGACTTTCACAGATGTAGTTTAGGTATATCACTACATTGATCTATTATGTGTTGAATACTCTGATTTTGTATTAAAAAATTTTCACAAACATTAGTCCTTTAGTTATATTTAATGGTATTCTTCAGTATCATGTTAGTTTTTAATATGTTCAAAAAACTTAATAATGAATGGCTTGTGTATATATGATTTTTTTTCTTGATATTTTGTTGAAACTCTTTAGCTAGATATATACTAAATTAATCAAACATAAGCCATCAAAGAGAATAAGATTATTTGTTATCATAGCACACAAATTAGTACACGTTGATAGAATTTAGAAGAAGTTAACTAAGAAGCACATTTTCTTAAAAAAATTCTTATGTTCCAATTCCCGTGTATAAAAAATACTATGTTTATCTTTTGTTTGAAAAAGAAAAAACCCAATATTACAACATGAAATTGGTTTCATTTTTTAAGTGATTTAAAAGAAAAAGAAAACTGTAAGTAGAAAGAATAAACTTCTGATAAAATGAAAACTAACCATAGCAAAGTTTTGTTGCTATGCATGCTTAGAATAACCATAAGTTATTTTCTTCCGAATTATTAACTATAAATTTATATGCCTCGAAAATGATTGCTATAAAATTGCTGTAACACCTTAACTTTAAAAACTCGCAAATTGACTTAATGTCTTGTATTGAATAAGTATTCTGAAAAAATAAATTACCAGATAATAGAATTGGGTCTTGATAGATATTTATTAAATTAAATTAGTGAGGTCCCAACATAAATATCAAATTTCAAGGGATTGAAAAAAATAATCAAATTAAAGATGTAATTGCTCCTTACCGAAAATATTAAGGATTGATGTGCAAGGGTTAAAGCCTAAAGGACCAACTTGGAAATTTGGGGTCAAATTGAGGTTGACCAAAAAGCTGCAGGAACATAATCAAAGCCGGTGTAAATCTTCGTGGGGTAATTATAGGCAGCAAAACATTTCTGGGGTCATTTTAGAATTTTGAAAAAGTAGATTTATATATACACCTTCAGCCTGACATTTTTTTAAATTCCCACAAAGCAGCCAAGTTTTTCCCAAGCAATGAATCCTTGAAAATCTTTTTGAAAATTCGAAACTCATTCCATAAAATCGATTCCCTTTGTTATGATGACCTCAACCATACGAAAAACTCCCTAAAAATACCAAAGAATTGATGGTACACAGTGGGTGATGATGACGGTATGTTGGCTTCCCACGGTGTTAGGGGCTAGTAAAGGGCAGAAAGTGATGGGTCCATAGAGTCAAGGCTTCTGGTGGCTCTAATTTTAGGTTTTGCTAATTGGAAAAGGAGGTTTGGGGCTGGTGGCATCGTGGCAGCTTAGTGGCAGTCGACAGCCAATTGGTTGAGTTGTAGGCGATGGATTCAAAAATTAATTCAGGGGATTTGTCTACCTTGTCAAGACACAATTGTAAGGGGTGGTGGTTTCCAGTTTTGGCGATGGCTGATGGCTGATGGCTGATGATGTACAGTGGAGCAAGGCATTGATTTGGGTAAACATTCAAGATGCTACATTATTCATTTTAGACTTATGACTATGTTGTGATTTGAATTAAATTGAGCCCATTAAATAGAAATTTAGTTGGACTTATATATGTATGCTCTAATTAAGATAATTAGCTATGAAATTGGATTTCGATGACTTGAGCCCTTCAGGTATATATTTAAGATTTGTCCCTATTAATCTAAAATGTTGGAATAAGTATTCAATCTATTGAATTAGACTTAATTAACTCAACTGATTGACTCTATGGCTGGTGACCAGTCAAATTAAATCAAATGAAATAAGTAAGCTCAAGACCTAAGATAAATTGAATATAGCAAAGTAGATTTGTAAATTAAATACAATTGAGTCTATTTGATTGATTCCGGGCTATTAGTTGGATTAAAAAATTAAGTTAGTCCAAGAATCACAATATACATGTGAAGTTTAATTGAATAAATACTCAAAAATTAAGTTTGATAAATTAGTAATCGACTTAGTTAAGAATTATTAATGTAAATATTGTTGTATTGAAACGCTTGGGACTATAAATGAAAGAAATTATATGTACAGCTAGTTTCGAACTAAAAATTTAATGTGTTATACCAATTAAAGTGAGACCTTATAATTTAAATATCTTGAGTTTGTTCTAAATGCTTTAGGCTTGTATTCTATCGAGTTTTCAATAAAACTGTATAATCATCTTAAAGTTACACAATCTTATTAATATGGATATTGATAAACTTGTAATCATTAAGCAATTAAAGTAAGCCACGTGATTTAGGTAATTTCCAAGGATTGAGATAATTATTAGAATTAAATTAGCAGGACTTGAATAAGAAATTAATTCTTGATTTAAAATATGAGATAAGGTTTCATAATGTTAGAAGATAAAATAATTACTCTTTAGACTTGTTATTTTATGGCAGACAAGAACTTGCCATGGTTAAACATTGTAATACACGAATCTGAAATTAATAAGTATTATGAAAGGAAAATAAATTATCAACCTATACATTGAGCATAGCTATATAAATTAAAAAAAATTAAAATAAGGTTATTTTAGTCTCTCTAGTATGATATTTTGGGGTAACTAGGTGACGAGGAGACGAGCAATCGAGTTCATTAAGGAAAGCTTCCCTACGTAATATTATCAGGTGAAGTTTATTCTCGATAGTATGAGATATCCTTGCTAGAGAAAAAACCTATATCTAGTAAATATAATATTATTGCTTGTGCGTTGTTGCATTGAAATTATGAAATTAATTCATTGTTCCATACTGTTCTATTTCTAATGTATTTATCTTTGAACTCTTGGATTAAACTTAAGGTACTAGCTTAATATCCAACTTAACTTCTTTCTCAAAGATTGTCCTTGAACAATGATTTAAGAATAATATCTTTTGAATAACAATGTTTTCATCTAAAAGAATTGTGAAAAGTATTATTTGAAATTGGGAATTTTCCAAACAGCTTACCTGAACTAAATTTTAAATTTGTCAATTGAACTATGATTTAACCAATTTGTTCTTGACCCAATCACTGCATTTTATGATACTATTGTAAAGCAATCATGTTGACTAACTGTACATATTCATACTGGTTGTGGAGATTGTTCTGCCGTCTCATTATACATTTCTTCTAGAGGTTGTCCCATTGGCCCACAATTAAATTATGTTGGTTTGGAGGCCCTTTCTACTAGCCTGTAATGAAATTATATTGGTTGTGGAGGTCACTTTTATCAGCTCGTAAGTAATTCTAGTTTTGTATGGCAATTATAGCACAAACTGGTGTTGCGAATTAGTCTTACCGATTTATATTATAATGATTCTTGTAATCCAAGATTTTCTATGAAAATATAAAAAATTGAAAAGTCTCTTCATTGGTATAGGATGGTGTTGATGATGATCAAGTGACATGATTTGCACATGAAAATTGTTGATTTCAATCTTATCCGTGAATTTTACGAAATAATCTCTCACAAAGGATCATTCGAATTTTCCCAATGGTTTAGAGAAAAGTGATTCTTTTCCTAAGTTTGAAATATTGTCCTTGTTCCAAAATTTAGAACTTTTGAGATGTTAAAGTCAATTTACCTGCTATTAGAAGTTCTATTTAATTACCCGATCTAAACATGTTCTTTCAACTATTCATATTCAAAATAAAAATTCATTACATGTATATATATAGCTATACGTTATATTTTATGTTCTAATCACTCTAATCTAACAATGCATATTGATGTTTACGTCAATAAGTCATTCAAACTTACCCTCTTTGTATTGTTCTTTTTGTTCTTTTCTCTTGATTGAAGGAATAGAAGGCATCATGAGCTTGGGATTTTGCCATAGTGTAAATAGAATTTCCAATGCATATACAAATGGTGAAGATGTGACATACGTGTATAATGTGATAATGTATCTGTCATTCGGCTACATCTTTATCTTTTAATGAAGTGTAATACATTAGATCCTGGAATGTTTGATGTGAGTTTTTGAGCAATTGTAAATTATGAAAACTCAAGTTTGGCTTGAAGTTTTGCAGCATGACTAGTTGACATAGATGCCATTAATTAATTTTGATCTTATGATTTCGGTTGTTACGGAATTGTTTAAATTGAAAATTTTGGAGGTGCATATTGTTGTCTAGAAAATTTTTAGAAATTTGATTGGAATAGTACCTCAGTCGGGAGTAGACCCCTCCCGAATGGGGTGTTGCAAGTACATTGAATTTCCGATGGTTGATTATTAAAATTAATATTTAACTTTAACACTTTCATTCAAAAGATTCTTTGATTTTTATCAAAAAATTAAATTTTAAATATATTAATTATTTCTAACCTTCGACGAAAATTTCTCAAAATTTCATTGAAAATTTAATTTTTTTTAAAATAGTTTTTCAATATATTATCTAATTACACCTGTGACTTGTTGATATGCTTTGTATATATAAAATAACAAAATCACAAATAAAAAGAAATAATAATTTAGAAAAGAATGCAATTTTATAAGTATAAGCCATAAAATGTAACAATTCTTAATTACAAAAGCATAAAAAAAGATCCTATTTATTGGCTAGCAACATCATCACCAAAGTTGAAATAATAATCTTGCCTGATGCCATGCTGCTGGTGGTTATAATCGTTGCCTTACTATGGTGAAAGATGCTATTTGTAGGGCAAGGGTGAGGCAATGTCAGAGATGGAGTAGAGGATCCAGATGAAGCTTCCCTTTGTATGACCAACTAAATGAGCATATCATGCATTGCATCTAACAGTGATTTTAACATGACCTACATATCTTGAATACTGGCATGTAGGTGGGCCTCTAATTTGGCTGTAATTGATGCGCTCAAAGGCTTTTTTCAAGGTGCATTAGTGTAGAAAGGTGACTAATGGTAGCTCAGCTTGTAAACACATCTCTTCTTGTTAGGGCAACCTACAACTTGAGTCCACAACTTAGCCTATAACTATTTGGTCTCTACTCTGCTCCCAATACTCTAAGGCTGAGGCTGGGACTATAGCACTTGCTTAAAGCTCTCTTACAATATAAAAAATAAATAAATGAATGCCCTATAATGTAATTAGAACAAGACTATATCATTCTAACAAACTCATAGCAGCTCTCATCACCCTCTCATCTACCTAGCTCCTATTGGCCCATCTGTGGTAGGTATGAACAAAATCTCCTCTATAGTTAGAGGCATCTATAGCTCCTAATCCAACATACAAAACAATAATTAACAAACATTTTATGCAAATATTATAGACATAAGTTATTTAATGAACATTAAGAAAATATACAAAATTTACTAAAGATTAAAAGGTAGGAAACTTACTAAAAGGTTAGCATATGTCCCAACAAACATACTTCCTTTGGTATGGAAGGGCCAATCAATCTTAGATGTCAGGTTCTTCTTGGCTTGTTTGGACTTTTTCTAAAAATCTTGGGATTGCCAGTGCCAACATAAGGCATCCCAAGTGTCCTTGTCAATCCACTTCGGCTTTAAACATGTCTTTCAGGCGTGGCCATACATGTCACTCACTTGGTGACCCTCTTTAGTATCAAAGGCCCTTAATATATAGCTTTTTTCTAAGCGTCCTAATAGATATATCTCTGTGAAAGAAAATGAAATAAGTTATTGTACATTCAACACACAAATATACTTAAATTGTAAAAATAAATATACTAATAACATGCATATACTTGCCACTCCCTTATCATCAAATCTCGAAGGCCCTAAGGGATATCTAACTAAATCCTATAGGAATTTTTTACCCTACTTTTAATCACCCTCGTCAATAACTTGGTACTATCAAGCGAAGGTGTATACTTTCATAAAATTCTTGACATTAATATATAATTATTAAAATAACATAAAACATCATTATTATTCCAACTCATTTGTAGTGTCTCTCGGGATGCAAGTATACCCTGCCAAAATTGTAGGATAGGGGCTTTGTTTCTGCCTTGTCCAAAGTCTAGTTGGTTGAGGGATCAACTGCTATATCTATTGTTAAAAGATAAAGTAGAGCAGCAGCAAATAGCTGAGTGACAAGTGAAGTGGTGGATAGTGATGAAGTACATATAGGTGAAGTGGATGATGGCTGAGATGAGTCTTGCTATTGTGATGCTGGGTGGGGACATTATATATGGATAACCTCACAATAGCTACAGACGTCATAGGTAATGGTGATAAAGAAAATGAGGGAGATGGAGTATTATGGAGATGTAGGAAGGAGGGCATAACGTAGGCATACACTAAAGACCAGCCGATGTCCCGATGGGAGATTGGTTGACTGGATAATATGTCTAAAAGGTTGATGAAATATCTCTACTTCAGTTGGAACCCCGACCTTTACTAATGGTGGAGGGTGAATACCTAATTCGTTTGGCATTTGTAAAGTAGGAACAACCAATACATATGAACAATAATATTGTTATGACAAATTAATTATGATATAAGGAAGTGAATTGAGCCCAATAGGCCTAATGGTAGTCAACCATGCCAAAATGTTGCATTAGATCGGTTAGCTAGTGTAAATGATCAGCACCCTTCAGTCGACTAGAGTGTGGTCGGTTGGCCCTAGTATGGTCGATAAACCCTTAGTCAGAAAGGCCTCTAGGCTCTAGAAGATCTATCATTCAACCAGAGCATAGTTGAGAGACTTATAGGCAAGGAAACATCTTAACTAGAAGAGGTCAATTGGAGAAATAAGACATATTTCCGCACCACCGATCAATATTGCCTTAAATGCAACTCAACCACCACTTAGTCCTATTAAACATATTGATAGGTAGTGTGCCTTTGTATTTGAGAGGCTTGTCTCTATCGTACTACCAATATATATCCGCATTAAATGTGGAGATCTCCTCCACATCTTGAAAGGAAAGAGGATGCACTACTTGGAATAGGTTTTCAAGCAAGGAAAGACCTAAAGGTCTTCATACAGACTAAAGCTCTCACTGTGTGATCAAGGACATCATAGATATTTTAACCACTCATGAGAGACTATGAATACTCATTTGAAGCCTCTCATAGATGTATGTTCACTAAAACTTTAGCTCTCACTTTGTCGTTCTAAATTCTAATTAAATTATATTGAATTGAGCGTTAGAGTGCTTTAGCCGAGGACCTCTTAGACTAGACTGACATGTGTTGATTGGTTATAGAACTCGACCTGTTCCCATCCTCATACTCACCTTCAACTCATTTTTAGGTCACCTATGGTGGGCTATAGCCCAACCCATTTATACTTAGATCCAAGCATCATTATTTTGTGGAAACTAGTGTCCATAACTAGAGGAAATGGTAAACATAAGGCGAGCTATTTCTAAGAGAGAGGAGATTAAAAGGTCCTTAACCCCTCCGCTCGTCCTCAATAAGAACAAGATGTGGCTAGACCCAACTTACAACATGAGGAAGTAGTAGCCCTAACTATGCCAAAACTTATACAGATAATAAATGAGCAAATATTAGCTTAACTATCGGCCCAATTGTCAGTAGCTTTGCAAAAAGCACAACAACTAATCTAGAGTAGTCGTTAGTACTATGCCCCATCCATCTCATGATAGTGAAAGGCTCTAGAAAGATGACAGGGCAAGGCATGAGACATATCACCCGCCTAATCGACATGATGATAGTCCAGGTCGACTCCTATGGGAAGAGATACACATCCTCGAGAAGAAGTAGTTGACTCTATGGAACATTTTTCTTGACCCATTAGAGCCTAGTAGTGCAATAGGGTCAAGTGACAAAAACCTCAACTGAACAAAAACCTATCATAGATGGATCAAGAAGAATAGAAAGAGGTAACACACCAAGTCCAGTAGTTGAACAAACGCCTCGAGGGAATTTCAAGGCAAAACATAGAAATGAACCCTCAAAATGACATCATACCCTGATTCTATTGCAAACAGGAGTCACCATTTATCTAGGAGTTAATTGGTAGGTGTTGAATCCAACAACAACAAATTCTTACTCTAAAGATATGATTTATAATTAGTGGTGAGTAGGGTTGTATTCCATAGGGACTAGTAAATTTTATTTCTTTCAAATTTATTAATAAAATAGAAAAGATAAGGGATTTCTATGAAATGTAGAACCTAAAATTTTAGAAGTAAAATAAATTAAATAAGAAATCAATGAGAATGAAATCTAGCCTAGTATGGAATCTCAATTTGGTTCATAGATTTGATCATTGATGCAAAGATAAATTTCTCTTTTCTTGAATAGACTGGTTATAGTTACTCGAAAGCTCTAATAATCAATCTCTTCTTATTATCTCAATAACTAAAAGAAGCTCATTGGTTATTTCCCTTACCAATAAACAACCTTAAAGAAACACTCCTAGGATTTAATTTGTCAACAACATTAAAAGCTAGAGAAACCTAGCTCTAGCCAACAAACACACACAAGCGAGGTTCATTTAGACTAGATTATTTATCCACATCACATAAATCATGCATATCTCCACACATACCTATGCTATTCGCCACAAGTATTAGTATAATTAAATAATTATAGATTTAACATTCTAATTGAAAGAACAAATATTCTAAGCTATCAAATTTGGGCACTAAATTCAATAAACCCGAATATTCATAATGAAAATAGAAGAAAAATAAATACTCAAGAAATAAGAAATATGAATAAAATTATTTAGATCTCACAAATGTTAAAGAGCCCAAACTTCGATAATCCATTATGCTAGAAGAAAAGTTTAGAAACTCATGTTTGAGATAAAAATATAAGAAAAATAAAATATACTGAATGAAAGAATGAAAAAGTTCCTATGAAAGATACCTAGTTTCCTATAAATAGTTTACTACTTCTACTAAAACTAGGAAACTAATAAGAGTCCTACTAGAATAGGAAACTTAAAATTTTCCTCATTAAAAAAAGAGAAATTAAAATATTCCAAATATGTACAACTATCAAAATAGGTCAAATGTTCCTTAATCAAATTTGCATAAAGTCTTGGGAAGGAAGACATGCCCATACTCAAATTATTTTCTTCTTCCATTCCTCATCTCCTTGGGAATGTAATTTTTTGCTCCAAGCATGTCAACTACTTGATTTTCAATTGCATTTAGCTCGAACCTTCAATTTGCTTCACAAAATATTAAATGAAAGTTAAAATCCAATAATTAAGCATTTTTACTATTAACAGTATAGGAAATTATATGAATTAAATGATAAATATGCAACTTAACAATAATCGACGAATGCATAGCTATCGATGCGAAGATTCCAACTAGTTTGCGTCGATATGATAGTTCAATTGACTCAAATGAGCACTTACTTCAATTTGAGCATATGATGCAGCTACATCAACATAGTGAGTACATTCATGCCAAAATGTTGCTAACCACACTCTAGGGAATAACGCATGATTAGTTTGTTAAGATGGAGCTAGCATCCATCTTCTCCTATGATCAACTTTGTGACAAGTTCCTCTACCAATTTTCTAGTAGAAGGAAAGCAAAACTCCCCTACACTTATTTGCATGTAGTGAAATAAAATGACGGAGAATCTCTTCGAGATTTCTTTGCCAGATTTAACAATGAAGTGTTGAAAATTGTTAGCCTTAGAATTGAGTTTTTGATCAATGCGTTGTTCCTTGATCTCTAATACAAAGAATATGCCAATACTCTAGTTAGGGAAAGGCCACAATCGATAGAGAAACTACTTGATCTCACAGAGAGGTATATGACCCAAGAGGATATGAACAAATTGAAGTATGGGAATCTGAAAATGACAAAAAGAAGGGTAAGGAGAAAGACAATAGGCAGCAAAGAGACAGCTATCGATCTAATATCAAAAGGTTTCACAACTATATCCCACTAAACACTCCTACAAGGGAGGTCTTGTTTGCCATTCAGAATGATAACCTCTTCAAAAAACTCAGGAAGTTGAATGAGACCAAAGCTATGAAGAGATCTAAAAAATATTGTCACTTCCATAGACAAAAAAGACATGACATAGAAGATTGCTTCAACCCACATGGCGAGATCAAATAGCTGATTCAACAAAGATAGCAAAAGAAGTTTATGGGCGAGAAAACTAGATAAAAGACTAGCTAGGCTGACTAGACACTCCGTAAAGAAAGGCCGATGAGCTTGAGAAGAAAAGACAAAGGGAAAAAAAAGCTAACGACTAGTGCTTCCCCTTTGAGATGTGATCTACTATTATAGGGGGATCGATTGAAAGAGACTCCGAAAAAGCAAGAAGGTTGAACTAAGGAAGATTGGAATCGACTAAATCCTCAACGATTGAAATGATTTTTCAACTCTTCATCAGCACAACGCTTGAGCATTAAAGGACTAATAGTAAATTAGATTGGCCCTTCTTTGTGATAGTTGAGATTGCTAATTTTGACGCGAGAAAAGTTCTAGTAGATAATGGTAGTTCTACAAACATAATTTTCTTGTCAACTTTGAAGATGATGAATTTGGGAAAGCTTAAGTTCGAGGCAGTCTGCATCCCGTTGGTTTGGTTTGGAGGATCCAAAATCATTCTTGAGGGATCCATTAATCTGACTACCTTATTTGGAGAAGCACTGAGAAGGTATACATTTATCGTCAACTATTTGGTAGTTAATGCACTTTTTGCTTATAATGCCATAGTCGAAAGGCCTACATTAAATGACTTCATACTAATTATCTCAACCTACCACATGAAGGTCAAGTTTCCAATAGCTGTGGAAATCATAGAGCTACTTTGCAATGTAAAGGAGGCCAAATAGTGTTACACTGTTTCTCTCCAGGCAACTAAACAGAAAAATCAACTAAAACTAAAACCATCAGGAGATGTCCCAGTAACAGAACACAAAGAGGGATAGGGAAATAAGAAAAGAAAGTGAGAAAAAATTAAGGTTGAACCAATTGAGGAATTCAAGACCATAAAACTTGAGCTGAGAAATTATGACAAGACTGCTAAAATTAGGACTAATTTGGGAGGCTACATGGAATGCATGATGGTTGACTTCCTCAAAAAGAACGTCAACATTTTTTCTTGGAAGGCTACTGACCCCCAAGGAATTAACCCTTATATTATTGTCTACTACCTTAATGTAGACCCTACATTCAAGCCCATCAAATAGAATACTAGAACCTTCAATGCCAAAAGAAGCTAGATTGTTGAGGAAGAGGTCAACAAACTTTTAGAGATTGGCTACAATGTAAAAATTCAATATTCCAGCTGGTTGTGTAATCTAATCCTTGTCCCTAAGTATGAGGCAAATGGAGAATATGTAATGATTTCACTTATCGAATAAAGCTTGTCCTAAAGACCTTTATCCACTGCCTTGAATAGATTTATTAGTTGATTCAACAACAAGTTGTGATCTTTTGAATATGATGGATACTTTTCAAGGATATTATCAAATCTTTATGGCCCCCAAGGACAGGGATAAGATCTCTTTTGCGGTGCCTAATAGTCTGTATTATTTTTTGATTATGCCTTTTGGTCTCAAAAATACAGGGACAACATATCAAAGATTAGTAAACTTTATTTTAAAAAATACAATCAAATGGACCATGGAGGTCTATGTTGATAATATGATTGTTAAAATATAAAAGGAAGAAAACTATTTAACCGATCTCAATCATACATTCTCGATATTAAGGGCATTTGGCATGAAGTTTGACCTCAACAAATACACACTCGGGGTAAAATGAGGAAAGTTTTTAGGCCACATGGTTCATCAAGGTATAGAAACAAACTTGCCAAAAATACAGGCAATTTAGGACTTCTCACCCGTAAAACGGTCAAAGACGTGCAAAGATTAGTCTGGAGAATTATAACATTAGTCAATTTATCACCAAACTAGCAGATAAAAGTTTACTATTTTTCAAAATTCTTAGGAATTGAGAAAGTTCTAGTGGACAAAAGAGTGTGACTAGGCCTTGATCGACCTTAAGTAGTATTTATCTATTTCTCTAATATTTTCCAAGCTTGTGGTTAGGGAGATCTTATGAATTTATTTAGCAATCTCATTGGCAGCAGTTAGTTTAGTTTTGGTGTCAACATAGCATGGCACACCCATGCCAGTATATTACATTGGCAAAGCTCTGCAAGGTTCAGAACACAACTACCTCGAGATTGAAAAGTTTACTCTTACTTTACTCCTTATAGCTAAGTCATTGAGGCCCTATTTCCAATCGCAATCTATTATTATCTTGATGAGCTAACCCTTAAAATAGATATTGTCTAAACCGGACACATCGGAGAGGTTAACTAAATAAGTCCATTGAGTTAAGAAAGTTCAACATCACCTTCCCACCTCAGACAGATATAAAAGCACAAGTTTATGGCATATTTTATAGTAGAGCATGTTGACCTCCTCATCAAGGTCAAACTAGATCTACCTGTTTGGTCTTTACACATTCATATATCAACGACTTCCATGGAAGAGGGAATAGGTGTTTCTCTACGCTCCCCTCATGCTAAGGAGTATGAGTTTGCTATCAAACTTGATTATCTTATCACCAATAATGAAGTAGAATATGAGGCCTTTTTTGCTGGTATGAGGATGGCTAATGATTGTGGCTCAAGTAATTAATAGCTATTACAAACTCTCAACTAGTTACAGAGTAGTTTGAAGGGAACTTTGAAGTAACGAAAACCACCAAGAATAAATATATCGTAGAGGTAAAAAAGTACAACAACAGTTTAAGAAATTCACTCTTAATCAAGTCTCCAAATCAAAGAATGAAAGGACAAATGCCTTATCCAAGTTTACTAACTCAACAAAAAGAACTAGGGAGAGAACCATCATGTTGTTGGTCTCAAATAAACCCACAATAAGTAGCTCCAACAAAAATTAGATTTGGGAGATCCAAGAATTAGCTTCAACTTGGCAAGATGAAATTAAAGCCTATCTAAAGAAAAGTAAAGTACCAGAAGATAAAGTGGAGGCTTGGAGATTAAGAGGTTGAGCATTAAAGGTTTCCCTCAATATGTATGGTTAGTTGTACAAAAGATCCCTTTCTAGACCCCTACTGAGGTGTTTGACATCATAACAGGCCCTAGAGGTCTCACAGGAAATCTATTTAGGCATCTGCGATAACTACTCAGGGGGGTGAGCACTGGTACACAAGGTCATCAGGCACAAATATTTTTGGCTAACCTTACTAAAAGATGTAATCGACTTTTTTAGGAAATGCCCATCTTGCTAGGTCTACTCTAACATCTTTGCATCGATATTAGTAATTATTTAGATCACGTGGTCATTTGACTAGTGGGGGATAGATAATGTCGATGCCTGTGCGAAAGCTACAAGTCAAAGGAAATACATGATTGTGGCAATCAAATATTTTATTAAATGGGTTGAAACAAAGGCAATCCCAAAGATAACTTATATAGTAATTAGAAGCTTTTTGTGGAAAAATATCATCTACTGCTTTGGTCTGCTAAGGGTACTGGTATCAGATAATAGAACCCAATTTTAGCATAAAAGCATGAAGAATTGGTGCGAAAGTATGGGAATTCGATAATACTTCACCTTGGTTGGCAACCCTCAAGTGAATGGACAAATTGAGGTCACCAACAAAACAATTTTAGACCACATCAAGACTTAACTTGAGGGATTCAAAGGAAATTGGTCGAACGACCTCCTGGGTGTCCTATGGGTATACAAGACCACTTTTAGAACTACCATAGAGCACAAATCTTATAGTCTAGTTTATAGTTTAGAAGTAGCGATCGCAACAGAAATAATACAACATACAGCTCGAGTGATTCATTACAACCCTATCAAGAATGAAGCTAAAAGGTAATTCAACCTCGAAACAATTGATGAACTACAATAGCAATCACTCATAAATATGTAATTGTATAGATCAATCATGGCCAAATACTATGGCAAGGGCATAAAGCTAAGAAACTTCCAAGATTGTTATCTAGTTTTGAAGAAAGTTGAAGTTTCAAAAAATGTTGAAAAATTCAACCCTAAATAGGAAGGCCTTTACTTGATAGTCAAGATTGCCAAACATAGGTAATATAGAATAGCGAATATGAATGGGAATGAGCACCCTCAACCATGGAATGTTCCCAACTTGAGGAAATTTTATATATAGAAAGACTTTAGTCTCAATTCAACTCTTTTGCAATGCGTGAGATTCAGTCTTTTCAAAAAATGCACTTTTGCAATTTGATTTTGAATTTATGAAATTGATTTATATTCGATCCACTCCTTACTTTCAAGTACAATCATGGTTTCTAAGATCATCATTTCATAAATGATGAAATCATTTAAAGTCAACCTAGTAGTTGACTATAAAATTAGTTTCAAACCAACCAATAAATACATGTATATTGACTTAATGATGCCACAATAACTTGGTTTCAAACCAATGAAGTTAACTTATGTTGATTCCAACTCTTATTCTCAAGAACAACAACTTTTAGCCTAATCATTTAATAATGATAAAGTTGTTTAAAGATCAACCTAGAAGTCAACTACAAAGTTGGTTTCAAAATAACCAATTAATGTGCATATTGACTTGAAATCTTAGACTGATCGATGCATCCAATGAGATAAATTTATTTATTTATTAATTTAAGGTCAACCTTAGAGTTGACCATTAAATAAAAATATGCATATTACTTTATCATTTCTATAAAAAATTTAGTTTCAGTCTCATCAAATAAAAATATGCAGCATTTAAAGCATGATGTGTGACTAGAAAAGCAATATAAGCGCAAGGCAATGATGTGCAACTAGAAACATTGATATTGCAAAAAGCTAAAACATTGAAATCTTAAAACCTTCAGATTATTCATAATATTACATCAATTCATTTATCATGCCTCTCAAGGCAAATCAAGTCAAACAAAATAAAAAATTAGTAAGTAAAAATAGCAACAGCATAGTAGCATCACCTTAAGCCCGCCCCTTCTTCTCCTACATCTTGAGCAGCACCTACTACAAATTCATTAGTAGCTCGATCGAGCTTTATGGGCACAACCATCGGTAGACCCTCAATTTCTTGATCTATCCCAGAATAATGAGCTCCTGTAGGTTAAAAAAGGCTCACTTCCTTAGTAAAAAATATGTAGCCGACAATTGAGAAGTAGGCAGCAACATTGACTTTCTCTTCTTTGAGATCGAGGGCAAAGTTACCTATGAACTTGAACTCCTTGCCCATCTTTACTGTCTTAAGGTACATTAAGACCTCTATCTCAGTAGTTGGCATAGTCTCGTTGTAGTCTTCATCAATTTATTCTAGCGTACATTTAGTTGGGCCTTGTCTTTTACCCAAAATTGATAGATCAAAAACTCCATCTGCATAATTACCTTTTGGAAGGCCTTTTTGGCATCATCGAGCATAAAGAAGACACTAGCCTTAATGTATTTTTGGTTTCAGTAGAAATTGTTGCACTGTCTCCTTATGTATACTTGGTAATATCTTAAAGAATTCATCATGATCATATATAAAGCACTGTTATTCTCTAGGGCACGACCAGAGAGTAAGGCCTCCTTTGTCTTTGACCTCACCTTCTTCAATAGGTTATCCAAATGGCTCCTCTCCATTACAATAGCCATCAGCTCTGCATCCATCTCTTCGACCTACTTGTCCAACTCTTGAATCCTCGACTTAACTCTTGGAGAGAATAAATTACTATTTTTGAGTGCCTCGTGGTCAGTCAATGTGAGCTCAGGTCAATGGTACAAGTTGTAGCCCCACTGCCTGATCTAAAATAATGAAAGATTAGATTATAAAAGATGAGTTTATCAGATGCTAAAAGTTAGGCGTTGATCCCCTTGAGCTTTAATATCTTCTTCTAGCTTAAGAAAAAAGGACTTGTAGTAAGAACCTTTTAAAAGACCACCTCTGTTAACCATGTGCCCATCATCATCACAATGTTTTTGATCCCCACGTTGGGTCCAAACTTAAGGGTTGGAATAAAAGGCAAAGGAAACAACTCCTTATTAAGCAGCAACCCAAAGAGCAAGGTGTTAGTAGCTTTTGCCTTTCCTTTTTCAGCAATAGTTCTCTTGGAATGAGGGGTTAGTTGTTTATAGCTCCCGTTTTTTGTCGAGGACCTAAGCTCGCAGCTTCTGCAAGGACCGATCGAGCAGGTGAAGGTGTGGTTGGTGGTGTACACTATATGAAAGCACCTTGGGATGCATCCTCTAGCTAGGGCAATCACTTCTCAAAGTTATTGAGCCTTTTGTTGGCAAGCGATAGCTTGTTGTCGAGTACAATTCATTTTTCTGCTCAATTTGAAGAAAAACACAAAGATAAATGAATGGAAAAAATGATAAAACAAAAAAAGGTCTACTTATTTGAGCATTAGTTAAGATATTCAATTGAGCAAAGGATAATCCTACTAACACCGAATTCCTCTCCACAGTATATCCCATTACCTCTTTCTCTCTAAACTTGACTAAATCCTAGATGAAGGTGTTATTCCAAGTCGTGTTTTCTTTCCCAAGCATCTTGAACCTACCACTTAACCATCCCCTCAAAATCTTGAAGACGGCCGCGCTAAGGGCATGCACTAAGAAGTATAATTTCTTTCAAGATTGACCATGGGAAGAAGAGGGAGTCACAAATATTTTTTGATAAGGATGAGCATTGTAGTAGTAAAAGCCCAACTCCTTAATACTACCCAACCTTTGGGACATGGGGAGGTGGAATAGATTATTGAAGGTTACAAATGAAAGTAGTTGTTCGTGTATTAACATTAAAATAATGAAGTTGTATAGGATTGAAAAGTAATTGGGTTATAGTTAGGTGATGCAAACTTAAGGCTAGTAAGGAGGTCAACTATGGGCTGTGTAATTGGAAACCTGAGCCCACACTTCAAGACATCCTCAAACACCATTATATAACCCTTAGGATGTCTGTACATCTTATCCCTAAGCTCCAAGACGATCAACTTGAACTTAAGGAGGATATGGTATGCGCAGCTAATCAATTCTAAGTCGCCCCCGCTGACCTTAGACACTATATCACTGTAGTGGTCAACTGTAAACCTCCTACCCTGAGATATTAGGGGTTGACTAGCCTCTCTAGATGACCCAGCAACCCCATCCTCATGGCCACCACTCTCGCTTGAGCTCTCAGAGCTACTGAAACTCACATTAGAAGATTTATTAATCTCACTCAACGAAGTATTTACCTTTTTGGTCAACTCCTTAGATGATCGTGTTTCCTCAAAATCACCCAACCGCCCATTACCTTCCCCAAAGATTATAAGCATGTTTATAATTTTATAGGCAACAAAAAAGAATGGCAAAGAATTAAAGTAAGAAGAGATGAAAACTTATGAAACTCAAAAGAATAAAAGGTTCACAACTCTTGTTAGGAGCGGTAACTTTTGCTGAGCTCAGCCTCTTACTGACGCAGTAAATATGGTAAACGAGAGGAACATTGTGCCATTTATAAGGTTTACCTAAGGGGTAATTAAATTGGCTAAAGTGACCATTTACTAGGAACTTATTGTGTAACCACCGATTGTTTCATTTGTTTACCCAATGTAACTGCCACATTTATTACACTGAAACCTTGGTCAAGACTTAAAAATTGAGATCAACACTACTTATTATAGTATTGAAAATCAGCTACTCCTCACTTTTTCTCATTGTGAGCTCAATTAGGACTCAAGAGTAAAGAGGACTAATGATATGGGGAAGTGAATCGAGCCCAACAGGCCTAATGGTAGTCGACCAAGCCTAAGAGTGCATTAGGCCAGCTACCTAATGTAAACTATTAACATCCCTTCGATCAACCAAAGTTGGTTGATAAGCCACGAGTATAGTTGATAGGCCCTCGGCTAAAGAGGCCTCTAAGCCCTATGAGATTTAGCATTCGACCAAAGTATAGTTGAGAGACTCACAGTTGAGGAAACATCTCAATGAAAAGAAGTCGATAGGAGAAATAAGAAGTATTTCCCTACCACCAATCATTATCACATTAAATGCAACACAACTACCACTCAGTTATATTAAACACATGACAAATAGCGTGTCTCTGCATTTTAGAATATGCCTCCACCATACCACCAGCATGTCTCCGCATTAAATGCAAAGATCTTCTCCATATCCCGAAAAAAAAGGGAACGCACCACTACTACTTAAAAAATGTTGTTTTACAATGGAAAAAATCTGTTGCAATTTGCGATAGATTTTGTGATGGAAAAATCCATCACAAATGTTAATTTTTGCGATGGATTTAAAATCCATCGCAAAAGATACCTTTTGTAATGGAAAAATCTGTTGCAAAACATCCATTTTGCGATGGATTAAAATCAATCGCAAATTTTTTATTTTTTTCAAAAGTTTGTGATGGATTTTAAATCCGTCGCAAAAAAACAGTTTTGTGAGAGATTTTTTCATCGTAAATGTTGTAGTTTTGCGGCGGATTTAGATCCATTGCAAAAGTTAACTTTTGCGATGGAAAAATCCATCGTAAAAATGGAAAAAATAAAAAAAAATTATTTGTGATAGATTTAAATTTGTCGCAAATTATTGAATGAGGGAAATTAAAATCCTCATTTCCCCCACCCATTTTTTTCTTCCCCTTTCCCTTTCCATTCTTCTTCTTTTCTTTTCTTTTCTTTTCTTTTTTTAATGTTAAACCAACTAGTGTGCTAGCCTGCTAGCCAGTGCACACCAGCACTAGCCAACTCCATCGGCAGCCAACTAGATTTCGCCCGATGAATATTATTTTTTTTTGAAAAATTTGTTTTAATTTTTGAAAATGCTAATGTTGTTATTTGTTTAATATTTTAGATTTGGAGAATTTATATTTTGCTCTATCTCCATTAATTATGGTAATTCTCACAATTATAATACAATCTTATTATGTTTGAATATATTTTAGTTAAAATATTTGATTATGTTTTAGTTATCTCTATTATGTTTTAGTTAATTATTAAAGTTAGTTAAAATTTAATTTATTTGTTAGTTAAACTCAAAATGATTTATTTATTAGTATTATAATTTGATTTAACATAAATAATATTTTATATATAATTAAAATTTGAGGTAAATTTTATATTCATATTAAATGATGTTATATTTGTTAGAGTTATGTTTTTATTTGAATTAAAAATTTTATTAGAATTTTGGGTTGAGTTAAATTTTATGGTACTATTTATTGAATTATATTATATTTTCAAATTTTAATGGAATTATGATTTATGATTAAATATATACACTTGTAACATGCGCCTAATGCTGTAGGCTATATCGATGGTGGTGGATACCTTTTGTAAGTGTTGAGTTGTGTGGAGCATTTAGAGGTAAATTTGCATACCTTATTTTGATTTTATATATTTGTTTAGTACAATATATTAAAAATATTTAGAATTGGTGGAAATACGAAGGAGGATGGGTGGAGCCTTCTCATTTGTTACTGATTGATTTGTAATTGCTTATATGATGATGGGCATAAGGGGAGTGTTTATGTGCCATTATACAATGTGTTTACAATTATTATTAGTTGTTTTCAATTGAAATAATGCTACTCATTATGTTGAGTTTTCTTTTCTAAACAATTTGAATTTTATGGAAGGTAAATATATGTTCGTCCTCTTAAGAGATATTTTTTTAGAAGCCCATGAATGCAATTTGGGAACATGCCAATGAATACAAATATAGCTAAAGACAAAATCACTATCTCTTTTCATAATTTTTGTGAAAATAAAAATCCAATTTACATATCCAAAAACAACAATATAAGTTTCCTAATTTACATCATGTCATACTTAGGGTTTTGAATTATATGTTTGATTAGGATTTGAGTTATATTTTGGACTTATATTAAATTATATGTTGGTTTATGTTGGATGTATGTTTAACTATATTAAATTATGCATTTATATTGAATTATATGTTAAATTTTAGATTTTATTAGATTTATATGTTGTAAATTATATATGCGATTAGAATTTAAGTTATATGTGAGATTTATATTAAATTATATGTTGGTTTATGATGAGATGCATGTTTGAATATATTGAATTATGTATTAGATTTATATGTGTTAATATTATGCATTTACTTTGAATTATGTGTTAGATTTTGTTAATTATATGTGTGATTAGGATTTGAATTATATGTTGAACTTATATTAAATTATATGTTAGTTTATAATGATATGTATTTTGGTTATATTGAATAATGTGTTAGATTATGCATTAAATTGAATTATTTGTTAGATTTTGTTAGATTTATATTTTGTCAATGATATATTTGATTAGGATTTGAATTTCTATTTTATGAAATTTGTGCTCAATTATAATTTGGCTATGTATTGAATTTATATATTGGTTTGTTATGTTGAATTATCTATTAGTTTAGTTTATGTTTCTATTTTTTATTATTGTAATTTATTTTTATTTTATCAGTGCAGGCTTGGATATCTCAAGGTATTGAAATTTAGTATAAGCTTTGTATGATAATTTTTTTGGCATTATTTTGTAAATTTTATATTTTAGTTAGGGCTTGATTTATATATGGAACAATATTATCTATTGATTTTTATTTTGATATAAAATTATTGTGATTTTTTATAAAATAATATTTAAATATTAGTGTATGGGATGATTAGTATGCAATACGAATAATTATTGATATCGGGTTATTATAGGTTTTAATTTTATAGAATGTGTATATTTTTTTAAAAAAACTTTCCATTGTAAATTTTATTTTTTTTAATTATAATTACCAATTATGTGATGGAAAAATCCGTCACAAAACACCAAATTTGCAATGGAAAAAAACCATTGCAAATTTGTGTCAGAAATTTCCATCATAGATTTGCAATGAAAAATTCCATCGCAAAAAAATCTGTTGCAAATTTTTGCGACCAAAGATTTTGCAACGAGTTTTTTTTGTCACAAATTCTGTCGCAAAAGGCATTTTTTTTAGTAGTGCACCTAAAGTACATTTTCAAGCAAGGAAAGTTTTAAAGATCCTCAGACAAAGACAAAAGGCCTCATTGCATGATCAAGGGCATCATAAACATTTTAACCTCTCACAAGAGACTATAAATATCTCATTGCAGCCCTCATGGAGGTATGTTCACTATAACTTTGGCCCTCACTATGTCGCTGTAAATTTTGGTCAAATTTATTGACTTGAGTGTTACAATGCCCCTTCAACTAGCCTGACGTCTGTTGATTGGTTGTATGACTCAACCTACTCCTATCCTAATCCTAATACTAATACTCACCTTCAACTCATTTTTAATTCAACTATAGTGGGCTAGAGCCCAACCACTTATACTCAAATCCAAGCATCATCAAATTAACTACATAACTGAAATGCGTAAAGCTAGTTAATAACTAAACACAATAAAATACATATTAGTTTGGATAAAATATATCATTCATTTGTCAAATAAATTCTTTAATCTTTCTATCTACCTAGATATATTTATGTAATATATGGACAATAATAATGGTCCATTGACATTGTAGTCCTTGATTGTTTGTCATTTACATCAATAGATTCAAGTCGATGAAAAGGCTGATGACTTTATGTGATATGAATGATAGAATTTTTTAATAGAATTGTTTTGTTCTATATGGTTGTTAGCTGATTATAGGAACTATCGAAGACATTAGTTTTCATGTTCTATAATACTCCTCTTTTGTTGTTATAGTAGATAATTGAAAATATATGATTGTCTATGTTAGGAATGGTGGTGTATTTATTATTGAGGTTAGTTTGCTATTCTGGGTGGCTAGGATTTATCTATAATATCTGGGTGTTTCTGCCAAATGCAAGCTTCAAGTTTATTGATAACGAATGGATACCATTGACATTATTTGCAGTTCAATTTGGAGTGTTTGCAGTAGGCTGGTGATTGGTGGTTGATGGTTGTTGGGGTGCTAGAAATGATGAGTAAAAGGAATGCTACTAATCTCTCTAAATCAATGTCTACTATTTGCTTTTCAGTCTTGTGTTTTATTCAGTTGACTATATTCAATTGTTTTAAATTTTGTGGAAATCTATATTAGATTGTGTCCTTATTTATGTTGTTAGCATATTGATACAACCAATTTTCTAACTTAAGCAAATCTAGAAGCCATTATTTATAAATACAGTGAATGATGGTAGATTATAATTAATTTCTAATTGCTCTTTAGTTGGATTCAAAATTCATTTTGAGATATGAGGCATAGAAATGTACCAATCATATTAATCCATATGCGTAGAATACAACATAAGTTCAATTTTTATAATTTTCCTAAGAAAACATTATTCTTTACTTATGAAGATTGCTATTATAGTATACCTTAAGATTCAAAATATACATAATTTGCCCAAATTCTGCCACTAGCTTGAATTTTAAGGACTAATGAATTACTATATTTCAATAATGTCAATGGCTGGTTTAAAATAGGGATGTTTATATGAGATTTAGCAACAACATAGGAAGCAAAGTGGAATTTGCTTAAAAGAAACCCACTATCATTGTCAACTAAAAGGTTTAGCTGTTGGGGGTTATTAAATGGGATTCCATCAAAGATTTTACCTCTTGAAAATTTTTGATAGAGTTTCCCCTATAACTATAACAATTCAATTTTTTTCTAGCCTACAAAACAAAAACATATATCATAAAACATTAATATAAGTAAATTATTCAATATCAAAACCCCTTATTACGTCTTGCACATGTCAGCACACAATAATCCAATAGCAACAAATGAAAATGCTTCACCCTTTACCCCAATTCCCATTCTCAACTTAAACCTCTAATTCTAAATTTTATACCTAATAGATGCTTACTATTCATACAGACGTAAAATTTCCATAAGGTTAAATGTACAAATTTAATGAGAAAATTTCATAAAAATGTTTGGCATTTCATACTCAAAAAGCTCTCATTAATACCTAATGTTGTCTACACATAAACAATGAAATGAATGAACTTAACTGCTCAAATTACTCTTAAAACTCAAAAGAATAAGGAGTGTAAAAAAATTGATTTTGTTAGAGAAATGTATGAGTGCACAAGTACTTTCAAGAATATATAAAAATGTAAAATTTTAAGTTCCAAGTGTGTGTAAGGTTTTGTAGAAGTCCTCATTTGTAAGGCTTTTTAATTCTAAACTCAACTCAAATTATATATTTGACTTTGTACGGCTTTTCAATATATCATAAACTCAATTCTAAGCTCAATTTTACACTCAAATTATATAAATATCAATTGAACTCAATCCTAAGATTATATGTTTGAGTTTATAAGGCTTTTTAACAATTCTCAATCCTAAGCTCAATCTTAAACTCAAGTTATACAAATGTAAATTGAACTCATTCCTAAACTCAAATGATATATTTGAGTTTGCGAGGCTTTGTAAGACTTTTCAATCCTTAACTCAAATTATATAAATGACAATTGAACTCAATTTTAAGCTTAATTCTAAACTCAAATTATATAAATGTCAAACTCAAATAAAACCATAAAGTTAGCCTCAAATCATACGTTATTCAAGCTTATACAACTTTCTAACAAAAACTCAATCCCAACTCATAAAATTAACAAAACAAATGTTAATATCAAAAAAAATGAAAAAGAAAAAAATGACCCCACAACATAGGCAACAAGGGCAACGATGGACTTCTGACAACAACTAAAACAATGCACAATAACATATATTAACATAAGAAATTGATAAGAAAAAATAAAAGAATTAATGACTGTAATGGATGGCAACAAGTGGTAAAGAGCGACGATGGCAACGGTGGCCGCGACCGGTAGCGTGGCAGAGGGAGAAAGCGAGAAAGCGAGAAAGCGAGAAAGCGAGACGAAAGGATGAAGAGAGAAAATTGGGGGGAAGGGAAAGGAATTTGATCTGATTTATTTATTTACTTTTTCGATGGACTTTTGATAGATTTTTGATTAAAAACATCATTGAAAACTAAAAGGAAAATTTTTAAAAATAAATAAATATTTTAAATTTTCAACAAAAAACCGTCAGAAGTTCCTCAAAAAAGTGATAATAATGCAACTAATTTTTTTTATTTAAATAATTTTTTGCCATTTTCCAACAAATGCCTAATGAATTGCTCCATTGGAAAGCTTTTTCTGAAGAATTTTCGACGGACGCTCTCATCTGAGATTTATGCGCCATTTTCCTACCATATCCTGCCACTCTTTTCGTCAGACATATGTAGGGTTTCCAGCGACATAATTGTCAACCAGAAGTCCTATGCAAATTTGTTGAAAATTCCAACAAATTATGTCCTGTCAGAAATTTTCTTCTTTAATTTTTTTAGTAGTGTAATGAGATATAAATAGAAAATTTTAAATTAATAATTAGCATATTATTTTACACATATTATTTTTTAATTAACCAAAAACTAATTTGTCTACAATATAAAACGCTAAAATTTTATTTTATTACAAAAATAATTTAATAAATTTAATAGTGACAAAAATTATTTTTTAATTATCGCGATTGATAATTAGTAACACGTCTATAATAATAATTTATTAACAATGAAAATTTTGTTACATATCATAGTGAAAATATGTACGCATCATTTATGGTCAATAGTGATAATTTAAAATATTATTTCTTGTCATTGTTAAGTTATATTACGATAAAATAAAACTTATTTAATTAAAATATTATCAATGACATTGTAAAAGTCGGTGTCACTTGATGTATAGCCTTAGCGATAATTTCCACAATGCTATTTATTTTTCAGCCACAAATGTGATTCATTTTGCTATTGTAATAAAATTATCACAATTTCTCCAACCCATCATCACACATTATGTTGACTCCTATGACTTTATAATTTATCATGTACAGTAAATGTGACTTTTTATAAATGAAATTATTACAACGCTACTCTTAATCACACATCTGACTTATTATCAATCATCACATCCATGAGTAAAAGAAGCCTTAATATACTCAATTAGAGCATCCAGGTTACCATAAGATGAACCCCCTTTACCAACAGTCTTCTTTGCAAGCTTTGCCATATGATCTGCCCTTTCCAGGAACTCATCCTTTCTGATCTCCATAAGCTCCCTAACTGCATTCTCAATAATCAATCTATCACAAGTATCTTTGATATCCAATCCGATCTTCCAAACTTCACTCACTAACCTACTGTTAATCATCTGATCAATAAAATACGGCCAGCATATCATTGGGACACCGGCCTCAATGCTCTCTAAGGTTGAGTTCCATCCACTGTGCGTCAAAAACCCACCCACTGCCGGGTGGTTTAGGACCTCATCCTGCGGTGCCCACCCTACCAAGTAGCCCCTTTCTTTAGTAGCGTCAGCCAGTTCAATCGGAATTTGATTATCCCCATCTTTACCCGTGATGGAATCTGGCCTCATCACCCACAAGAACCTCTGCGAACTATTCACTAACCCGTACCAGAATTCCAGTAATTGCTCTCTTGTCACAACTGTTATGCTCCCAAAACTAACATAGATTACTGATTTCGGGGGCTGTGCGTTTAGCCAGTCTATGCAGCTTCGATCTTCAGCCCAGAAACTGCCGGAAAGAATTGAGGGTTCGGCCGTCTTTTCTCTGAGTCTAGACTTGACGTGCGTGTGGATTGGTCCAACAGTATAGATTCTTGGGATGTGTTTGTGTATCTGTGATGCAGTCGGCCCCTCTAGATCTTCAAAAGTATTAAATATGGCTGCTTGTGCTCGTACGGTTTGCCTTGTCACGGCCGTAAAATGCCGAAGAATGGGATCGTTTATATCGTCCACACGGCAAATGCTCGGCAGATCACGGCGCCTGAGAAAACCTTCCATTCCTGGCACGCCTTTTACTAATTCATCCATCATATATCCTGCGAAGCCCACCGGAAAAGGATGAAGAATTCAAATCAAGAATTGGATGAGAAAGAATTTAGGTGTAATGAGAAATCATCAAGGACGAAAATTTAGACTATATTGAGTACCTTTGAAAGGAATTTCATCAGCTTCAATGAGCTCGGTCACACGAAACAAACTCCAGAAGTAGGCTGCACTAGCAGTTCGAAAGTAGACTAAGGAAATCCCGTGCTCTTCAGCAAAATCAGCGGCAAAAGTTAGCACCCCGTCAGCTATTATGCACGTAACGGGCCTACGAAAGGCAGAAGCGAAGAAATCTTCCTGGATCACCATTTTTCGGAAGAGTGGCATCATGGTGTCTATGACAGAGCGAGAAACATCCAGGATTTTCTCCCCCGCGCGGGGATGATCATCGGGAAGCCCATCGGAAATTATCTGGAATTTGAACCCGGGATACTGTGCGAAGGTGGAGTGGATGGCGGTGTTCTTGAAGAGGCGGCGGTGGCTGAAGTCAGAAACGATGAAAGTGACATGGATTTCAGCTAGACAGAGGAGATGCGCAAGATTGAGCATGGAATTCAGATGGCCCTGAATGGGATAAGGGAAAATCAGCACATGTGGTGGGAGTTCAGCTTCTTTAGAACACATTTTGTTGCTTCAAATTCAACCCTTTGTGGAGTGTTGAAGAACAATTTGACAGACAGGATTCATGGGGGAACCAGAATTGTCCTTGTACAGTGTATATTGATGGATGATAATTCCTATCTTGCAAAGTTCAAGGTTTTGTTTGGTTCTATTTTGTCTTCTTCTAACTAATCCCCTAATCAAGATATGCTACTTCTCTCTCATTTTTTTCAATATAAAATATAATAAACAAATAATCGTCCATAAGCATCATTCATGTAATCATACAACAAATATTTCAATTAAAACATAATTAACTTCATGATTTGGCACCAATATTTATCATTGTGCCAAACCCACAAGAAAAGTATTTCATACAATATTTGTTTAGTTGCTTGATTGAGTGCAATGCACTGTGTAAGTGCTTGCCTTTCACAATTTCTTTCCTCATCTAATATTGTATTCTAAGTTTCGTACTCAATAACTTATGTCTATATATGTAGTTTATTTATATTTTTGGGCGTAAGATAGACTTTAAAGTTTGTCGAACCAAATAATTAACAAACGAATTTCGAAATTATTCATTGAGATTATTAACTTTAAATTGGTAAATAAGTAAATAAATGAAATCAACATTTACAAGAAAAGAAAGATAAGTATATAATTTACCTTTGGTAAGGGAGCCAATAAGATATTAATATGTGGATTAGTGGTTGTCAAATTATGAAATTCGAAGTAATTGACTTTGGATTTAATGAGCCATTAGAAGCTTATATATGTTCTCTTATGATTTGTATTTACATACCAAGTAGCTATCTTTTTTGGCATTAGGGCTACTCTGTTGTTATCATGTGTTACAATTGCTCATCTTTTCAGCAGCTAAAGAACAGACAGAGGCTAATAATTAATTATATAACAGTACTAAATTGTCGGAAAAGCCATTTAAGCTAGTAACATGAATTTCTTCAACAATAAAGAAAACAATAGCATTGATATTTGAAATCATTAACTACACCTTAATCAAAATTATCATATATCGGTCTATCATATTTTGCTAGTGAGGATGGTATCATATCAGGACAGTTTGTATGTGATGCCAAAATAGTTAAATTGGATATGTTGATTAGTAGCTTTTAATAACTAATTGAATGCTATGTATTTGATAATTCTCATGCCATTGAGTTAGGTGTGTTTGTTGTTGGTCATGCGTCATTGAGTGTCTTCTTTGAAACTTGCAGATTGTACAACTTTTGTGTCGGCTGGCTCCTTATATTGGTTTTGCAAAGGCTTCGAGCTAGAACAAACTTTAGAGTACTCCATCACTGAAAGAAAAATATCAACTATTGAATAGCGATAATAGTTAATTGTTTTGATACTAATAGGTTTGAGTTGCAGTAAGGAAGCTTAATTTGTTGAACTCATGTTATATTTAGCACATTTGGAGAAATAGAGGGCCATGATTCTAAAATTTAGGCCTTTCAAGTGATAACTCAGTTTATTGATTCAAAAATACAAGGTAAGCGATCACTTCTACTACGTTTCATGATTATAAATATACTCCAAATTAAGATAGTTTGTTATCTAGATCTGTGCTCTTTATTAAGCATGAGACCTTCACAGTTATTGTTTAGGTATAAAAAAAAAAAAAACAGTTTTTGTTTAGGTATACCACTACATTTATCTATTATGTGTTGAGTACTCTGATTTTGTGCTAAAGAAATTTTCACAAACATTAGTCCTTTATTTATATTTAATGGAATTCTTCAGTATCCTGTTAGTTTTTAATATGTTAAAAAAACTTAAGAATGAATGGTTTGTGTATACATGAATTTTTTCTTGATATTTTGTTGATACTCTTTAGCTAGATATACTAAATTAGTGAGGTTCCAAGCATAAATATCAAATTTCAAGGAATTAAAAAAATAATCAAATTAAGGATGTAATTGCTTTGTACCAAAAATATTAGGAGTTGATGTGCAAGGGTTAAAGCCTAAAAGACCAAATTGAAAGTTTGGGGTCAAATTGAGGTTAACCAAAAAGCTGCCGGGACTTAATCAAACGTGGTGAAAACCTTGGGAGGCGGTAAGAAATTTTGGGAATGCTTTTAGAATTTTGAAAATGTAGGTTTATATGTACACCTTCTACCTGACATTTTCGTAAATTCTCATGGAGCAGCACAGCTTTTCCCAGGTGATGAATCCTTGAAAATCTACTTGAAAACCCAAAACTCATTCCATAAAATTGATTTCCTTCGTTATGGTGAGTTCAACCATACCAGAAACTCCCTAAAAATATTGAAGAATTGACTATTAATGGCAGGTGATGGCTTGAGGTGGTCGATGGTGGTGGTATGTTGGCTTCCAACAATGTTAAGGGGCAAGTAATGGGTGAAAAGTGATGGGCCCCTCGAGTCAAGGCTTTAGGTGGCTCCAATTTTAAGTTTTGCTAATCAAAAATAGAAGTTTGGATTGGTGGCGTTGTGGCAGCTTAGCGATAGTTGACTGCCAATTAGTCGAGTTGTAGGCGAAGGATTCAAAAATTAATTGACGCGTTTTGCTTGTCTTGTCAAGATGCACCTATATGGGTGGTAGTTTCCAGCTCCGGCGATGGCTGAGAGTAAGGTGGCATAAGGCAGCAAGTGTGGACCTGTTTCTGAATCTGTTTGAATTGCAATTTAGGCTCAATTTGGGTATTGGTTTCGGTAAACATTCAAGATATTATATTATTCATTTTAAACTTATGACTTTATGGTGATTGGAATTAAATTGAGCCCACTAAATAGAATTTTAGTTGGACTTATATATGTATGGTATAATTAAGATAATTAGCTATGAAATTGGATTTCAATGACTTGAGCCCTTTAGGTATATATTTAAGATTTGTCTCTGTTAGTCTAAAATGTTGGAACAAGTATTCAATTTATTGAATTGGACTTAATTAACTAAACTGACTGAATCTATGGATGATGACCAATCAAATTAATTAATCAAATGAAATAAGCAAGCTGTAGACCTAAGATGATCTGAATATAGCAAAGTAGATTTGTAAATTAAATACAATTAAGTCTATTTGATTGATTCCTGAGTATTAGCTAGATTAAAAAATTAAGTTAATTCAAGAATCATAATATATATATATATATATATATATGAAGTTTAATTAAATAAATTACTCAAAATTAAGTTTGATAAATTAATAATTGACTTAGTTACGAACTACTAATGTAAGTATTATTGTATTGAAAAGCTTGGGATTGTAAATCAAAGAAATTATACATACGGCTAGTTTCAAACTAAAAAATGAATGAGTTATACCAATTAAAGTGTACCTTATAATTTAAATATTGAGGATGTTCTAAATGCTTTAGGCTCGTACTATGTTGATGTTTCAATAAAACTGTATAATCATCTTAGAATTACACAATCTTATTAATTCGGATATGGGTAAACATGTAATCATTAACTAATTAAATTAAGCAGCTTGATTTAGCTCATTTTCAAGGATCAAAATAATTATTAGAATTAAGTTAATTGGACTTGAATAAGTAATTGATTCTTGATTTAAAATATAAGAAGATAAAATAATTACTATTTAGGCATGTGATTATATGGTAGACAAGAACTCGCCATGGTCAAACGTTTTAATGCATGAACCTAAAATCAATAAGGATTATGAAAGGAAAATTAATTATCAACCTATATACTAAGCATAGCTATATAAATTAAAAAATTAAAATAAGGTTATTTTAGTCTCTCTAGTACAACATTTTGGGATAACTAGGAAATGACGAGGTGAGCTATCGGGTTCATTAAGGAAAGCTTCACTACCTAATATTATCAAGTGAGATTTATACTCAATGGTATGAGATATCCTTGCTGGAGGGAAAACCTACATCTAGTAAATATAATATTTTTTCTGTGCGTTCTTGCATTGAAATTATGAAATCAATTCATTGTTCCAAACCGTTCTATTTCTAATGTATTTATCTTTGAACTCTTGCATTTGAACTCCTGCATTAAACTCAAGGTATTAGCTGAGTATCCTGCTTGACTTATTTCTCAAAGGTTTTCCTTGAACAATGATTTAAGAATAATATCTTTTGAATAACAATGTTTTCATCTAAAAGAATTTTGAAAAGTATTATTTGAATTGGGAATTTTCTAATGATCTTACCTGAACTAAATTTTAAATTTGTCAACTGAACTACAATTTGATCAATTCATGAAATGGAGAAGTGAATCGAGCCTAATAGGCCTAATGGTAGTCAACCAGGCCCAAAAGTGCATTAGGCCAATTAGCCAATGTAAACTATCAGCACCCCTATAGTTGATTAGCTTGCGTATGGTCGATAGACCTTTAGCCAAAGAGGTCCCTAGGCCCTAAGAGATCCAGCATACCAGGGCATAGCTAATAAACTCATAGCAGAGGAAGCATCTCAACCAGAAGAAGTTGATTGGAGAAACAAGACTTATTTCTCTCCACTGATCAATGTCGCATTAAATGGAACTCAACCACCACTTAGTCCTGTTAAACACACTGATAGGCGGCATACCTCTACATTTAAGAAGCATGCCTCCACCATACCACCAGTATATCTCCACATTAATTGTGGAGATCTTTTCCATATCCTACAAAAAAGAGGGTACACATCATTTGGAGTAGGTTTTTAGGCAAGAAAAGACCTAAAGGTGCTTCGACAAAGACAAAAGCTCTCATTGAGTGATCAAGGGCATCATAGACATTTTAACATCTCAAGAGACTATAAATATCCCATTGAAACCTCTAATAGAGGTATGTTCACTATAACTTTGTCCCTCTCTTTATCTCTGTAAATTCTGGTCAAATTATATTAATTGAGCATTAGAATGCTAGGCCCTTGGCTAGATTGTTGCGTGTTGATTGGTTGCAGGACTCAACCCACTCCCATCCTAATACTCATCTTCAACTCATTTTCAAGTCTATTATAGTTGGCCATAGCCCAACCCACTTATACTTAGATATAAGTAACATCATTTGGTGTCGTCTGTGGGAATTAAAGCATGTAACATAAGCAAATGGTAAACACAAGACAAACCATCTCCTCTTCTCTCTTATCCCCAACAAGAACAAGATACGGCTAAATCTAGCTCCTAACCTAATAAATAGTAACTCTAACTATTACGCAACTTATGAAGATAATAAGTGAACAGATATTGGCCCAACCCTTGGCCTAGTGTCAGTAGCTTTGCAAAAGCACACCAACCAGTCTGGAGTGGCTGCTAATGCCGCACCCCATGCATCTCATCAAGGTGAAAGGCTTTAGAAATATGATAGGGTAAAGCATAAGACATATCGCTTGCTTAATCAACGTGACAATAGTCCAGGTCGATTCCTGTGGGAAAAGACTTATCCACATCCTTGAGAAGAAGTAGCTAACTTTGTGGAACATCTTGCTCAACCCATTTGAGCCCAACAGTATAATAGGGTCAAGCGATGGAAACCTCAACTGAACAAAAACCTACACAAATAGAGCAAAGAGAATAGAAAGAGGTGTCACACCAAGTCTAGCAGCTAAATAGATGCCTTGAGGAAATTTCCATGCAAAGTATAGAAAAGAACCCCCAGCAAAATAGTATACCCTATCTCTACTGCAAAAAAGAGTCACTATTATTTTAGGAGATAATCGATGAACACATAGCTGTTGATGATAAGATTTCGATTGGTTTGCCCAGATATGATGGTTCAACCAACTTAAATGAGCACTTACTTTAATTTGAGCATATGATGTAGCTTCATAGGCACAATGAGTACATTCATGCCAAAATGTTGGCCACCACACTCAGGGAAAGTGCTTGATTGGCTTGTTAAGCGGGAGGAAGTGTCTATCTTCTCCTATGATCAACTTTGTGATAAATTTATCCATCAATTTACTAGCAAAAGGAAAGCAAAACTCCCCTACACCTATTTGCACACAACGAAACAAAATGAGGTAGAATCTCTTTGAAATTTCTTTGCCAAATTTAACAATGAAGTGTTGAAAATTGACAACCCTAGAATTGAGTTTTTAATCAATGTGTTGTTCCTTGGTCTTCAACACAAAGAATGTGCCAATGCTACGGTCAAGGAAAGATCACAATCGATAGAGAAGCTACTCAACCGTTTAGAAAGGTATATGACCTAAGAGGATATGAATAGACTGAAGTATGAAGACCTAAAAATGACAAACAAAAGGACAAAGAGAAAGATAATAGGTAGTAAAGGGATGGCCATCAATCCACCATCAAAAGGTTTCACAACTATACTCCATTAGACACTTCCATGAGGGTGGTTGTGTTTGCTATTCAGAATGATAACCTCTTCAAAAAGCTTAGGAAGTTGAATGAGATTGAAGCCATGAAGAGATCCAAAATTATTGTTATTTCCATAGATAAAAGGATATGACACAGAAGATTTCTTCAACCTACATGATGAGATCAAATGGCTTATTTGATAAGGATTACTGAAGAAGTTTGTTGATGAAAGGCTAGACAAGAGATAGGCTTGGCCAACTAGACTCTCCGTAAAGAAAGGTTAGCTAACTCAAGAAGAAAAGATAAATGGAAAAGATAAGTTGATGATTAGTGCCTTCTTGAGGTGTGACCAATACTATTATACAGGAATGGCTGGAGAAAACTCTAAAATAGAAAGAAAGCAAAATTAATTAAAACTAGAGTTGGCTAAATCCTTATTAGTTGAAATGGATTTTCAACTCTCCACTAATGTAAAGGCTATCTTTTTCTCTGATTTTGACCTCTCGTACCCTAACTAAAACCTTTGAGGGATTGGATTGGCCCCTTATTATGTTAGTTGAGATTGCTAACTTTGAAGTGAGAAAGGTTCTAATAGACAATAGCAGTTCTGTAAACATAATTTTCTTGTCAACTATAAAGAGGATGAATTTAGAAAAACTTAACATCAAGGTAGTACGCACCTACTAGTCAAGTTTGGAGGGTTTGAGATCATTTCTAAGGGATCCATTAATTTGACAACCTCATTTGGAGAAGCATTGAGAAGGCGAACACTTATGGTCAACTATTTGGTGGTTAATGCGCCTTTGGCTTATAATGCCATAGTTGAAAGACCTACATTGAATGACTTCAAAGCAATTATTTGGACCTACCACATGAAAGTCAAGTTTCCAACAATTGTGGGAACTAGAGAGCTACTTTGCAATGTCAATGAGGCCTAGCAATGTAACACCATTTTGATTGAGGCAACTAAATATAGAAATTAACCAAAACTAAAACCTTCGAGGGATGTGCCAATAATAGACCCGAAGGTGATAGAAAAACAAAAAAAGAAAACAAGAAAAAATTAGGGTTGGACCAATCAAGGAATTCAAGACCATAGAGCTTGAGTTGGGAAATCCTAACAAGACTACCAAAATCGGGACTAATTTGGAAAGCAACATGGAATGCATGATGGTCGACTTCCTTAGAAAAAAGAATGATGTTTTTGATTGGAAGGCTGTTGACCTCCAAGGAATCAATCCTTGTATCATCGTCCACCACTTTAGTATGCAAGCCCATCAAACAAAAGACAAAAACAATCAATGCTAAAAGATGCCAGATTATTTATCAACAAACTTCTAAAAATAGGCTACACAATAGAAATTCAATATCCTAGTTAGCTATGTAATAGAGTCATTGTCCCTAAGATTAAAGGCAAACCAAGAATATGTAATGATTTCACATATTTGAATAAAGCTTGTCCAAATGACCTTTACCTTGAATAGATTTATTAGTTGACTCAGTAGCAGATTGTGATCTTTTAAACATGATGGATATTTTTTAAGAGTATTATCAAATTTTTATAGCCCTTGAGGACAGCAATAAGACCTCTTTTGTGGTTCCCAATAGTTTGTACTATTTTCTAGTCATGCCTTTTGGTCTAAAAAACGTAGGTGCAACATGTCAAAGATTGGTAAACTTTATATTAAAAAATGAGATTTGTTGGACCATGGAGGTTTATGTTAACAACATGATTGTCAAAACAGAAAATGAAGAAAACCATTAAGTTAATCTCAACCATATTTTCTTGATATTAAGGACATTTAGCAAGAAGCTTAACCACAATAAATGCACATTTGGGGTAAGAAAAGGAAAGGTTTTGGGCTACATAGTTAGTTAAGGGGATATAAAATTAAACTCACAAAAAATATAGGTAATTCAACACATCTCACTGCTTGAGACAGTCAAAGACGTGCAAAGATTAGTTGGGAGGACTATAGCATTGTTCAATTCATTGTTTGATTAGCAAATAAAAGTTTATTATTTTTCAAAATTCTCAAAAATATGAGAAAGTTCCAGTGGATAGAAGAGTGTAACCAGGCTTTGGTCAACCACAAACAATACTTATACACTTCACTGATGCTTGCCAAGCCTATGGCTGGGGGGATTGTGCATTTACCTAGCCATCTCATCAACTACAATTAGTTAGTTCTAATGTTGACACAACATGGTACACACATGCCAGCATATTACAGTAGCAAAGCTCTGTAAGGTTGAGAACACAACTACCTAGAGATTGAAAAGTTTGCCCTTACTTTGCTCATAAAAGCCAAGACTTTATGGCCCTATTTCTAGTCTCACTCTATTATTGCACTGACAAACCAACCCTTAAAATAGGTATTGTCTAAATAGAACACGTTGAGGAGGCTGACCAAATGGGCCATTGAGTTAGGAGAGTTTAATGTCACTTTTTAGTTTTGGATAGTTATAATAGCACAAATACTGATAGATTTTACAGTAGAATGCGTTAACCTCCCCATCAAGGTCAAACCAGATCTATTTGTTTGGTCTTTACACATTGATGGAATAGCAACTTCCATGGAAAGGTGAATAGGTGTTTCTCTACTTTTTTCCCGCATTAAGGAATATGACTTTGCTATCATGCTCGAGTACTTGTCACCAATAATGAAGTAGAATATAAGGCCTTTGTTGCCATTATGAGGATGGCCATTGATTGGGGGGCTGAGAAATTAATAGTTATTACAGACTCTCAATTAGTTGCAGAGCAGTTCGAGGGGAACTTTGAAGCAAAGGAAACCATTATGACTAAATACCTTGCTGAGGTCAAAAAGTTACAACAGTAATTTAAGAAATTTACCCTCAGTTAAATCCTCATATCAGAGATTGAAAGGGCAAATGCTTTATCTAAGTTTGCCAACTCAACAAAAGGCACCAAGGAAAGAACCATCATGTTGTTGGTCTCAAACAAACCTACTATAAGTAGCTCTAACCAAAATCAAATTTGAGAGATCTAAGAATCAGCTCTAACTTGGCAATATGAAATTAAAGCCTATCTAAAGGAAGACAAGGTGCCAGAAGAGAAAATGGAGGCTTGGAGAATAAGATGTTGAGCATTGAAGTGCACTCTCAATGCATTTGGTTAGCTATATAAGAGATCCCTTTCTAAACCCCTACTGAGGTGTTTGACATTAGAACAAGCCCTAGAGGTCTTATAGGAAATCTATTTAAGCATCTATGGTAACCACTTGAGGGGTGAGCACTGGGCCACAAAGTCATTAGGAATTGGATACTTTTAGCCAACCTAACTGAAAGATGTAATCGACTTTTCTAGAAAATGCCCATCTTGCTAAGTCCACTCTAACATCTCCCATCAGCCTCATGGGCACTAGTAACAGTTCAGATCATGTGGTCATTTGACTGGTGGGGGGACAGATATTGTAGGTTCCTTTTTGAAAACTATAGATCAAATGAAATGCATGATTGTGACTGTTGAATATTTTACTAAATAAGTTGAAATGGAAGTAGTCCAAAAGATAATTGATGCAGTAATTAGAAACGTCTTGTGGAAAGATATCATTTGCCACTTTAGTCTATCAAAGGTACTGACATTCGACAATAGAACTCAATTTCAAAGTAGAGATATAAGGAATTGATGCAAAAGTTTGGGAATTCAGTAATACTTTATCTAGGTTGGCACTCCTAGGAAAATAGACAAACTGAGGGCACTAATAAAATGATTTTGGACCATATCAAGACTCAACTTGAGGGATCCAAAGGAAATTGGGTGGATGACCTCCTAGGTATCTTATGGGTATATGGAGGCACTTCTATAACTACCATGGGGTATGAGCTTTACAGTCTAGTCTATAGTTCTGAAGTTGTGATCCTAGCAAAATTGATACAATATACAGCTTGAGTGATTCATTGCAACCCTATTAAAAATGAAGCCGAAAAGCAATTTGACCTCAAAATAATTGATAAATTACAACAGCAAGCATTCACAAAAAGGTAAAGGTATAGATCAATCATGGCCAAATACTATAATAAGGGCATAAAGCAAAGAAACTTCTAAGTCAGTGATCTAGTTCTAAAGAATGTTAAAGTTTCAAAAAATATTAGAAAAATCGACCTTAAATGGAAAGGCCCTTACTTGATAGTCAAGGTTGCTAAACATAATTCATACAAAATAACAAATATGAATGGGAGTGAGCTCCTTTGACCATGGAATGCTTGAAACTTAAGGAAATTCTATGTATAAAGAGACTTTAGTTTCAATTCAACTCTTTTGCGACGCATAAGATCTAGCCTTCTCAAAAAATGCATTTTTATATTGTTAAATCCACTCCTTGCTTTCAAGTACAATCACAGTTTCTAGGCTGATTAGTTCATAAATGATGAAAACATTTAAAGTTGACCCAGTAGTTAACTATAAAATTAGTTTGAAACCTACCAACAAAAATATGTATATCAACTCAACGATTCCATAATAACTTGGTTTCAAACTAATAAAGTCGATATATGCTTGATCCAAATCTTATTCTTAAGAACAATGGATTCTAACCTAATCATTCAATAATGATGAAGTTGTTTAAAGATCAACCTGGCTGTCAACTATAAAGTTGGCTTCAAACTAACTAATTATTATGTGCATATTAACTTGAAATCTCAAATCAATTAACATGTTAGTTAAGATAAATTTATTTATTTATTAATTTAAGGTTGACCTTGGAGTCGACCATTAAATAAAAATATACATGTTACTTTCATCATTTTATAATAAACTCAACTTCAAGCTCATCAAATAAAAATATGCGGCATTCAAAGTATGATGTGCGACCAGAAAAGCAATATGAGGGCAAGGTAATGATGTGTGACCAAAACCATTGACATTGTGATAAGCTAAAATGTTCAAATCATACAAAACATTTAAATTATTCATAATACTACATCAAATCATTTATCACACCTCTCAAGGCGGATTAAGTATAATAAAACAAAAAAATAGTAAGTAAAAATAGTAGTAGCACAGTGGCATCAGCTTGAGCCCACCCCATCCTGTCCTACACCTTGAGCAACACCTATTGCAAACTCATTCACAACCCAATCAAGCTCCTTAATGGAGTTTACAAGCACAACCATTAATAGATCCTTGACTTTTTGACCCACCCTAGAATAAAATGCTCTCGTAGGTCAAGAAAGGCCTACCTCTTCAGTTAAGAACATGTGGCTAATTATTAAGAAGTAGATAGCAGTATCGACTTTCCTTTCTTTGAGGTCGAGGGTGAAGTCACTTATGAACTTGAATTCCTTGCCCATCTCTACTACCCTAGGCTGTATTGGGACCTCCGCCTCAATAGTTGTCATAGTCTTATTGTAGTCTTTGAGTTATTCTTTTTGGACTACGTTTAGTTAGTCCTTGTCGTCTACCCAAGATTGAAAGCCCAAAAACTCAAGCTACTTGACAACTTTTTGGAATGCCTCTTTGGCGTCGTTGAGCACCAAGATGATACTAGCCTCTGCAAAATCTGGGCTCAATAGAAATTTTTGCACTATCTCCTTGCATATGCTTGGCAATATCTTAAAGAATTCATCTTAAGCATATCTAACAGCGCTATGATACCCCAAAGCTCGACCATAAAATGAGGCCTCCTCCATTTCTGACCTCATCTTTTCTAATAAGTCATCCAAGTAGCTCTTCTCTGTTACAACAGTCATCAGCTCTGTATTCTTCTCTTCGATCAACTTTTCCAACTTTTGAATCCTCGACTCGAGTGACTCGACTTGAGTTTTGGAGAGATCAGATTGTTCCTTTTGAAGCACCTCGTGATCGACTAAGGCAAGCTTAGCGCGACGGTAAAAGTTGTAGCCTTACTACCTAACTTGAAATAAGGAAATATTAGATTATAAACGATGTGTTTTTTCAAAAGCTAAAAGCTACTCGACCATAAACTTACCATGTTAGTAGGGTAGGCAAATGCCTTTAAGGAATTGATCCCCTAAAGCTCTAACATCTTATTTTGGTCTAAGAGGAAGAGAATAGTAGTAAGAACCTTTAAAGGGGCGACCTTTGTTGACTCAACACCCATCATCGTCTTGGTGTTCATGATCTTCACGTTAGGTCCAAACCTACGATTTGGAAAAAAAAAGGTAGAGGAAACAACTCCTCGTTGGACAGTGACCCAAAAAGTAAGGTGTTTGTAGCTTTTCCCTTCCCTTTTTTATCAACAATTCTCTTGCAAGTGTTGGTCATCTACAACCTTTCTTTTTTGTCAAGAAGCTAGGCTCGTGGCTTCCACATGAACTAGTCAAGCAGGTAGAGGTGTGGTAGTAGTGCATGCTGTACAAGAGAACTTTAGGATGTGGCCTTTCATCAAATAGTTGATTCTCGATGCTTTTGTGCTTGTTGTTAGCTAACCATTGTTTATTGTCAAGTGCGATTCATTATTTCCACTCAATTGAAAGAAAAATGCAAACAGAAATGCAATTTATCAATCAAAAACTATAAAATGAATAGCAAAAATAATGAAACAAAAAAAATATCTACCTAGTTGAGCATTAACTAGGATATTCAATTGGGCAGACGACAATCCTACTAAAACTTTCTCTCCATAGTATATCTCGATGCCTTATCTCTCCAAACTCGATCAAATCTAAGATAAAGGTGTTATTCCAAGTTAGGTTTTCATTCCTAAGCATCTCAATCCTACTCCTCAACCACCCTCTCAGAATATTAAAGCCGACCCCACTAGGAGCACGCATGAAGAAGTATCTCTTCTCCCAAGATAGACCACGAGAAGAAAAAGGAGTCACAAATATTTTTCAATGAGGGCAAGCAATGAAGTAGTAAAAGCTTGACTTTTCAGTACTACCTAATTTCTGAGACATAGAGAGATAGAATAGAATATTGAAGTTTACCAATAAAGGTGGGTGTTTGTGTATTAATATTAAAATAACAAAGTTTTGCATGATTAAAAAATAATTGGGTAATAGCTGGGTGATGCAAACTTAAAGGCTAGTGAGAATGTTGATAATGGGCTACGCAATTGAAAATTTAAGCCCACACTTTAAGATGTCCTCAAACACTACTATACAACTATCAGAGATCTGTGCATCTTATCACTAGGCTTATGGGCGATCAACTCGAACTTAAGGGAGATATGGTATATATGCCTAATTAATTCTGAATCAACCCCGCTAACCTCAAACACTATGTTACTATAATAATTAGCTATAAATAACCTACCCCAAGATACTTGGGATCAACTAGCCTCCCCCAAATGGCCTAACAACCTTAACCTCATGGCTACCACTCGCGCTTGAGCTCTTAGAGCTATTCGACTCTCCATTAAAAGATTTGCTAGTTTCACTAGATGAATTATTTATTCTTTCAGTTAACTCCCTAGACAATCGTGTTTCCTCAAAATCAGCCGACCTCCCATTACCTTCCCCAAAGATTCTATGCATGTTTACAATTTTAAAGGTAGAAAAAATGAAATGGTAAAGAACTAAAGTAGAAAGGGATGAAAACTTAAGAAATTGAGGAAAAGATAAAGTTCACAACTCTTATTTAGAGTGTTAACTTTTCTAGAGCTTGTCCTCTCACTGATGCGGTATGTGTGGTAAATGAGAAATGCAGCATGCAATTTATAGGGTTTACCTTAGGTGTAATTCAATCGGCTGAAGTGGCTATTTATCAGCTATTTATTGCTTATCCATCAATCGTTTCATTTGCCTACCTAATGTAACTACCATATTTATGGCATTGAAACCCTTGTCAGGATTTAAAAAAATGAGTTTGGCACATACTTATTACAATCTTAAAAATCAGCTACTCTCTACTTTTTCTCATCACAAGCTCAATAAGGACTTGAGAGTGGGAAAGACTCATGATATGGGAAAGTGAATTGAGCTTAATAGGCACAATGGTAGTCGACCAAGCCCAAGTGTGCATTAGGCTGGCTAGCTAATGTAAACTATTAGCACCCTTTTAGTCAATTAGAGTGTGGTCAATTAGCCTAAGTATAGTTGATAAGTCCTCGCCCAAAGAGGCCTTTAAGCTTTAGGAGATCCAGCATTCAACCAAAGCATAGATCAAAAGCTCACAACCAAGGAAACATCTCAACTAGAATAGATCGATTGGAGAAACAAAATGTACTTCCCTGTCACCAGTCACTATCGCATTAAATGTAATTCAACCACCATATAGTTATGTTAAACACACTAACAGAAGGCGTGCCTCCGTATTTAAGAAGTATGCCTCCACTGTACCACTAGCATATCTCTACATTAAATATGAAGATCTCCTTTATATCTCAAAAGAAAACGGGACGCATCACCTGGAGTAGGTTTTCAGGCAAGGAAAGCCCTAAAGATCTTCAAACAAAGACAAAAGCCCTCACTATGTGATCAAGGGCATCATAGACATTTTAACCTCTCACGAGAGACTTTAAATACCCCATTGCAACCCCTCATAGAGGTATGTTCACTATAACTTTGGCTCTTACTTTGTTGCCCTAAATTTGGTCGAATTATATTGACTTGAGCATTGTAGTGTCTTAATCGAAGGCCTCAATGGCTAGCTTGATGAGTGTTGATTAGTTGCAAAACTTAACCCATTTCTATCCTAATACTCACCTTCAGCTCATTTTCAGATCAACTATAGTAGGCCAAAGCCCAATCCATTTATACCCTGATCTAAGCATCATCAAATTAACTACACAATTTAAATGCATAAAACAAGTTAATAACTAAACTCAGTAAGACACATATTAGTTTTGACAAAATATATCCTTCATTCATCAGAGAAATTCTTTAATCTTTCTATCCACCAAGATCTATTGATGTAATAAAACGACAATAATAATGGTACATTAACATTCTAGTCCTTAATTGTTTGTCATTTGCATCAATAGATATAAGTAGATAAAAAGGTTGATGAATTTATATGATATGAATGACAAATTTTTTTTAATAGAATTGTTTCGCTTGATATGGATGTTAGCTGATTATAGGAGTTGTTGAAGATATTAGTTTTCATGTTCTATAATACTCTCTTTCATTGTTATATAATTGAAAATATACGATTGTCTATGTTAGGAATGGCGGTGTATTTATTATTGAGGAAAGTATGCTATTTTGGGTGGCTAGGATTTATCTATAGGATTTGAGTGTTACTACCAAATGCAAGCTTCAAGTTTATTGATAAAGTATGGTTACTATTGGTATTATTTGCAGTTCAATTTGGAGTGTTGGTAATAGGCTAGTGGTTGATGGTTGTTGGGGTGCCGGAAATGCTGAGTAAAAGGAATGCTACTAATCTCTCTAAATCAATGTCTATTATTTGCTTTTCAGTCTTGTGTTTTATTTACTTGACTATATTTAATTACTTTCAATGTTGTGGAAATCTATATTAAATGGTGTTCTTTTTTAAACTGTTAGCATATTGATACTACCAATTTTCTATCTTAAGCAAATCTAGAAGCTATTATATATAAATACAGTGAATGATGGTAGATTATAATTAATTTCTAATTGCTCTTATGTTGTATTCAAAATTCATTTTGAGATACAAGGCATAGAAAAGTTCCTATCATATTAATCAATATGCCTAGAATATGGCGTAAGTTCAATTTTTATGATTTTCTTAACAAAAAATTATTCTTTACATATGAAGATTGTTATTATAGTATACCTATAGATTCAAAATGTTGATAATTTGCCCAAATTCTACAACTGGCTTGTATTTTAAGGACTAATGCATCACTATATTTCAATAATGGCATTGGCTAGTTGAAAATAGGGATGTTTATATGAGATTTAGTAGTAATATAGGAAGCAAAGTGGAATTTGCTTAAAAGAAACTCACAATCATTGTCAACTAAAGGGTTTGGCTCTTGGGGGTTATTAAATGGGTTCCATAAAAGATTTTACCTCTTGAAATTTTTTGACAAAGTTTCCCCTATAACTATAACAATTCAGATTTTTTCTATCCTACAAAACAAAAACATATATCATAAAACATTAATATAAGTAAAATGTTCAATATCAGAACCCCTTGTTACTTTGTGCACATGCCAACACACAATAATCCAATAGCAACAAATGAAAATGCTTGATCATTTACCCCAATTCCCATCCTCCAACTTAAACCTCCAATTCTAAATTTTATACCTAACACATGCTACTATTCATACAGACGTAAAATTTCCATAAAGTTAAATGTACAAATTCAATGAAGAAAATTTTGTACAAACATTTTGTATTTCATACTCAAAAAGCTGTCTTTAATATCTAACATTGTCTACACATACACAATGAAATGAATGAACTTAACTGCTCAAATTACTCTTAAAACTCAAAAGAAAAAGAAGTGTAAAAAATTTATAGTTAGAGAAATGTATAGGTGCACAAGTACTTTTAAGAATATATAAAAATATAAATTTTCAAGTTTCAAGTGTGAGTAAGGCTTTGTAGAAGTCCTTTGTAAGGCTTTTCAATCCTAAACTCAACTCCAATTATATATTTAAGTTTATAAGGCTTTGTAAGGCTTTTCAATATATCTTAAACTCAATTCTAAGCTCAATTTTACACTCAAATTATATAAATGTCAATTGAACTCAATCCTAAACAGAAATTATATATTTGAGTTGATAAGGCTTTCTAATAGTTCTCAATCCTAAGCTCAATCTTAAACTCAAATTATACAAATATCAACTGAACTCAATCCTAGACTAAATCTTAAATTGAAATGATATATTTGAGTTTGTAAGACTTTGTAAGTCTTTTCAATCCTTAACTCAAATTATATAAATGCCAATTTAACTCAATCTTCAACTCAACCCTAAACTTAATTCTAAACTCAAATTATATAAATGTAAAACTCAAATTAAGTCATAAAGTCAGCGCCAAAAATTCATGTTTCATTCAAACTTATGTAAGTTTCAAACACAAACCCCAATCCCAACTCACAAAATTAACAAAACAAGAGATAATATAAAAAAAATTAGAAAAAAATGACCCGACAACATTAGCGATGGGGAGCAACAATGGACTTCCGACGACAATTGAAACAATTCATAATAACATACATTAATATAAGAAAGGAAGAAAAAAAATAAAAGAAACCTAAAAATAAAAGAATCAATGACTATAATGGTCGGCAAAGAGTGGTGTTGGGAATGGTGGCAGCGACCGGTGGCGGGGTAGAGGGAGAAAGCGAGAGATAGAGAGGAAAGGATGAAGAGAGAAATATAGGGGCCAGGGAAAGGAATTTGATCTAATTTATTTATTTACTTTTTCGATGAACTTTCAACAAATCTTTGATCAAAAAACATCATCGGAGGTTCCTCAAAAAAGTGATGGCAACATAACTAATTTTTTTATTTAAATAATTTTTGCCATTTTCTAACCCCTACCCAATGAATTGCTTCATTGGAAAGCTTTTTTTGAAGAATTTTTTACGGACACTCTTGTCGAAAATTTATGCGCTATTTTCTTACCACATCCCACCACTCTTTTTGTCAGATTTATATAGGATTTCCGACGACATAATTGTTTATTGGAAATCCAATGCAAATCCATCAGAAATTCCAACAAATTATGTCTTGTTAGAAATTTTCTTTGTAAAAAAGTTTTTTTTTTTTTTCAGTAGTGTTCTAAGATATAAATAGAAAATTTTAACCTAATAATTAACATATTAATTTACACCTCATTTCTTAGTTAGCCAAAAAACTAATTTGTCTACACTATAAAACACAAAAATTTTATTTTGTTGCAACAATAATTTAACAAATTTAATTGTGACACGTCTATAATGACCACTGTTTAAAAAATCGGACTGGACCAGCCGGTCTGACCGTCAACTTGCTGGTAAACTGGTCTAGTTTTCTCAAAAAATCAAAAAATTAAAAAAAACGTCATATTTTGTAAAAATCATTCAAATTGGCCAGTTGGACCGTTCAATTGTTGAACCGTTTATGGTTCAATTGAACTCGTCCGGATTTTTTGTTTAATTTTTAATAAAACTATTTTTTAAAATTTTTTTGGGGTCTAAATACAAAGTTTGAAGGTTAAGGTACATTTCACAAGTTATCCAAAAGTTAAAAATATGCCTTAAGTTAGAGTTTAGAATTTAGAATTAACCTATACACTCTCAATTTTAAACTTTAAATTTTATATATTTAAATTATTGCAATCATTTATAATATGAATAGTAAAATTTGGGTTGTAATATTGGACAATATCCTTTAAGCTCTTTATATCTTATATTTTGGTATTTTTTTAATTTTTAAGTAATATATACAATATAAATATATATATTTTATAATTATGATATCACGGTTCAATTGCGGTTCAATTACGGTCCAACCGATGGTTGAACCAATGAACTATGAACCGGTAAATTTTCTGGTTCAATGAATGGTCCGATTTTTTGAACATTGACAATGACAACCTATTGATAATGAAAAATTGTTACAAATCATAGTAAAAATATGTATGTGTCACAATTTAAAATAATAATTCTTATCACCGTTAAGTTATATTGTGATAAAATAAAATTTATTTAATCAAAATATTATCAATAACATTGTAAAAGTCGTTGTCATTTAATGTATATCCTTAGTGATAATTTTCACAATGCTATTTATTTTTTAGCCGCAAATGTGATTAATTTAGTATTGTAATAAAATTATCACAGCATCTCCATTGACTCCTACGACTTCATAATTTGTCATTTAAAGTAGATATAACTTATTATAAATGAAATTATCACAATTCTACTCTTAATCACACATCTGACATATTGCCAATCATCACTTCTTTGAGTAAAAGGAGCCTTAATGTACTCAATTAGAGCATCCAGGTTACAATAAGATGAACCCCCTTTACTAACAGTCTTCTTTGCAAGCTTTGCCATATGATCTGCCCTTTCCAAGAACTCATCCTCTCTGATTTCCATAAGCTCCCTAACTGCATTCTCAATAATCAATCTATCACAGCTATCTTTGATATCCAATCCGATCTTCCAAACTTCACTCACTAACCTGCTATTAACCATTTGATCAGCAAAATACGGCCAGCATATCATTGGGACACCGGCCTCAATGCTCTCTAAGGTTGAGTTCCATCCGCCATGCATAAAAAATCCACCTACAGCCGGGTGGTTTAGGACCACATCCTGCAGTGCCCACCCCACCAAGTAACCCTTTTCTTTAGTTCCTTCCACCAGTTCGATCGGAATTTGATTCTCCCCGTCTTTACCGGTGACGAAATCCGGCCTCATCACCCACAAGAACCACTGCGAACTATTTACTAACCCACACCAGAATTCCAGTAATTTCTTTCTTGTCCCAACTGTTATGCTTCCAAAGCTAACATAGATTACTGATTTCAGGGCTGTCCGTTCAGTCAGTCTATGCAGCTTCGATCTTCAGCCAAGAAACGGCCGAAAAGAATTGAGGGTTCGGCCTTCTTTTCTCTGAGTCTGGACTCGAGGTGCGTGTGGATTGGTCCAATAGTATAGATTCTTGGGATGTGTTTCTGTATCTGTGATGCTGTTGGCCCCTCTAGATCTTCAAAAGTGTTAGATATGGCTGCTTGTGCTCGTACGGTTTGCTCTGTCACGGCCGCTACCCTGAAGAATGGGGACGTTTATATCGTCCACACGGCAAAAGCTCGGCAGATCACGGCGCCTGAGAAAACCTTCCACCCCGGCACGCCATTTACTAATTCATCCATCATATTTCCTGCTAAGCCCACCGGAAAAGGAGGAAGCATTCAAATCAAGAATTGCATGAGAAAGAATTTAGGTGCAATGAGAAATCATAAGGATGAAAATTTAGACTATATTGAGTACCTTTGAAAGGAATTTCATCAGCTTCAATGAGCTCGGTCACCCGAAACAAACTCCAGAAGTAGGCGGCACCAGCAGTTCGAAAATAGACTAAGGAAATCCCGTGCTCTTCAGCAAAATCAGCGGCAAAACTAAGCACCCCATCAGCTATTATGCTCGTAATCGGCATATGGAAGGAAGAAACGAAGAAATCTTCCTGGATCACCATTTTTCTGAAGAGTGGCATCATGATGTCTTTGACAGAGCGAGAAACATCCAGGATTTTCTCACCCCGCGCGGGGATGATCATCGGGAAGCCCATCGGAAATTGCCTGAAATTTGATCCCAGGATAGTGTGCGAAGGTGGAGTGGATGGCGGTGTTCTTGAGGAAGCGGCGGTGGCTGAAGTAGAAACGATGAAAGTGACATGGATTTCAGCTAGACAGAGGAGATGCGCAAGATTGAGCATGGAATTCAGATGGCCCTGAATGGGATAAAGGAAAACAACACATGAGGTGGGAGTTTTGCTTCTTTAGAACGCATTTTGCTGCTTCAAATTCAACCCTTTCTGAAGTGCGGGTGAACAATTTGACAGTGAGGATTCATGGGGGAACCAGAATTGTCCTTGGACAGTGTACATTGATGATGATAATACCTATCTTGCAAAGTTCAAGGTCTTGTTTGGTTCTATTTTGTCTTCTTCTAACTAATCCTCCAATCAAGATATGCTATTTCCCTCTCATTCTTTTCAATGTAAAATATAACAAACAAATATTTCAATTAAAACATAATTAACGTCATAACTTGGCACCAATGTTTATCATCCTACAGGACCACAATATTTGTTTCGATGCTTGATTAAGCACAATGCACTGTATAACTGCATGCCTTCCACAATTTCTTTCCTCATCTAATATTGTATTCTAGGTTTTGTTCTCAATAACTTATGTCTATATATATAGTTTATTTATATTTTTGGGCGTAAAATTTTTCCAACCAAATAATTAGCAAACGAACTTAGAAATTATTCATTGAGATTATTTATTTTAAATTGGTAAATAATAAATAAGTGAAATCAACATAAACCAAAAAAGAAAGATAAGTATATAATTTACCTTTGGTAAGGGAGCCAAATAAGTTATTAATATGAATCGTGGATTAGTTGTTGTCAAATTATGAAATTCGTAGTAATCGACTTTGGATTTAATGAGCCAGCAGAAGCTTATATATATTCTCTTTTGATTTGTATTTACATACTAAGCAGCTAGCCTTTTTGGCATCACTGAGTATATGCCGTCTTTCACATCAGGGCTACTTTCTGATGTTATCATTTTCCAGAATTGCTCATCTTTGCCCCAGCTAAATAATAGACAGAGGCCATAAATTATGTGTTAGTAATAATTAATTAATACTATTACATAGAAATTATGATCACAGTACTAAAGTGTTGAATAGGTCATTTAAGCTGGTACCATGAATTTCTTCAACAATAAATAAAACAATAGTTTGGATATTTGAAATCATTAATTACACCTTAATCAAAATTATCATATATTGGCCTATGATATTTTACTGGTAAGGATGATATCATGTCAGGACAGTTTGCATGTGATGTCAAAATAATTAAATTAGATATGTTTTGATTAGTAGCCTTTAATAACTAATTAAATGCTATATTTTGGGTAACTTTAACCCCATTGAGTTAGGTGTGCTTGTTGTTGGTCATGTGTCATTGAGTGCCTTCTTTGAAGCTTGTTGATTGGACAACCTTTGTGTCGGTTGGCCCTTTGATTTTGAAAAGACTTTGAGCTAGAACGAACTTTAGCTTATTCCATCACTGAAAGGAAAATACTAACTATTGAACTTAATTGTTTTGACACTAACAATAGTGATAGTAGTTAATCACTTAATTGTTTTGACACTAATAGGTTTGAGTTTTTTATTTTTTATTTATACACACGTACATGAATCCATTAAGAATTGAACTCCTTACCTCTCATTTCATGTGGAAAACTTATGCCGTTGGACTGAACAATTTGCCTTGTGATGTTTTCTAAAGCCTTAAGAGTCAGATCGTTTATATTGTCCACACGGCAAAAGCTCGGAAGGTCACGGCGCCTGAGAAAACCTTCCATTCCTGGCACGCTTTTTACAAATTCATCCATCTCATTTCCTGCAAAGCCCACCGGAAAAGGAGGAAGAATTCAAATCAAGAACTGGATAAGAAAGAACTTAGCTGCTATGAGAAATCAGCAGGGGTGAAAATTTTACACTATATTGCGTACCTTTAAAAGGAATTTCATCAGCTTCAATGAGCTCAGTCAGACGGTAAAAAGTCCAGAAGCTGCAGGCACCTGGAGTTCGAAAATAGACCAAGGGAATCCCATGTTCCTCGGCAAACTCACTGGCAAAACTCAGCAGGCCGTCAGCTATTATGCACGTAATCGGTCTACAGCAAGCAGAAGAGAAGAAATCTTCCTGGATAATCAGTTTTCTGAAGAGTGGCACCATGATGTCTGTGACGGAGGGAAAAACTTCCAGGACTTTCTCACCGGCACGGGGGTGATCATCGGGAACCCATCGGAAATTGTCTGGAATTGGAACCCTGGAAAGTTTGCAATTAATATTTTTTAATCTTTTTTTGATTATAGCCATTTATAAAGTAATGTGCACTACTAAATTATATTTTATCTTTATAATATATGTTTGTAAAATATCTTTGTGAAATAGGTTCTCTGAGGAGTTATTATGTGTCTAAGAGATAAGTGCTATCATTAAAGGCCACTTATGAGAAGTGTGGAGATCATGGAAAAAGATTCTATAGGCAATTAGGACGATGTGGTTTGGGGAGTTTGAAGTAAGAATTATTTTAAGTATAACATATGTTTTTCTTAATTGGATTTCAAAATGAAAAATTTCTCTAAGTGTTTTAAATTCTTTTATATGCCTCAAAAAAAATTTGCTTGGTTTGAACATGAAAGAACAAAGACCTGCAAAATATTTGAGCATAGAGGCTCTGAGATATTGCAAAATAAGTTATATCGAGCGTGCCAATCCAAAAAGAAACCTATTGGACGATAAATGAAGTTTGGGATGGATTGCTGGAAAAATGGTGCAATAATGGATTCGAGAAGATAAGTGCTCAAAATAAAGCAAATCAAGCATCAGACTGTGTGGTTGTATTTCACACCTATCACACAGAGATAAATTGGTAATTTTCATAAAAATATCAATATTTAATTTTATTTATAATTTTTTTATTTCTAATAAATGTGTTTGGATATAGGAGAAACAAATCGGACACCCACCTGGACTTCAAGAATCATTTGTGTACACATTCTACGTTACATGGAAAAGGTGGTTGCATATAGGCCAATGAGCATACAGAATACTTATGTAAGTGGTATATTATATAAAAACATCTAATTTAAAATGTTTAAATTTATAATTTTTATGTTAAATATATATATATATATATATATTTGATCATGTTGTGTACTTCATGTATAGAATGCATTCAACAATTGACTGAAAGAGTTCTCTAGTTAAAGTTCAAACGATGGTGTTGAAAGTTCTTCGTTGCCTATATCATCTCAACTTTAGGTGAAAGTTCTAAGTTGTTATTTTACATTTTGTCTTATTCTCAAATGAAATTATTTGATTTTTATTAATTTGTGATAAATTTTACTTATGTAGGTATGGAAGGATATGGTAGGTGAATTGAAGAAGGGGTGGATCTATCGACTTGGAAGTGAGACTTCCTTTGTCTTGAGTCACTCATCTAGAGAACTCCAAAATTATGAGCCCTACGTAAGGATTAAGAAGTTGGAAAAAGAAATGGTGATATAAACATAAGAAAATATGATGTTTAGGAAAAAATTCATGGATATGGAAATGATGATGCAACAGATATTGATGCATTAGAGTATGCATACCTAATCACCATATCACCCATCAGTTCATTCTCATACATTGTCATATCAACCATCTACAAATCCCTCATTCATGGTACCCAGCTCATATTTTCCCTGGCTAGAGGTATCTCCTATACCATCCTTATCCAGATCTCCTAATCAACAACCACAAAGAAGTATAGATGATGAGAATAATGCTTGATTGGCTTATGTATTAGTCCTACAGTTTTATAAATTGCCAATCATGGTCCCCCTCATCATTTCTAATGCCTTCTTCTTAGCCATATATGCTTAATTCTAAGAAACTCCAACTCTAACCTCCTTCATTTCAAACCTAAGCCCTTCAGCTGATTTCCTAGGGTTAGTCTTCAACTTGTTCATGAATCTCTCAGCCAAGTAGCTAGATTTAACATTACCCACATCAATTGTTGGCTTGCACTTGTGGTTAGGGTTATATGTTAGAATCTGGAAAGCTTATTCATCTTTTAACATCAAAGCATGAATCTTCCATTCACAACCCTCTTCATCACATTTTGCATAAACTCTATTTTTATCATTTTTCTTAATTTTTAAATTCCTCATACTTTGAATAGCTTTAGCATGTATTACCTTCCTAAATTCTTTCTTGTCCTTAAATTTCATCTCTAGTGCAAATCTAAGTGAAAAGGGGTTTCTGGAATTAAAGACAAGAGCTGAAGGTTTTGCATGCTCTCTATTAGAACCTAATTCATCTATCTCCACCTTATTATCCCAAGAAATGCCATCTCAGATTTACTATCTTCATCACTCCCTACTTCCACTCACCCTTTCACCTATATCTCTTACCTATTCAATATTCGCATCTATATTTTCTTCAAAGAGAACATCATGTATACTCAAGTTCCCACTCGCATCCTTACTTTTATACTCTGAGTCCTCATTCTCATCATCTAAGTTATCAAACTCCCAACCATCTAGATCTAGTTTGTCATTATCCATACCTAAATCTTCAAAGAAACTCCCTAATGCTTCATCGGTTTGAGTATGTAAATGTGGAAAAGGTAGGTCAGCCACATGAGTATCACTCTAAGGTGATTCATTTTCAAAGGATGCATTTGGAGAGAATTCATTTTAAGAGGCATTACATAAGAGGATTTATTTTCAAAGGATGCATATGGAGAGGATTCATTTAGAAGGTATTTATTCTGAGAGGCTTTATTCTGAAAGGATTCATTTTCAAAGTTATCATTCTAGGAATGTGGGGGAGATTCATCTTCAAAAGATTCATTTAATTTGGCTTCTATGGTAAGACTTTTAGTATTAATCACATACGATGTATGTTGGGAAGGTATGTTTATATCACCACTATTTTCTTCTCCTACATCATGATTTCCATCACTACCTAGACTTAAGTAAATAACTTCATCATCTATGATATTATTTCTACCACATGACAATCATTTGCAAGAGCTACATCTATTGAATTAGAAGGCTTTTAGCTGTTGACAAAGGCACTTTCTACCACAACACAATCAACATATATGCAAACCTTTCTATTATTAGCTTTAACATAGCTCATGCATATGTTTTTAAATTCACTGTCATCATTCAATAGTTTAAAGCCATTGTTAAGTTTTACATAATATCCTACATTTCTCCAACTCCAATTTATCACAAAACATATCAAGTATCTTCAAGGTCAGTTCATGTTCACAAACATAATCAAACTTCACAATACAACCCTTAATATACTTGGCTTAAGGAACCAGTATAAACTCACCTCCTTATAAAATAGCTACAGTAAGAGAGACTGGTCTCTAATCTTCAGCATACATGTAAGGAAGGGAAAAAAAAAAACAAAGTAAAATAAAGTCAATGCACCGCTTAACCCTAAAACAGTATAAAATAGTAGCAAGTCAAATAAACAAATGATTAGGACCACATAGAGAGGGACCATAGACATAAAAATACATTATAAGATTCTACAAATGTGCCTTTTTAAAGGGAACATGAAGAAGATTATTTTATTTAGCATATTAGTCACATGCCAAGAAAAAGGACTGTAAACCAAATATTTTTCAACATTAAAATCATAACACTTCTAAAGAGAACCATAAACTGGCTATACAAAGGAAAGAGCAAATCCACATGCCTTTGCGCAGACTTAAAAACCATGCTCCGTCACCAAAATCTTTCTTTTACCAAGCTACACTTTCACAGCTTGCATGCTAGTGTTTTTCTGTAGGTTCGAGAATGGGAAAAGACTTGGGGATTTTCAAAGGTGGGTTTTCAAGATTTTTTATAAGTTGTAAGATGTGTTTTCTTCTTTTACTTTTTTGTTCCCTACTTCACATTTTTTAGTTTTGAATTTTTAACATTTTTCTTTTCTAAAATTTATAGGAATGGGTGGGTGACATGGCTTATGTTTGCCATTAGGATGCTGACATGGGATTTAGTGCCATGTGGCCAGTCTACAAGGGTAAAGCATGCACACATAAGTGGATGACATGGAAAAAATTACCACTTGTTGCAGAAACCTAAACTATCCATATCTGAGAAGCACATCGCATTTTTTGACAACGATTTCTGCAATTTCAGGCAATTTATCTTGAAATCATGGCAATTGGTACTAAATGTGGGAAATTGATCACCGGAGTGGATCAAATTGGGAAACACAAATTATAAATGTCTTTTTTCTGTAGATGGCCATAGTTAGTGGACTTAAAATGCGTTTTTCCCCTGCAAAGCCCAACAAAAAACACAATTCACATACTTTATTCTAATCATAGTTCACAAAGACTGCCATTGAGCAGACGAGATACTGTGCATTTATAGTTTAAAAAAGTTAAAATTTTCAAAAAAATTTAAAAAATAAGAGAACATGTTAAAGAATGTCTATAGTGCTTATATTAGATTATTAGTACAATTTTAAGTACTATAGATTACTACAATAACTTAGGTATGCTTGTTGCAACATTGATAATAATGTTTTTATATTTTCAGCTTAATTGTTTACAAGATAATGAAACTAAAAATGTTCTGTAACCGAGTAGTCTCTTTACATGATAGTTGTTTGTCTCTTTCCATGAGAGTAGTTACCCCATCCATTGGAGAACAATTTCTTTTACAATTTCTCAATACTCATCTCCACAATTAAGTGTTAGTGCATCGCTAAAGATGGATCTTGATCTACCTAAATTGATGAAAACCCTTGTTCTAAGGGAAGGGGAAATGACACATTAATTATATTAGATACAGATTGGAATATGGAATTTATTCAACTTGTAGTTATCTTCGGTAAGCTGGTTGTCAACATCAAAACCTTACAATTTTGAGGCCTTCCAATGAACGGTGTGACCATCATGAATCTAGAAAAGGGAATGATTGTCAAACAGTTTGCAATGTCCAAGTGTTTACTTAGTTTCAATCATGTCAAGAATAAAGAAAAAGCTTTAATGGTTGCCCTTGGAATTTTGACAAAACACTTATACTTCTAGGTAAGTTGGATCAATCTATGCAACTGGAAACGATTGAACTCAACCACTATGATTTCTAGAGTCAAATTGAAGGTTTGCTAATAACAAAAATGATGGTGGAAATTGTAGGAAAAATAGAAATTGAATAAGGATCTTTCGTGATATGGATAGAGAATTCTCACTACGACAAAGATGTGATTTTTTACGAGTCCGAATGCATATTAATGCCTTGAAGCCTTTACCTCAGGTCATGAAAATTATAGGAAGATCAAGAGAACAATTCCTTCTCACTTCTAAATATGAACAACTTCCAAATTTCCATTATTTCTATGGTTTACTAGGTCGTGTTAGGTGAGATTATTGTACTTAGTAGGATGACAATTACCAACACCAACAACCTTTTCAGTATAGGCCTTAGCCTAGAGCATCTATAGTAGATTTTTTTGGATGCTCTATAAGGTTATTTAGATTATCAAGTTTGTCTAAGTTGTTGTTGGTGCCTTTTTTTAGTCACTTTGGTGCCTCAAATAACTTTAAAAAAAAATGGCAAACGAACATGGGAAATGTTGTTGGAAAACATCTTGTATCCACTATGTTAGACAAAGGTAAAGGAAACAACATCGAGGTTGATGATAATATTTCCATCTCAAAGCAAAAAAATCTAACAATTCTGATATCCTCAATCCAAGGAAAACTCAGTTTGGTAGGCTCAAGGTTTGAACAATGTCATAATCTAGTGTGTGGACTACCAAATGGGTCAGCCCAAGTTGATCCATCAACTTATGAGGCTAATAATGAACCAGTAGTTGATGTTGGACAATCAATGCAATGCGCCGATACAAAGACCCATAATCAAATAACTTGCTTGGAACCCATTTGTGAGCCACAATCTGGACCTTTGGGAGGATGTTCTACTTTGATTACACCATGAAATAGGACATCATGTACTTTGGGCATCTCTTTTTCTTCTTTCAATTTTCATACTCCTACATCTCTATCCGCACAATCTGAGGACTTCATCTTAACTTTAGTTGAAATCACTTTTGCAAATAATTTTGAATAAACTTTGCTTAATAGTTGTGGTAAGAGGGAAAAACTATCTCCTAAATTGGTGAATAGATGCTGACTAGTAATAGCTAGAAAGAAGGATAATGTGGGTGTCACAGCTATAAGCTAGAGAATCGCATTCACCCAAAAAACTCACATGTTCTTCTAGCTAAAATGCTAGCAACATTACACTTCCAACAATGGTAGCCGTGCTCTAGCCTCATTAATCACCATGATTAACCTAAGTTGGAACTGTCAGGGTTTGGGCAACCCTTAGACAATTTGTGAATTAGGCGATCTAATTTGTCTAACTATGCCCTATCTATTCTTTCTTTTTTAGACCAAATTACATTCTAAAAACATAAAGAAGTACATGATGAATTCAATTTGGTTAGTCTTGGTCTAGATAATTGTAGGCATGCTAGTGGTTTAGCATTGTGTTGGAATAAAGATCTTAATATCATTCTAAACAATTTTTCTAAGTACCATATTAATGTAATGGTAACGGCTGAAATGGTTAATAAGAATTTTTGCTTCATTGGTATCTATAGAAAACTAAATTCTAGTAGTCGTACAATAACTTAGGATTTTTTGAGATAACTCAAAAGTTGGAGTGTTTTGCCTTGGGTATGCTTTGGTGATTTTAACAAAGTTTTGTGCTCATCAGAAAAATAGGGACATATAAGGAGTTCTCAAACCAGATTAAGGTATTTCTAAGATATGCTTATGGAGATTGATATCCATGATTTGAGATTTAAGGGCTATCCTTGCACTTGCAGTAATAATTGCAAAGCTTCTTTCACTATTCATGAGCAACTGGATAGAGCTTGTGCTCATCGGAATGGATGAACCTATTTCAATATCATCAAGTCTCATATATATTGTAGAAATTCAAACCACTAGCCAATTATTTTGGAATTTGAGACTCGACAACCTCTCGTTCAAAAACTAGTAAAACAAACATTTAAGTTTGAAGCTAGATGGATCAAAAAGCCAAAATGTGGGGCTATGATTGAGCAAGCATGGCAAGCAACTAGAAATGTAGAAGAAATTGTGGTCATTTGTGATGTAATCCAGAATTATAAGACTAGTCTTTTGAAGTGGACGAAGGATAGAAGTAATACTAAAAAATGTAAAATCAATGCCATCAAGGAAAGTATTACAAGGTTATTTAGGGATTCTCTAACTGATCACTTAAAGCAATAAATTGAGGAGGGAATTGGAAAAGTTATTAGATCGTGAGGCTCTAATATGGAAGCAACATGCAAATATGCATTGGATTAAGCATGGAGATAGAAACACTAGTTTCTTCCATTCAAAAGTATCTTCTCAGTTGAAAAATAATTCCATTATTTCACTAGAAAATGCTACTAGAGAATGGTGTGATATGAGAGCAAAAATTGAGTCATCAATTCTCACTCATTTTCAAGACTTATTCGTCTCTATTGGTTCTTTAGAAAAGGATATGAATTTTGTTCTCAATTGTGGTGAGAGGAAAGTTGATGACCAGATCAATTCTAGACTTTTGAAACCTTTTACATCTGAGGAAGTCCAGGCTGCATTAAGTCAGATGAACTCTTTGAAATTCCATGCTTAGATGGGATATCGACAATCTTCTACTAAAAGTATTGGTCCATTGTAAGAGGTGATGTTGTTTATTTTGTGCTCAAATTGTTAAATTTGATGCTAAATTTAATTACAAACATCTTATTCTAATCCCAAAAAATAGAAGAGCCTGAATCTATTTCTCAATTTCGCCCGATTAGTTTAAGTAATACTATTTACAATATCATCTCCAAAATATTTGCTAATTGCTTGAAGCCTCTTATGGATACCATTGTGGCATAGAAATAATCTAAATTTGTTCTATCACAACTTGTAGCTGATATTGTACTTGTAGCCTTTGAAATAAATTACAACATGAAAAGAAAGTCACATGGAAAATCAAGTAACATAGCGCTCAAGCTAGACATGAGCAAGGCCTACGACAAGGTGGAGTGGTTATTTTACACTGGGTGTTTCATAAATAGGGATTTGCTACCCAGATAGTTGAGTTGATCATGAGGTGAGTGAATCTTACTCCATTGTCATAAATGGACAATAGTTTGGTTTCTTTTGTCCAACACGGAATAGTTTAGAAAATTGAAAGTTTGGTCCACCAACTATACCTCTTTCAATTTTAATCCATTTTGATATAGAATTAGCACTTTTGGTCTATATGCCCACAAATTTTTGCACAGTTGGTACAATTTTTTGTAATTTTGGTCTAGCGAGCTGATTAATTTGAAATTAAGCATGGCTGACATCCAGTTAGCAGCAATTGGGCTCCACTTTTGGGCATTTTGCGCTACGTGGCATGGATCTGCCATGTCGCCATGTCTACTGTGACATGTCACATGTTGATTTAAAATTATTTAAATTAACGATTTTTTTTTTAATTTGAAAGTTAAAATAAGAAAAACATAACCCTAAAAACCTAAAAAACTAAAAATGCTAAAATTATTTAAAAAGGCAAATGACATACTACTTCAAAAATTAAGAAATTTGAAACCTAAATTTAGACATCTTAAAGTTAAAAAAAGAAAACCCCTAGCCCCTCAATCCATTTCGAAATTGACTAAAAAAACTCTCAATCTCCCCAACAAAAGGCAAATCTAAGCACAAAAAGGTATAATCATAGTGTGAAAGGTGAAAACTTGCATTGATAAACCCAAAAATCTAACAAACTCTAGAGATTCTTTGTGCAAATTTGAAGGTTGACTGAAGTTTTCGCTCGTGTTGATTTTGAGAAAATATTAAACCGTGCCTTGGAAGACATTCATTTGCTACCTCCTACATATGGTAAGCGTTAAAAACTTATTTATTTTGTGTTGTGTTTCTAGTTTTTAAAGGTTTAGGGGTCCACAGAAAGAAAAATTAGCTGGAAAGTGAAAATATTCTTCTTCATACTTATTTTTATCTGGTTGGAGGGACCACATTTTGCTTCTGACTGATATGCATGTGGGGACTTTAGTTGAAAAGCACTTGGAGTTTAGTTGTTTATTTTTGATATTGGGACCTTAAAAGATCTAATGCTTGTTTATTGTTTAGTTTTATTTTAGAACATGGATTACACTTGGTCTTACATGTGGGGCTTATGTTTGTCAGATTCTAAAAGTTCATGATGTGTTTTTGGGAATCTTTTCTATAGTCTCTGTGTAGTAATTGCATGTTCAAATAATTGTTTCTTTTTTTGTCTTTTTTTTGTGTGCTATGTAGAGATAGATTCTAGGAGAATTATTGTTTGTTTATTTTATAGGGGTTGTTGCGATTTTGCCCCTCCTCCTGTGTATGAGAATGGCAAAGTGGCTAAGTTTGACTACTTTTTGCTCAAAATTATGAATTTTAGGAATATTAATTACCTATGTGATAGTGTAAAAGTGAAACCCTCTGAGAATTTCTATTCCAAAATAGATGGTGAATTCAAGCTAATTAGTAGTGATGCAGAACTTAAATCACTTGGTGAAATTTGTATTAAATTTAGAAAGGTAAAAATACATGTGGAAACAGAATCCTAGCCCCACGGCCCATCCCAAGCCCAAACCCAAAGTCAAACCTAAATACATATTGAGTCCCAAGCTGATATTCAAACCCAAATTCAAACATAATCACAAACCCAAACCCAAACACAATCACAAAGGCAAACACAAAGATAAACTTAAATACAAACACATCCCCCAACCCAAAAACATAAATTGGGCCAAACACAATCACATAGACAATCCCAAACCCAAATACAATCCCATTCATAGTCTCTTATCCAAACCTAATCCCAAAACCAAACCTAAAAAGAACTTAATAATCAAAGTTGGTTAGGGACTAGGTTAGAGTATGTTAGTTTACCTTTAACTTGTAGTGGTGATGGTGATAGTAGTCTAAGCAGAAGTGACACTTTAAATCATTCTGGGGATGATAGTGATAGGGCAGATAATGATATGCTTTTTGACCAATTTATAGATCCAGATGAGGAATGGGTTAGGGTAGAGAAAGTGAATGTTAATAAAAAAAATGGGGAAAGGGATGAAAATATTAGTGATAGTGAGAGTGAAGAAAACATTATTGGTGATAGTGATGTAGAATTGGACAGTGATTTAGAGTTTGATGGGGAATTTTATGGCCCTCATGTATCTTCCTTTAATTACAACAAAAAACTCACTCCTAAATTTGAAGTTGGCACGAAATTCAGGAACACGACAGATTTTGGGAAGGCTATGCATGTTAAAGCTATTCAAAGTATGAGAAACATCAAAATTAAAAAGAATGACAAGGAGAAAGTGTATGCTTAATATGAGTTTGAGGGTTGTGGGTGGAAAATGCATGCATATAGAGTTGAGGGTAAGCCTACTTTTCAAATAAACACATATTGCCCCACACATACATGCCAGCCAACATATGATGTTTCCAATGTCACCTCTACTTACCTTGCTAAGAGATTTGTTAATAAAATGAAAACCAATCCAGTTAGGAGGACTGAGGGATTTAGATAGGAGTTAGAAATAGATGTGAGGGTAAGTGTATCTTGGCATCAAGCCTATAAAGCCAAGACGAAAGCACTTCAAATGATTGAGGGGGATCTTAAAGCTTAATATGCCCAACATTAGGAGTATGCGCTGAATTGAGAAGGACCAACCCAAGTTCTACTGCTATTCTAGGGATAGATGATAGTAGTAGGGAGTACACCTTTACATACTTCTATTGCTACTTTTAGGCATTGAAAATTGGGTTTTTATCTGGTTGCAGACCAATTTTAGGTATATATAAGTGTCATCTAAGTGGGCCTCACAAGGGAGTTTTGCTTACAGTTGTTAGTATTAACCCAAATAGCAAACTATATATAGTGGCATATGCTGTTGTGAACAGGGAAGCAGGAGATACTTGGTCTTGGTTTTCAACCTTAATAAAACAAAACCCTCACATAACTCAACCACAAGAATTTACTTTCATGTTTGATAAATAGAAAGGCTTAATTCAAGCTTTGGATGAGGTTTTTCTAGAGTCTAAGCATTTTGTGTAAGGCATATGTGAAAAAACTTCATGAGTGCTGGGTTTAAAAGGTTGCAGTATAAGGATGTATTGTGGAATGGAGCCACTAGTACAACTTTTAGATAATTTAAGATGCATATGCAAGCTATGGCTGACCTTGACCCTACAGCTACTGATTGGTTTAGTGACAAACCACCCTCTCACTGGGGTAAATCTCATTTCACTTCAATGTCAAAATGTGATATGGTTTTGAATAACGTTTGTGAATCTTTTAATAGTTCCATTCTTTATGTTAGATAGAAGTCAATTTTAACTATGCTTGAGTGGATAAGACAGTACATGATAAGTATGTTGCAAAAGAATAGGGATAAAGCTAAAAACTAAAAAGATGATCTTTGTCCTGCCATCATGGAAATCTTAAATGAAAATGTGAAAAAGTTAGGAGTTGTATCCCTAGGAAATTTAATGATAAGCAATATCAAATCACACACACACACACACACACACACACACACACATATATATAGAGGGAAATTTTGTGCTGATTTGGAATCATGGAGCTGCAGATGTAGGAAATGGGATTTGATAGGGATTCCTTGCCGTCATGCTTGTTATACAATCTGTAATCAAAGGCAGGATCCTAAATTTTATGTGTTTCAGTGCTATAGTGTTGAATGTTACAAAAACATTTATGAAAGTGCTGTTATGGGTATTAATGATCAAGACTTGTAGGGGAAGACCAATTACATACCCCATATTTCTCTAAACTTCACTAAGACCAAAGAGAGGCCCACTAAGGCAAGAAGAAAAGGACTTGAGGAGCCTATGGAGAATGGAAAGAAAAAGAGTAGAGGGAGGCCTAGGGTTGATGACTAACCAAAAAGCTTGAAAAAGAGAGTAAAAAGCCTCAAGTGTAGTTTCTGCAAGCAAGTTAGATACAACCAAAGGAAATGTCCATTGAAGTCAAATCCTTTGGATGAAAATGCTACAGATTTCACAACTGATGCTCAAAAGCCAGAAGAACTGTCTGCAACTCAAGTTTCTCAAACCTCTGCAAGTAATTTAAAGGTATGGCCTGAATTTAATAATTATTTCAACAAACTTATGCTATTGCATATTAATTCACTTACTATGTATTAATGGTCCTTCTGTTGCATCATAGGTCATAAGAAATGTTTGTTTCTTTAGTGAACTTCAAGAAAATATAGAATAGAGTCTGCAAGATAATCCAAAAACTAATGGGTAGGATAAGGTCAATAATTCTTCCATGTTTTCCTTATTTTTATTATATATAATTCTACTAATTCATGCAAACAATATTTTATAGGCAATGTTAAGTATAAGGAAAACAATCACTAGTGCTACAAGAAGATCGCCAAGGGGTTAAACAAAGGTATATTAATATACTAGGTCAATTTAAAACTATGGTACTTGTATATTTAAGTTTAACAAGTTATCTTGCTTGTGTCTTTTTCTAGGTAAGGAATGGTGAAACAGAAACCAATGGCTTTAGAAAGTCTCCAAGAGCCATAGGCGAAAGAAAGGTATAAAATTAAAATTCAACTTTACTTACATATGCATTTGTCTTGTCACTAATTTGGAGAATCGTTTTGTAGCAAATTAGTCAAAGTGCAAGAGGGTACCTGGACCTTTCATGTTTCAACAGTTGCAAATGTCACAAAGTGGCAACAACCTCACCACTGCCAAAGGAAAAAAGAAAGTTATAAAGCTTAGCAACCTGATATTAGCTATGGATAGTCTGACTAGGAATAAGAAAGCTTGAAAGAAAAAGAAGTGACAATGCTTATAACTTCTGAAGATTTTATTTTATTTCATCCTTTATAACTTTGTTGTGGTTTTGGATAGCCTGATTGTTTTATGCATGTTGTTAATACTAGGATGTGGTTTTGGATACTTGTTGCTACTGCAGGTCAATGTTATTTTTTAGCTGGTATTGAATTGTTGGTTTCTAGATTCTTATTACCTTTGGTGGTTGGTGCTTTTGGATTCTTATTTACGGCAGATCTAGTTAGGTTTTGTTCTGGTCATGACAAACTAAATGTATGAATGTTTAATATTTCTTGGATAGTAATAAGTATGTTAAGTATTCAGCTTAATATTATTTTAGTATTCCAAAGTGTCGTTTACAACTTTTTACATTGACTATTTAGTGTTCTATTATCTTTCATGGCCATATCTTAGGATTTTCAAAAGTAAGATGTACACACAAGTGTTGTTGTTCATTTCCATTTTTAACAATAGACATGGCACTAATCATTTGGTCACTTTGTTCAATTCCATTACTACTCTTCAATAAATGCATAAGTTACATAGATAACACAATTATAACTAGTCATCAAAAAAAATAACATCCAACTACAACAAAAACAAAGAAAGAGGCAAGGACAATAGATCATAAAATACATAAAATTAGGACTCCATTACAATTGCTTCAAAGATTAGCCCATCAAGTCATTACACTAGAATTGCTACAAATATGACCACAAGAAATGCCAATGTAGCAAACATCCCGCAAAATATAATCTTGCAAGTTATCTTCCAATCCTATCTAAACATCTTCAATTTTTTATTCTTAGCCTCTAACTTATTGATTTTGCGTAGAATGCCTGGAATAATGCTTTTGGATCTTGCCAGCATAGGTGGGTTGACCCATTCAAAGAACCCACAACTGTTCCTCTTAATTAAAAAAAATAACTATTAGAAGTTGTCACTTACATAACCCACATTGATTTCTCTGAACCTACACCCATCAACACTAAAGAAGACATTGAAATTGAAAACCCTAACCCCATTTTAGAAGTTGACACTTACATTGTATCTTAGGTAGGAAACAAATCTTCTACTAGGGTTTTAGTCAGCCCATGAGGTCTTCACCAAGCATCTTTCTTCGCACATGCATTCTAGAGGCCTTACAAAAACTACTGACAAACTTGAAGATGAGGGCATTATGGGAAAAATAAAAAAAATGAAAGATAAGGAACAAAAAAGGGACAGCAGCTTGTAGTCATGATGAGAAGAAATGGGAAAGATGATGAGAAGAAAAGGGGAAGATGAGAATAGAGAAAGTCGATTTTTGGGGGCATAAAGAGAGAGAAGAAATCTAAAAATGGCACAAAGAAAAAATGGTTTGGGGAAAAAAGGCCTTTCATATTTAACTTTCAAATTTTTAAAAAATTAATAATTTAAATAATTTCAAATCAGCATGTGATGTGGTAGATCTATGCCACATAGAGCAAAATGCCCAAAATTGGAGCATAATTGCTGCTGACTGGACATCTACCGGGCTTAATTTTAAATTAATCAGCTTGATGGACCAAAATTACAAAAAATTGTACCAAATGTGTGAAAATTTGCAAGCCTATGGACTAAAAAGGCTAACCCCATATCACAATGGACTAAAATCAAAAGATGGTATAGTTGGTGGACCAAACTTGTAATTTTATCTTTAAGTTCAAAGTCAAATGGATCAAAGAGCCAAAATGTGGGGCTGTGATTGAGCAAGCATGGCAAGCAACTAGAAATGCAAAAGAAATTATGGTCATTTGTGATGCAATCTAGAATTGTAGAACTAGTCTTTTGAAGTGTAAGAAGGATGGAAATAACACCACAAAATGAAAAATTAGTGCCATCAAGGAAAGTATTACAAAGTTGTCTAGAGATCCTCAAAACGGATCACTTAAAGCACCAAATTGAGAAGGGAATTGGAAAAGTTATTAGATCGTGAGGCTCTAATATAGAAGCAACATGCAAATATCCATTAGATTAAGCATGGTGGTAGAAACACTAGTTTTTTCCTTTCAAAAGCGTCTTCTCAATTGACAAATAATTCCATTGTTTCACTAGAAAATGCTACTAGAGAATGGTGTGATATGAGAGCAGAAATTGAATCATTAGTTCTCACTTATTTTCAAGACTTATTCACCTCTATTGGTTCTTTAGAAAGGGATATGAATTTTGTTCTCATTTGTGTTTAGAGGAAAGTTGATGACTAGATCAATTCCAAAATCTTGGAACCTTTTACATCTGAGGAAGTCCAGGCTGCATTAAGTCAAATGGACTCTTTTAGATCTTCATGCTTAAATGGGATATCGACAATCTTCTACTAGAAATATTAGTCCATTGTAGGAGGTGATGTTGTTTATGTTGTGCTCAAATTGTTAAATTTGATGCTAAATTTAATTACACACATCTTATTCTAATCCCAAAAATAGCAAAGCTTGAATCTATTTCTCAATTTCAGCTGATTAGTTTAAATAATGTTATTTACAAGATCATCTCCAAAACACTTGCTAATTGCTTGAAGCCTCTTGTGGATACCATTGTGGCATTGAAACAATCTAAATTTGTTCCGGCATGGCTTGTAATTGATAATATACTGCTAGCCTTTGAAATAAATTACAAAATGAAAAGAAAGTCACATGGAAAATTAGGCAGCATGGCGCTGAAGCCAGACATGAGCAAGGCCTACGATAAAATGAAGTGGTTATTTTACACTAGGTGCCTCATAGATAGGGATTTGCAACCCAAATAGTTGAGTTGATCATGAGGTGAGTGAATCTTACTCCATTGTCATAAATGGACAATAGTTTAGTTTCTTTTGTCCAACACGGGGCTTGTGGCAAGGATGTCCACTCTCTCTTTATTTATTTTTGTTCGGGACTGTAGCCCTCAATGCTTCATTTCAGAGAAAGAAGGAGAAAAATTTAATTAGAGGATTAACTATTTGTCGACAAGTGCCAAGAGTCTCACATCTTTAGTTTGCTAATGATACGCTTGGTTTTTGTCAAGCAACCAGTGAAACAACACATTGCGTTCAAAATATTTTGTACATGTATGAAAATGCATTCAGCCAACAAGTTAATTTTGAAAAACTTTCTGTGGTCTTTAGCATAAATACTTCTATTGTAGTGCGAGCTAATATTTAGGAAATCCATCGAATGAGGATTGTGGACAAACACGATAAATACTTATTAAGCATGCCTTCTGTAATTGGGAAATAGAGAAGGGAGATCTTTAATTATATTCTTGAGAAAGTTTGGAATCGAGTATGTGGCTGGTCGGAAAAGGCTTTATCTAATGTCGGGAGGAAATTTTAATTAAAGTAGTTGCTCAAGCTAACCCAACATTTGCTATGAGCAATTCAAATTGCTTGAAACTCTTGTGTGTGATATTGAGTCAATGCTTGAGGCCTTTTGCTTGGGAAACAAGGGATCATGGAAAATTCATTGGGTTAAGTGGGAGGATCTTGGTCAATGTGGAGGATTGGGATTGTGGGATTTATGGCTCTTTAATTGTGCTTTGCTAGTGAAGCATGGTTGGAGACTCCATGCAAAGCCAACTTTATTATTCACTGAGTTGTTAAAGGCTAAGTACTTTCCAGATTGTGGGTAACTCATGCCACCTTAGGTTCAAATTCATTATACAACTGGAAGTGTATTTAGGAAGCATTACGTCTTCTTTAGGATGGTCTAAGATGGAGGATTGGAAATGGATCAACCATAAGAATTTGGATGGATAAATGGATACCAAACGCACAATCATTTAAGGTGTTTTCTCCTCCGAAGAATCTCCCTATTGAATAATTAACTTAAATAAATGTTTAATTGCTAGTAGAATTTCATACCTCAAAACTAAAGAAAAAATAAAAGTAATACATTAAAATTATCAAATAAAAGAAGATTAGAAGAAAATTTTAAAAATATTGAAAGAAAAAAGAAAATGAATTGTCTTCTTCCGTGCTCCTCAGCTGCAGCCCTCCCCCAACCCATCACCTTTAGTCAAGAAAGGAACTGCACGCTTCATACCTCCAAATTTTGGAAGCCTTATATATATATATATATATATATATCATATTTTAGGCCTCAAAAAGAATATAAGCCTGCATTTTTTATTTACATTAAAGTTCTGAAAAGATATATGATCTTTAGTTTGGAAGCCTCATACGTATGTTTGTTTTCAAAAAATTTAGGTTTTAGAAAAAGTATAAGGATTTTATTAGGAGGCCTTATTATTTAAAGCTATAATAATTAATTAGTTGAGCATAATTAATCAAAAAATATAAATTTTAATTTTAATAATTTCAATTCTCCTAAATCCCCTCAATTCTTTTATTTCTTATTCTTTTACTTATCAAAATCCAATCTTTTCTTCTTTTCTGGTACTAGTCAATAATCGCTAAATAACTTCTTTTTAATCTTAAAAACTAAATAACGTTCCAATATTAATTATTAAATGGTAATAACTTCAATTCTCTTTCATTATAAATCAAAGTTTTATTTCTTAAAATTTCTTATTCTTTTGCTCTGACCTAATGAAATTTTTTAAAATTAAAAGTAATGAAATCTTATCTAGGATCAATAATGTTCTAAGAAAAATGAAATGAGTTAACCATGTCATCATTTGAAAAAGAAATATTAAAAGAAATTGATTGTAAAAATTATTTAGTAATATTGTGTCCCAAAAGACTCAAAAAAATTAAAAAAACAAATTAAGATATATGGAAAAAAATTTTGTCCTATAAATTATGAAGTGCTTATTAATTTTTATATTTCACTTTAGACTTCTAATTTTATTGAAACGGCGTGCCCACCACTTCCTTGCGACCCAATCACCGCCCATCAGCACTATGCCCCAACCTCTCGCCACCAATCTTTTGGCCACACACGCATCTCCTCCCCCCGCCCCCTCTTCCGACTGCCAACCCATCTTTCTTTTCCGTTTCAACCTGGCGTTCCCAGATTTATCATCCGACACTTTAGAACATATGCATGTATAGAGGATCATGAGATGAAAAATCCAAAATGGACATGTAAGAAAGAATTTAGCTCCTATAATAAATCATCAGGGGATGAAATAAGACTTCTGAGTACCTCCGAAAGGAATTTCATCAGCTTCAATTTGTTCAGTTACACGAAACAAACTCCAGAAGTAGGCGGTACTAGCACTTTGAACAGAGATTGAGGGAATCCCATGCCCTTCGGCAAACTCACTGGCACAACTCAGCAGCCCGTCAGCTATTATGAACGTAATCGGCCTACGGCATGCAGAAGCGAAGAAATCTTCCTGAATCGTCGCTTTTCTAGGGAGAGGCGCCGTAATGTCTGTGACCGCGGAGAGAATAACTTTCATAATTTTCTCGCCGAAACGGGGATGATCATGGGAAGCCCATCGGAAATTTTTCGGAAACTGAAGCCGGGGTACTGTGCGAAGGTCGAGTGGACGATGGTGTGGCTGAGGAGGAGGCGGTGGCTGAAGTCGGAAAAGCTGAGTGTGACGTGGAGTTCAGTCAGACAGAGGAGATGGGCTAGATTTAACATGCAATTGAGATGAGGAAAGGAAAAACGAGTACATGGGGTGGGAGTTTTGTTTCTTCTGAGCTCATTTTCCTGCTCGCTACAAATATAATTCAATCTGGAATACTTTTATAATCAATCCTATTTCCAATGTTGGAAAACAATTTAATAGTGAGGATTGCAACGGCAATGTCTCGATATGAATTGTATATTTTGAATTATATATTTTGAGAGAATGAGTTTTAAGAGTAGGGTTGGAAAATATAAAATTTGTGTCGGAGAATGTACTGTATGTTTGTTTATATTTTGAAAATAATTAAAAAATTATTTTGAAGATTTTTGGTATGTTTGTTTTATGTAGCAGAAAAATCATTGTTTTTTTGTTAAGTTTTGGGGTGAAAATGAAATTAAGTCATTTTTTATTGTAAAAATAATAATAAAATATATAATATATATGTGATGATTGGATATGATTTTTTAATTATAAAAATAATGATAAAATATTATGATGTGTATATGTATGTATATAGGATTTTTGGTAATAAGTCAATTGATTTAAAGGGATATTCTAAGAATTAGTATTTGTTGTTGTGGCAAAAAAGTAGCCCATATATTTGGTTATATTTTACTGAAATAATTTGTTTTGACAAAACGTAACCAAACATATCTTGAGGGCCTGTTGGTTTTATTTCCATTTTCAATTTCAATTTCCATCATTTCTAAAATTTAAATTGTTAGTTAGTGGAAATGAGTTAAAAATAAATTTGTATTTGGATAAATTATTAAAAAAGTAATAATTATGTTAATACTAATAGATTGTAGGTAGAAAGAGATAAATAATAGATAGAGAGAGAAGATATAAAGGTTATTGGGAGAAAATATACAAGTTATTGGAAGACGTGTTTTGAAAATGAAAATGATATTAGATGAAAATGTGTAAAAAGTGATATGTTTTATTTTTGAAATAGTAAAAAATATGAAAATAGAGTATGGAAATAAAACCAAAAGCCACAGTACCTTTTTTTCTTTATGAGATGGAAACTAGTAATATCATTAATTTAAATATCAAATAACAAGGCATGGTTTGTGGTGTTAGAACTAGCCATAAGAGAATTATACAAAGACAAAGCCAGCCTAGTTAGATAATGAACACATTTTTTAGCAAGGGCTTTCTACAGTCTCGTACCCATGGTTCTTACTTGTTGTCGAGTACCCACTTTTTAACCTTTGATATTAATATAATTTAATCATGACCTTCGAACCATTATAAAATATAAAATCATGGTTTTACTATGATTCTTACATGAAACCATCTTCTTTAAAATTCAATTATAAAGAAAAAAAATAAAAATTATTTAGTTAAATGACCCAATTAACCTTGATACAATAAATACATTATAAAACCTCTTTTTCTTATTTCAAACCCTAATTCAATTAGAACAAAATCAAAACAAAGCAAACCCTAATAAACAAATTCAAGTAGAAGAAGATTAGAGAAAAGTCATTCTGATATAGGGCCTAATATGGGATAATCTAGTAGCCCAAACGTCAAGTGAAACAGCCCAGTAGGCCCAATATCAAGTTTGTTTGGTCGACCTATATCGACCTCACTTGGTAGGGTCTACGATCGACCCGCATCGACCTCAGGACCACTCCAAAAGTTTCAATGGTCAGGTTTGGTCGACATGTATCGACCTCAAGACCCACTCCAGCATTGACTCAGATCTCTACCGTATTTATTAGTCTGACAGGCTGCATGCCTCTACATTAATGACACGTGACAACCGGTGCAGTTGCTACCACCAACTCTGCTAACCCTGCCACCACCTTTGGCAGAGAGGCGCCTCCAGAGATACTGTTCATCCAGGAAAACAAGAGATTTAGCCACCTAAAACAGTACTGGAATCTGGACATGGAATGACCACCAACCCCCTTGCAAAGACAAAAGTTAGTATACCTGATAAGGGTACTAGGGTCAAATCTCACCTGGAGAAGGCTATAAGTACTTTAGACTTAACTACGCTCAAGGTAATGCCTAGTACACTATAAGCCTTATACACTTTCTGTATTCTGTTCGATCTTCATATCTTGATCAGAACTAACTTGAGCGTCGGAGTGCCTTAGCTTGGGGTACCTCAGCTAGCTTAACATGTGTTGTGGTTGCAGATCTCAAGCCCTAAGATATATACAACTCTAAATACTCGACCTCCCTGGTCGATTCATACAAAAATATAACCCCTTTTTTCTCTATAAACAACTTTTAACAACATCATTTGCCGTTGTTTGTGGGAATCTCATTGAGATTGCAGTGAGAAAAATGATAAACACACACAGAGCAATATCTAAAATAGAGGAGAACCAGAGGTCCACTTCTTTACCTCACCCTAACCCCTAGCAAGGTACACACGCTTCGGGCACCAGCGCCCCTCAAGAGCAGATGGTGACGCTCACTATGCCCCAGTTGATGTAGCTGATAAATGAGTGGATCTCAGCTTAAATATCAACCCATCTATTTGCTGCTCTGAATAAGCACACTATAATGCCTACTCCTGCCGCCAATGCAACTCCGCAGTTACCCTCGCTAGAAAATAGGTCCTCTGAGAATAATCGCTGCTGTCGAGAATCCAGGCAGCCACCCACCAAGCGCGAAGTCAGTCCTAGACATCCACAGGAAAAAAGGAGATGTCCAGAAATATAGGAGGAGGTAGTGGACTTGGTAGATCACACCAGACCTAATCGATCCATGCAATGCGATCAGGTCGAACTCTCTAGGCGTGGCTACCACGAAGAGCAAGAAGAGTCTATAGGCTTTGCACATCAGCCCATTCGAGCCCTGCAGCACCATAAAGTGGAGCGTCTTAGACCAGGTCTTGACTGGAATACTACCCAGGCAGATCCGAACAAGTGGGAAAAAGTTTCCCATCAAGTCCAGCAGCTGAACAGATACTTCTACGAGATTTTGAAGAGAAATACTAATAGAGCACCAAACTTGGAGGCTGCTCAAAGGTCTCATCAGGAGAGAGAGTCCCCATTTATTCAAGATATCATTGACGAGCGCATCATCGTGGACGCCAAAGTTCCTATCGATCTGTCGAGGTACAATGGTTCTACCAACCCCAATGAACATCTCATGCAATTTGAGCACATGATACAACTGTATGGACACAATGAATACATCCATGCCAAGATATTGGTGACCACCTTCCAAGGCATCGCACTAGATTGGTTCATGAAGCTTGAACTATCATCAATTTACTGTTATGACCAGTTGTGTGACAAATTCTTATACCAATTTGCTAGCAAAAGGAAGGCTAAGCTCCCACATACCCACCTCCATACTGTAAAGCAAGGCGAAGGGGAGTCCCTCTGTGATTTCTTTACTAGCTTTAACACTGAGGTCCTGAAAATAGATAACCCCAGGATTGAGTTCTTGATCAACATGTTGTTCCTGGGGCTCAGGCACAAAGAATGCACTAATACTTTGGTGCAGGAATGGCCTAGATCGATGGAGGTGCTGCTCAACTTAGCAGAAAGGTATATAACACAGAAGAAAATTAACAAGCTCAAGTTTGAATCCTTCGAAGTCGAGAAGAAAAAGAATAAAAGAGACGACCAAAAATAAAAGAGTGAGGTTGATCTCCAATCAAGCATTTCCATGACTACACGCCATTGAACATCCTGAGAAAAGAGGTCCTATATGCCATCCATCATGATAACCTCCTTAAAAAGCCCAAAACGCTAACAGAGACTGAATCCATGAAGAAATTAAAGAAATATTGCCACTTCCATAAATAGAAGGGGCATGACACTGATGAGTGCTTCAATCTCCAAGACAAGATCGAGAGGTTGATCAGGCAAGGCCGTCTTAAAAAGTACATAGTTGTGGACGCCCAAACTGAAAGGGGTAAAATTGACTAAACGCCTTGCAGAGAAAGGTCGTTAGCCCTAAAAGAGAAGATAAAGGGAAAAAGCCTATCCAGAAAGATTGTCCACCCATCAGAGGGGTGATTGATATGATTGCAGGAGATTCCACTGGGGGGGACTCTAAATCTGCTCGGAGGCAAACACAAAGGAGGCTTGAGTCCAATAAAGCCTCGCCTATTGAGACAACTTTTCACCTCACAACAAGCGCAGAACCTATTTCATTTACTGATGCTGACCTGGCCTTCCTCAAGGGCAGAAATGTCAATCACACGATAGATTGCCCGATGGTCATTTTTGTGGATATTACAAACTTTGAAGTGCACAAGGTTCTGATTGACAACTGTAGCTCGGCGAATGTCATCTTCTTATCTATCCTAAAGAGGATAAATTTCAAAATGCCTATAGAGAAGTTTAAGACTATTGAGCTTGAACAGGGTAATCCTAAAAAGACAACCCGTATTGGAATAGACTTGAGCCCCTACTTGGAGTGTCTCATGGTTGATTTCCTGAGGAAAAATGTCAACATCTTTGCTTGGAAGGCATCCGACCTACAAGAGATCAACCCCAATATCATTGTGCACCGCCTCAACACTGACCCCTCATACAAGCTGGTTAGATAAAAGATAAGGACATTCAACCCCGAGAGGATGCAAATCATCAAAGAGGTTGTTAGAAAACTCTTAGATGTAGGGTATATTGTAGAAATTCAGTATCCCTCTTGGCTTTGTAATGTTGTCCTAGTCCCAAAATATGAGGGATAGTGACAGATGTGTAATGATTTTACTAATTTGAATAAAGCATTCTCCAAAGATCCTTACCCCCTGTCTCGAATAGATTTACTAGTCGATTCAACTGCTGGGTGTGAATTGTTAAGTATAATGGATGCATTTTAAAGCTATCATTAGATCTTCATGGCACCCGAGGATAGGGATAAAACATTTTTTGTTGTTCCTAATGGCTTATATTACTTTCTTGTCATGCCAATCAGTTTGAAAAATGCTGGGGCAACTTATCAGTGGTTAACCAACTTCATGTTCAAAGACGAGATCAAAATATCAATGTAAGTTTACATCAATAACATGATAGTCAAGACAAAAAAAGTCCATGACCACTTGCTCAACCTCAGTCATGCTTTTAGGATATTGAGGGCATTTTGATTGAAATTGAACAATAATAAATGCATATTTAGGGTTTGAGGAGGAAAATTTTTAGGCTATATGGTCAACCAAAAAGGCATTAAGGCGAAACCACAGAAAATTCAAGCAGTCTTAGATGTCACCCCTCCGAGAATGATTCGGGAAGTTTAGAGGCTACTAGGGAAAATCATGGCTTTTGGGAAGGTTCATCGCAAGATTGACTGACAAAAGCCTTATCTTTTCAAAATTCTCAAAAATGCTAGAAATATGAGTTTTCAATGGACAAAATAGTGTGATTAGGCACTGATCGAGTTGAAGCAGTATTTAGCCACACCCCCAATGTTGGCAAAACTTGAGTTGGGAGAAGTACTTCAATATACTTGGCAGTCTCAAAAATGTCAATTAGTTCAGTACTGGTATCGACCCAGGATGGCAACCATCAATCAGTCTACTATTGCTGTAAGTCACTCCAAGAGCCAAAACATAATTATTTAGAGATTGAGAAATTTGTGTTAGCCTAAGTGACCGCTGCTCAGAAGCTGAGACCGTACTTGCAGTCTCACTCTATGATAGTGCTAACAAACTAGCCATTAAAGCAAGTGTTGACAAAGCCTGATACATTAGGTAGATTGATCAAGTAGGGGATCAAGCTTGGGGAGTTCAACATCAATTTTCAACCTCGAATGGCCATCAAAGCACAGGAACTTGCCGACTTCATTGCAGAGCGAGTCGATTTACCTGAGAAAAGCATTTTAGCCAGTCTTATTTGGACTTTGCACGTCGATGGGTCATCGACCACATCTGGGGATGGAATTGGGGTGGCTCTTCACTCCCCAGATGCTAAGGAATATGATTTTGCAATCAAACTGAATTATACAGTCACAAACAACGAGGTCGAGTACAAAGCCTTGCTGGTAGGAATGAGAAAGGCGCTTGAGCATGAGGTCAAACACTTGGTTGCAATTACAGACTCCCAGTTAGTAGCGGAGTAGGTTGGGGGAAATTTTGAAGCCAAAGAAGAGTTGATGGCCTAGTACTTGGCCGAGGTAAAGAGATTGCAGCATTCGTTCAAAAGAATTACTCTCAGCCAGGTCCTTCAATCTGAGAATGAACGGGCAGATGCCCTCTCCAAATTTGCCAGCTCAATTAAAGGAACAAGATATAAGAAAATCACATTTTTGGTCTCGAACAGGCTGTTAATTACACTATCTAATGAAAATTTTATAACAACCATTGAGGAGACGACTGTTTCTTAGCAGACCCCAATAAATCTATATCGCAGCCAAAGCATTATCCTTGATGACAAGAATGGGGCTCAGCGCCTTTGAGGTCAAGCCTCCAAATTCATTCTCGACGAACATGCTCAATTATATAAGAGATATTTCGTCGGACCCCCCTTTAGGTGCTTGGATCAGGATCAGGCGTTGAAAGTGTTACATGATGTTTATTTAGGCACATGTGGCAACCATTCTAAAAAGAGATCCCTTGCCCATAAAATAATCAGATATGGGTATTTTTGGCCAACATTGTTGAAAGACTCAGTAGATTTCACACGCAAATGTGCATCATGCCAAGTTCATTCCAACTTGCCATACTAGCCAACCACGCTGATGGTTAATGTCCAGATTTTTTGGCCGTTTGGTCAGTGGGGAATTGATATAGTGGGCTCTTTGCTAAGATCAATAGGACAATGGAAGTTTATAATCATAGCAATTGAATATTTCACCAAGTGGGTTGAAGCTGAGGCTATCCCTAAGATAACGGATGTGGCCATAAAAAATTTTATATGGAAAAATATCATTTGCCATTTTAGCCTGCCCAAGGTACTTATTTTAGATAACAACACTCAGTTTTAGAGTAAGAGTATAAGAGGTTAGTGCGAGTCCTTGGGGATTGCATAATATTTTACGTCGATGGGTAATCCTCAATTGAATGGTTAGATCGAGGTAACCAACTGGACTATCCTCGACCAATTGAAGGTTAGAATTTAGAACACCATGGCAAACTGGGCAGATGACTTACCTGGCGTGCTATGGGCTTACCTGAAAACTCCCCAAACAGTCACCAGTCATACCTTCAGAATTGATCCAACATACTGCTCAGGTCATCCACTTTCATCCACTAAGAAACATGTCAGAGAGGAAACTAGATCTCAAAACTATCAACGAGCATCGACAGGAAGCTTATAATACTATACAGTGCTACAGATCGAAGATGACCTAGAACTATAATAAACAAATCAAAGAGCGTCGTTTCAATGTTGGGGATCTTGTCCTCAAGAAGGTGAAGGTTTCCAAGCATGTAGGCAAGTTCAAACCAAAGTGAGAAGGGCCATACTCTGTTATCAAAGTAGCGAAGCACAATGCTTATAGGCTGGCCAACATGTAAGGGAAAGAACTCTCCGCCTATGGAATGCCATCAATCTCAGGAAGTTTTATATTTAAAAATGTATGGTACTTATCCGTGCGGCTCTTTGGCTTGAATAAAATTGTAATTTTATTAGTTCGATTGTTATCTTTAATAATTCTAGTCAATCCCATAGTCGACAACTAAGCAGCCCTTTGCTGCCACCTAAATGGCTCCTAGCTATCCAAGTTTCTAGTCGACCCTATAGTCGACAACTAAGCAGCCCCTTACTGCCACCTAAATAGCTCCTTAGCCATCCAAATTTCTAGTCGACCCCGTAGTCAACAACTAAGCAATCCCTTGCTGCCACCTAAATGGCTCCTGGCCACCTGAGTTTCTAGTCGACCTCATCGTCGACCTCTATGCTGATGAATGAGGTTTTTTAGTCAACCACCCAATTTTTGTTGACCTCGTAGTTAGCAAGGGATGCAACTCATTTTTGATAGGCAATTAACTCTAAAAGTTGAACAAATAGTCGATCGGGAATATAAAACAATCAACGACACAGTCGTGTAGCATAATTACTACGTGACAGGCAACCAAATATTTTCCACATTATCACAACAAAAATCAAAGGCTATGCATAGCACAATAGGAGGAAAATTAAAGAGAAAATATGCTTTTATACATAATCCTCTAGCAGGTTACAAAAAAAAACAGAGAGATAAAAAATGTTGGTTCAGTTCTACTTTAATTCTGGCACAGCTTTTCTTGCTCACCTTTTGCCCAATTTACATTTAGCTCGAGCGCTGCACAAATGAGCAAAGAGACTGCATGTGGATGTTCAGAAGGTCCTAGGATGTCACCCATAAAATTAGTCGACTGCAGCACGTATTGTGCCAGGTTGACCTCTTCATTCTTCAATTGGGTTACGAGGTCCTTCGTGAATGCTAACTCTGTGCATAATTGCTCTAATCGGGTATTAGCCTTGGCCTTCTTCTTTTGTGCCTTAGATAGTAGCCCATTGGGTGCAGCAGCAGCAGCTCTGCCCTTTGGAGCCTACGCGGTGCCGCCTTCCTCTGGCTTAGGACAAGGCTCCAGTCACTCATTCAGCATGAGGCTCATGCGGCTTCTATCTTCAGCACGAAAATAATAACCCAAGTACTCCAACTCTTCGATGGCCCTATGATATGCTTCACGAGCATTATCAAGTGCTGCAACTGCACTGGCATCTTGAAAGGCGGGGCTCACTACAAACTACTCAATAGTCTTATGCCACACCATAGGCAGATGTCAGAGGAAGGCCTCTTTAGCTTGGCTGGTTGCCTCCACATGACCTCTGGCCTAACCAGAACTGAAGCTCACCTACAGGTCGATATGGGCCTTCTTGATAATATTGTCCATTCGGCTCTACTCCTTGACAGCGTGGACCAATTGTTGATTCTTTGAGTCAAGCTGCTGTTGGAGGTTGGCTACCTTCTTGTTCAATTGTTCGACCTAAAGCTGAGAGGACTTGGGCTGCACCTTCAGCTTTTCCATCTCTCCTCCCGCCTTCAACTCCTCTTTGGCAACCAATGCCAACTCAGATCATTGGTACATGTTATAGTCCAGCTGTCCTATTAGAAACATAGCAATATCATTTTCAAACCAATGTGTGCATAAGAGAAAAATTGTGGTTGAGTCTATTAATCTCATACTTACCACATTACAGTAATAGGACTTTGTCTTCATCATCCCGAGCTGACTGAGGTTCATCAGCTTCTACTGGTCATTCAGAGAAAGCCCTGAGGTTATCCATTTCAGAGCCTTAGCATCCATTGGCCTTCCTTTGATGATAGAGGTTGAGTCAATTACCTCCTGGTCTCAGTCGGTGGTGAATCGCAGAGGAGATAGATGAGGGAGCAAAAATAATGGGCCGTCACCTGGTTTGCCAAATAGGTCGTAACCTGTCACCACCTTTTGTTTTCCCTACCTTCAGAAGCCTTCTTTGGAGCCAAACCTCCCTGTTCGACCAGTTGCCTCTTGCCCCGACCCATGTGGCTACTATGCTCAAGCTCCTTCCAACGAGCAGATTGGGTTTTGGGAGCCTACTCGATTTTTGGTGGAGGCAGTGCAAACACCAACCTCACTGAGCCTGCTTACTCAGCAGTACCTTCTCATTGAGCAACATCAGTAACTTATCGACGTGCCTCAACCCTCAGTGCTTGAACTTGGGATTCGTTGCAACTGTGGACCATTATTTCATCATGATCTGCATGGGCAAACAAATTAAGTAAATAATATAATCAAGCAAAAAGATAGCGTTCAATCGAAATAGTCAACGAAAAGTTTCTACCTAGTCAATCACCGTAGACAGGTCAAGTTGAGTAGGTGATAGGCCAGCCAGAACTGAACACCTTTCTTCGGTCAGAACTGAGCCCATTATTTGCCTAAATCCAACCAAATTCTGGATGAAGGTGTTGGGCCAACTAGGTGTTTAGTTTTTTGGCATCACCATAGGCCCTCTCCACCAACCCCTCGAAATGGCAAGAACCCTCGGCCCTTAAACATAAAAAAAGTATTTTTTTCCACTCTTGCCCATAAGAAGAGACAGGGGCTACCAAAAATATTTGCCGAGATCGAGCAGTCAAGTAATAAAAACTAGACTCTTCGCTACTGCCCAACCTTCGAGACATGTGTAGGTGGAATAAATTTGAAAAATTGGCAACGGTTGCAGTCTGGTTGTTTAGGTACATTAGCACAGCAAAACTGTACAATATAGCAAAATAGTTTGGAAGTAATTCAGTGATGTAGACTCTTAGTTCTAGGAAGAGGTCAACTATTGGTTGAGCGAGCGATAACCTAAGGCCGTACTTTAATCCCTTCTCAAACACAGTTATAAACCCCTGGGGAGGTCGATGCATCCTACCCCGAGTCCCTAGTGCTATCTGCTCATACTCATAAAAAATGTGATACGCTGCTCTAATATGGACTAAATCTGCAACAGTTATTTTGGAGGCTATTTCGGTGTAATGGTCAGAGGTAAATAATTGGCCCTAGCTTACAGGCATATTAATAGGGCTAGCTTTCCCCTCCGATACAACTCTAACATCGCTCAAGCTACTGGCACTGCTCGAGCTAGAGCTTTTGCTCACCGATGAACTCGATTCACTCCCATGAGATGACTCAAATACACTCTCTACCTTAGTCTCCCCCCCATAGGCCATACTCTCTGACTTAGTGCTATCAGAATCTGGACTGGCAGATATGCTTCTATAAATGAATGGTAGAAAAGAACAAAAACAGCAAAGGCACTTATAATGGAAATCTCAAAGAGGCAAAGTGCACGAGAGCTTGAAGGGCTTCAAAGATAGTAGTTTGACCAGAAGTTTAGACAGCAAAAGTATAAATGGAGTCAGTTATCCTCCTATTTATAGGCATTCATGTGCGGGAATCTGAGTAACTATTATGATGATGACCTACCCCAGTATGCTTCATATTTTACACACTAATAGCTGCATTAAATATAGAGAAACCACCTCAAACCCTGGTCGATAGTTTAAAAACCTGGGTTAAGGATTCAAAAATCCTAGTCGAGCATGGTAACCACCATAATTGAATGTAACACCCTGATCTTTCTCGTCAAGAAGCTTGATCAAGACCATTAGTTGGGGGGACTCATAATTTAGGACAACCTAGTAGGCCCAACAGGCCAAACATCCAGTGAAATAGCCCAGGATCCCAATATTAAGTTTGTTTGGTTGACCTGTATTAACTTCACTTGGTAGGGTCCGCGGTCGACCCACATTGACCTCAGGACCATTCCAAAAGTTTCAATAGCTAGGTTTGGTTGATACGTATCGACCTCAAGACCCACTCCAACGTTGACTCAGATCTATGCCGTATTTATTAGTCTGACAGACTACACGTCTCTACATTAATGATGCGTGACAACCAGTATAACTGCTGCTATCAACTCTGCCAACCCTGCCACCACCTTTGGCAGAGAGGCACCTCTAGAGGTACTATTCATCCAGGAAAATAGAAGATTTAGCCACCTGGAATAATACCAAGATCTGGACATGGAATGACCACCAACCCCTTAGCAAAGACAAAAGTCAGTACACCTGATAAGAATACTAGGGTCAAATCATGCCTAGAGAAGGCTGTAAATACTTCAGACTCAACTATGCTCAAGGTAATACCTAGTATACTATAAGCCTTATACACTTTCTATATTCTATTCGATCTTCATATCTTGACCAGAACTAACTTGAGCATCAGGGTACCTTAGTCGAGGGCACCTCGACTAGCTTAACATGTGTTGTGGTTGTAGATCTCAAGCCCTAAGATATATACAACTCTGAGTACTCAACCTTCCTGGTCGATTCATTCGAAAACACAACCCTATTTTTCTCTATAAGCAGCTTTCAGCTACATCAGGGTCAATCTATTTCGAATTACTTTTTTATAAAGATAAGAGTCTTGTTCTTTCTTTTGAAAATATATGTATGCATGTTTACTGTTTTGTAACAATAATGCATATACATTTTTCTAAACATTGAAAACCCAACATTCGTCACTACTCTAAATCAAGAAGAAAGAAAGGTCTTCTGAAATATTGTCACCATACACTTTGGTGGTAATAATTTTACTTTACTTTATGAAAAGATTGGAAATCAAGGGTTTTTGTGAGCAAACATCACAGCAAAGGCCGCTGCGGCGCCCAAGTTCTAGTGTTGGGGTGCTACAGCGCCAACGTTAGGGCACTACGATGCTTACATACAAAAACATTGGTGTTGAAGTGCCAGATCATGGCATCAATATTGTCACACTATTATGTATATAAAATTTCTTTTTATGCATATAAATAAACAAACAAAATAATGTATAATTATGTGGTGGGGGGTATATGTGTGTGGTTGCACAATATTTGGTTTAAGGCATAAATATTGCCACACTTGAGGTCTAATAGTGGAGTCCAGTCGAGAGTAGCAGTTTTTTGTAGAAATTGGGAATTGAAGCATAGGAGAAAATACAAAGGAGGAAGTGGAATATCACCCTTATTGCCATTATGATGATAATTACAAAGAACTAAACTATTGTACATTATAGAGTTTCCCATTATTGCTATCTCATTATTTTATTCTTCTTTTCCCTAGACCCCATTCTTACCATTTTGATTGTTTTTCCGTGTCTTTTTATTTAAAAATAAAAGGGTTTTCTAGTTGATGGTGATAATGCTTTAATTGTGTGTTATATGTGTAGCAATTTTAGTTTAGACACCATCCCAAGAGTGTATTTGCTTGAACTTTTTGTTTTAGCTAGGTTTAGATCAACCTAGCTAATTTTAGGTACTTCTATTGATTAGCCTTCTGCAATATTTTTTGACTTTCACTCTTTAATGGCATGTGGAGGTGTCGTTTTGATGTCAAATTTGATGCCATTGAAACGACTAAACTAGAATATAATTCAATTACAACAAAAAGTATAGTGCAGGTCTCTCTTTTAACCAAACACATTATATTAACTGAACTCTAAGCATGGCTTTCCTCTTATTTAATGGGCTCGGTTGAAATAAGACTAAGCTTCGGCTACCCAATTAAATAGTGGCAAATTGACATGGGGCAATTTCATTAGTCAGTTAGTGCACCCTATTTGACATTTGTTATGATATATTATAAATTGCATTGAAAGCTCCAATTTTGTCCTACTATTTAGAACTAGTTCTTAATAGATCAAATAATTCACAATAGAGCTGCACAATAAAATAAATCTTAAGTTTGTGGTTTAGAATTGGTACTGAAGAGCTGCCAAACCAATCCATTTTTTATATAAATACACATGGAGGTTTATATTTGGTAGTAAAGAGCTGCTCAATAAATTAGATTTTATGAAATCTTTAGAGAGTCATATATTAAAATAAAGGGGAACATTAAGCAACACAAGGAAAAATCCCTTTCCTTACCAACAAATATGAGGTTTAAAGTGTTAGAACATGTACTAAAATTATAATACAACTCATTGCAACCTTTGGCCTCTAGGTTGAAGCTCTGATAGATCAATTAGGCCTTCTAGACAACAAACTCAGCCAACTCCAATAGCTTCTCCTCTTCAAGGGTCTTAATGTCATCTTCAACTACCTTTAACTCTTTTCCTAACCCAAATCTTTACTCTTTCGAGAGCAAATCAATCAATCTTCAAATTTCTAAAATGATTACATAATAAGAAGATACTATTATAGATACACAAAAACATCTTGGGTTTTCAAGCAGGTTAATTTCTCTTTGTACATATGAGATATTGACTTAATCATTAAGACATATTCATAACTAAAGTAGCAAAAGTAGACCAAGAAGACTAACAATTGGGTTTTCAAACTAAATCCCCACACTAGAGTAGTACATTGCCCTCAAAGTAAAAAAAGAAGATACAAAGATGACAAAAGCTAGCAAGAAAAATAAAATAACATACTGATATAAAGAATAACATAGAAAGGAAAAAGGTAAAAATATGCCTTGATCAATCTTCACCATCGTCATTATCCTCAACTTCTGGGGGTGGAACTGCAAAGTGTGGTGGTGGCAGCATATGTGGCATAGTAGTTGGGTCAAATCCGAGCATCTGGTTTTGCCATTAAAACATCTGTTCAATTGCCTCACTACATTGAATGTTATACATCCAGAATTGCTGAAACTCCATCTGTAGCTGCTCAACCTGAGTTACCAAGTATCGAATTTGTTCTTTGTTGGATAAATGCTCGGGAAACATTGGAGGTAGGGGTGTCGATGGACCTACACCGTGGTCACCATGGTCTCTTGCTATTTGACCTTCCGCATTCTTGAAAATCTTTTGGATAGCTATCCCATCAATTATAGGCCTTACTGCGAGTAATTCTGAATTTTTATCCCAAGTAACACCGGTATTCTTACATAAGCAAGTGATTAGTCAAGGGAACCACAATCCGTCCCTAGTGAAATTAGCTGTTTGTATAATTTCTCTGAAATGAATTTGCCAATATCAATAGGCATGCCAGTAGCTATGGCATATAATAATTTGGCACAGCTTGTTGTTACTCCATTAGTGTGTCAACTAGGTAACATCCGAGCAATCAAAGAATGCAGCCAAGCCTTGGCCTTCTTTTTCAAATCCTTAAATTGACAAGAGATAGAAAGGCCCATTTTTACTTTCCATTCACAATCCTCAATGCAAATTAAAGAATTTATTTCCTCAAAATTGAATCTCTCTTCCATGTACTTTTGAAACTGATCATCATCTATATCTGGAGTTCCATAAAACCTATTAATTGTTTTACTATCAAATGGAACTAAACATCCTCGAACAAATACCTTGTCGATTTGGTTTTCTGTTGAATTCATGTAAAACTCACATATTATAGGAACAACTTATGCATTTAGATGTTTAACAAATTTGGTTTATCCCCTAGATGCCATAATATGCAAAAAATGCCTACTGTACAAGGGACCCTAATCAAACCATCTCTTTAGGATAGGTTTTTTTGCTCTCAATCCTTGTTAATACCATTGAGCAACTTTTAATAACACAAATATTCTTCTATCAAATCCCTCTGATGAACTAGTTCGGGCTCTTTTTGGTGCCATTCTGAATAATGAGATAAACACAATCTATGTATAAAAAATTCCAACAAATAATCAAATCCACAAATAATATAAATTGCAACAACCTTCTAACCAACCAACCAACTATCAAATCACTATCAATTATCAACTATCAACCCACAACAATCAAATATCAATAATCAACTATCAACTAGCAACAATCAACAATCAACAAAAGCATTATTTGATTATTAGCGACTCTTAGATAGTTAATCACGACAGATGACAATTGGCTCCACACTCCATTAATATAGGCATATTATTACCACATATTAGACTTATCCTTGTATATAAATACTCTAAATAAATATTCCACTATCAACAGTCAAATATCAACAATCAACAATTAACCTTCTAACCTTGTAACTATCAAATCCACAACCAACTATCAACAATCAACCTTCTAACCTTGCAATAAACATTTAGCCATCAACAACCTAAAACATTCAAAAATCAACTAACCTGCTAAAACACTAAACTATCAAATATCAACAATCCACAAAGATCATCAATCAACGTTAACTTTCTAAACTAGTATACTATCAAATATCAATAATCAACAATTGACTATCAATTATCATCTAAACTCCCTAATAACCTTCAAAACTACTATAATCCCCACAACAATCAGTCATACAATTCAATTGTTACAAGTTAAATAAGATATACAATTCCATTTCATAAAATTGATGAAGCACCAATTCAACAAATAATAACCACTATAATATCCACAATTATATGAAGGACCTTTTCTAAAATTTTCAACATAATAAACAAACCCACTTCATTGCTCAAATCTCACAAAATTTCACAAACAATATCATGCCCAAGTATAACATGTCAAAATTTATTGAAGATATTTGTGCAAGAATATAATATTCTTCCCAAAAATTTGAATACCTTATGAATGTTTCCCGCGCAAAATGTTTTCAAACTTGGCTATCCTAGTTGAAGCAAAATAAAGCTACTTCTGAAATAGTTTCCTCATGAGTGAAGATAAGAATAGGCTAATGTTTTATGGAGATAATTTGAGGAATTAATGGAGGATTTTTAAGGTATTTTTAATAGGATTTTGTATAGTTTTTGAGGAAAGATGAGGAGAGGTTGGGTGAGTGGGATGATATTGGTGAGTGGGAGAGGAAATATGAGATGTTGAGCACCTATTTTGAGGGGGAGAGAGGGTGATTTGTCTGGTGCAGGCAGGGGGAGGGGGGATTTTATCTGGGCACCCTTTGAGGGCATTGAGTTATATAATTTGTTCGCAGTGCCTAAGTTCTAGAACATGCCAGAAGTCTTCTGTTGCACGCCCATAGTTCTGGCATTGCAACGCCCAAATTCTGAACACTAGTGCTACCGTACCAGGGTTGTGGGTGCTACAGTGGCAAACTTCTGAAACGTGGGTGCTGTAGCGCCATATATTTAAAATTTGGCTCCGGTAACCATGATTGAAATTTCATTAATTTTTTAGTATTAAATTTTATCTTCATTTCTGTGTATGTAATATTTTTTCCACCATTTGATGTGCTAATTTACCAATTAAAGTGGCACCATTTTTATTATCAAAAATAAAATTAATTATTATTATTTTCTACGGAATATTCAAATATCATAATTATACTTTGCCTAAAGTGATGAGCAAACAAACTTTGAAATATCTTATAGTCTAGCTAACGTGAGTGTAGTATATGGATATTATGAATAATTAAATGGATACTTACTTTCATTCAAATTTTTTTGATCTCCCAACATCACTAGGATCATAAAACATATATGATATACTATAGACAAAAATATAGAAAAAATTGTACACGGTATAATTTTAAGTTAGTGTAATTAAATATAAAAAAATATAAAATTGATATCATCTGCTATTTAAGTGGTACTTCATCGAACTTTTGAAAATTTTTAACTATGTCATATATATCCCATATAAAAAAAATTTATGAAATTAATTCAAAATGAACTTTCCATTATTATATTGCTAACAAAACTATAATGATTTAAATTGATAATATATAAATAAAATTTAGAGTTTATAATTGTTCTACAAAGTAACTATTTATATATTGAAACAATATCTTAATTGACATACTGTATGTCAACTTTATGTGAAAATTAAAACAAATGATAAAGCCTACAAAAGCCTAATTCATTTGACTTCATAAATTTCGCCAAGCAAATCTGTCGCCCTTGAACGAGTACATATGTTGTGCCACTCGACTTCTTCCAGTTATTGAGCCTTCCTGAAGATAATATGATATTTTGTTAGATATAATAAAATGTGATATATGAAGCATTGATAATTGCTTTATACCTTCTGTAGTGTCTTCCATATTCCCACATCAAACATCATAATCAAATAGACATAAACACCACAGTCGTACCTATGAAAAAAATTATTGATGCATAACAAATATTTTATCCAAGATTATGTAGTCATTGAAATGAAACTTACCCATTGTCTTGGAGGGGAACCCAACTGGGCCATTCGTAATTGAAAGTGTTTTGAATGTCTTTATATTTATACTTGTCTAGTTGCCAAATTTCAAACAATCATTGCACTCGTCCAACCTGGATTATACAAATTAACTTATCAAATTGTCAATCAAAGAAATTAATGTATGAAACAAAATCCATCAATATTATCTCAAAACTTACTACTTTTTTTACAAGTTGTATCCTCTCCTCATGTTTGCATTTCACAGGGAGTGTGTCACAAATTGATATTATTTT
>JACGDI010005557.1:412590-526223 GCA_014898725.1 Jacaranda copaia
CCATCACGCTCTTTGCAGCATCAATCATTATTTTTCATTTCTCATTATTTTAGATATTCCCATTTTATACATATAAAATTTATTTATAAAATTAAAATTATTTTTATTTTCATCTTATAAATTATATTCATCTTTCTTTCTATTAATTCATTCCAAAGAAAAAAAATTAAATTTCATAAAAATGTATAACATGTTTTTTATTTATACTTAAATACAAATGTAGCATATATATACATATATTTATCTATAAAATTTAAATAACTTTTATTTATATATTTTTTCTTTTCAATTATTCATTTTCAATTAAATATTATATATTTATTAAAATATATGTAATATATTTATATTCATATATATTTTTGTTGATAAGATATTTATATATATATTAGTATATATGATGTTATTATCACACACACACACACATATATATGATACTATATATAATTATTTAATAACATCATCTTTATATAAATTTATCTATAAAATTTAAATAACTTTTATTTATATCTTTTTTATTTTTAATTATTTATTCAAAATTAAATATTATATATGTGTGTGAAAATATATAATATCATTATGTACATATATATATATTATAAGATAGTTATATTTATTATCATGTATATATGATAATATTTATAAAATTGATGAGATTGAAAGCTGTATTAGTAAATAGGATTGTGTTTGGGCTAGTTTGTCCAGAGAGCTCTAATGATCTAACAGTAATATCTTTTTTAGTTGAGATCTACAACCAATAGTAAATATTAGACTAGCCAAGGTATCCCTGGTTAAGCCACTTTGACGCTCAAGTTATTACTGGTTGAGTGAGATAATCAAGTAGTAAAGTAAGAGGGTATAGTGTATATAGCATACTTGGAGGGTGGTTGGCAATGAGGTATTTATAACTTTCTCTAGGTGGATGATATGTCTAATATGCTCCTTTTAAGTGTAGAGAGCTTTTGTCCTTACCTGGGTGTTGTTAGTCACTTTCCATTTCGGTACTATTTCAGGTGGCATCATCTCCTACTTTTTAGGATAAATAGTACTCTGGGAACATGCTTCCTATTAGAGTAGGTGGCAGAGGCTGTACTAAGGTGGCACACGTCATTAATGCGGAGGTGTGGTTGAATGACTCAGTGCAGATAGGACTGGAAATGTAGTTGGGCTTCAAATACTAAATGGGCCTAAAAGCCTTCTCTGGAATCGATACCTTATTGTGCTGGACCTGTTGGGCTATCTCATATCATAAATACCCCTCACTCATGGTCTTGATCAAGCTTGTCGATGAGAATGAGTAGAGAGTAGAAAATTGAATGACGGTTATGTGCCTTCGACCAGGGTTTTGAATTCTCGACCAGGGTTTGGTGTATTTATTGCTTCTATTACATTGAGGTATACAAAGCTCTAAGAGACGGTTGTACAATTATTACTGTCGCTTGGGTTCCCACATTCTAATACCCATAAATAGGCGGGGTAGAAATATTCATTTATACTTTTACTAAATCCAATCTGGTCGATTCTTGCATTCAGAGCCCTCAATCCCTTTGTGCATTTTAGAGCTTTCCAATGAAAAACTGTAAGTTCTTCTCTAAGTTTCTGTTTTTCTTCATTTTCATTTTAAACATGTTAAGTCCATCTTATAGCAAGGACACTAGGTCCCACAGTGCACACTTCCATGGGGAGGTTAGGGATGAGAGCACATCTAACAGCTCATTGAGCGATAAATCGATTTCTAGCAACTTAAGTGTTGAGAGAGCTATTTTTGTGGGCGAGGCTAGCTGGAGTAAAGTGTCAACATCACATTCTTAGGGATAAGCACAACATTACATAGCCAAGATGGATATTAAATTTCTACAATATAACCTGCATCTAAGAGTTTCCTGACTCCCTTTTCGATGATTTGGGTCTTCTAGGTTCTTATTTGCTGCTTGACCGACTTGTATGAGGGGTTGACATTGAGGTGGTGCTCGATCACACTAGGGTCAATTCCTTAGATATTGGATGCCTTTTAGGTAAAGACGTTAATATTTCACTACAAAAAATTGACCATGAGATATTTTAAATGGTGGCCCATATCTATTCCAATCCTAGTAGTCTTGTCAGGGTTCCCAAGGTCTAACTCGACTATTTTGAACTCTTCGATGGGCTCCACTCACGTGTTTTCCAACTTTATCTTCTTGTTGGCTTGGCCTTCCTCGGGTTTCGCTACAAGGGTATCCCCTGAGGTCTTCAATTATGGTCAAGTCTTCTACTCGCTTGACTAGACTGAAATAGTGTAATATCGCCAGGCTTCCTTGATGTTACATAACAACTTACTTGTGCCTGCTGGGGTTAGGGATTTAATCTTCATGTTATAGGTCAATACAATGGAATAAAAATTATTTAGAGTTGGTCGACTAATTATGACATTATAAGCAAATGGGGCGTTGACCACCAGATAGTTTATCGTCAAAGTCCTCTAGTGGGTGCCTCCCCAAATGACGTAAAGAGGTTGATGGAACCTTTTGAAATAATTTTTGACCCCCCGAATCCAACTAGAGGGGTACGCATGGGCTCAAATTTCAACTGACCTAGGATCATCCTTTTTAGCATTCAGAGAAAGATGATGATCGGCTAAGCTGCCAAGTTGGCAATCTCAGCAGAGACTACTATAGGACAATTAGTTTTATGGTCGATGTTTTTCCCTTTGAGGTGGGCCAGGTCTTTGTCATTAAAGAAGATGAGCTCTATGCTTATGGATAAATGGAATGTTGTTTCAATTGGGGAGGTTTTGGTTGACTTTAGCATCCTCTGCATCTGCCTCCTCATTGACTTTGAGTCCCCCCTAGTGAGACCCTCCATAATCATGTTAATCACTCCTTGAATGAGCAGGCGATCATCTTGGGTGGATTTCTTTCCTTTATCTTCCTTTCTCAGGCTAACCGACCTTTCTCTATGAGGAGTCCAATTGGTTTTGCCTCTAGCTTGTGTATCATTAGCCATATATTTTTTGAGATGGTCTTGCCTAATGAGCTTTTCAATTTCATCCTGGAAATTGAAGCAGTCATCTTTGTTATACTCCCTTTGTTTATGAAAGTGGCAATATTTTTTTCAAGTTTTTTATTTCTTCAGTCTCCGTTAGCTTCCTCGATTTCTTGAAGAGGTTGTCATGCTAGATTGTAAATAGGACCCCTCTCCTAGGATGTTCAGCCGAGTATAGTCATGGGAGCACTTTATTAGAGATTAACCTCTCTACCTTTGTTTTTGATCATCTTTCTCTTTATATTTCTTTTTCTTGACCTCGGGGTTTCTAAACGTCAGCATGTTTATCTCTTCCTGGGTTATCTATCTCTCTGCCAGGTCAAGCAATTCTTTCATCAACCTTGAGTACTCTTGTATTCTTTGTGTCAGAGCCCCAAAAATAATACATCAATTAGGAACTTGATCTAGGGTTATTGATCTTCAGCACCTCTGTGTTGAACCTTGTAAAAAAGTCATGAAGGGACTCCCTCTCATTCTGCTTGATAGTGTGGGGATAGGTGTGGGGGAGCTTTGCCTTTTGTCAATTGGTGAACTAGTGCAGGAACTTATCATAAAGTTGGTTGTAAGAGTGTATCAATGAATCGAGCATTATACCCTAAAAAGTGGTCACCAATATCTACGCATCGATATATTCATTATGTCTATGTAGTTATATCATATGTTCAAACTACATCAGGTGCTCGTTGGGATCAATTGAGCCATCATACTATAGAAGTTCGATCGAGACCTTGGAACTGATGGCAATGTGCTTGTTGATAATCTCCTAAATAAATGGTGGCCCTATCTTTAGACAAGACCTTTGGGGACTCTTTGGGTTAGGCACCCTTTCAGTATTTCTTCTCAAGGTGTCTGTTCAACTTCTGTACTTAGTGGAAAACTTCGTTCCACTCCTCCTAATTAGTTTAGTTATATTTTGATAGAGCTAAGGCATCACGCGCTCGGCCCTATCGCGTTGTGAGGCTCAAATGGGTTAGGTTGCATGATTCGTTGATTCATCCATTTGCTCACACTTGTCTAATCTTGAACATTCAACCCTATCATGCTGCGAGGCTCGATTAGGTCGAACGTAATGGTCTATAGAGTCATCAATTTCTTTCTTTAGCTTTGGTTGCCTTCTCTCTCTCTAGAGGCACTTAGGGCTTGTTTTTTGTTTGGTTGGCTGTCGCCTTGACTCTTGGCACTTACGACTATTTAGGAGAGATCTCTCTTCTAGCAGTTGCGATTGTGGAGTTGTGCTGCCAACTAGGGCTGGCACAATTGTGTGCCTATTTAATGTTGTAGAAAGGTAAGTAGAGATCTGGGCAGAGATTTGTTTACTTATAAGTTGCATTAGTTGAGGCGTAGTCAGCATTACAACTTGTTCTTGTGGGGTATTGGGGCCTAGGACATGTGTTCCCTATTGAGGTTGAGGGGGAGGGGGAGGTGGAGATGCTATCCTCCTATTTTCATCCCTCTCAGATGCAGTTCTCCTGGTGTTCACCATTTTCTTAGTTGTAATCTCAATTTTCCACAGACGGCACTAAAATGTTGATGTTGAAAGTTTTTTTAGTTAATAGGGTTGTGTTTAGGCTAATTTAACCAGAGAGGCCGTATGATCCAATAATAATATCTTCTTGAATTGAGATCTGTAATTAATAGCAAATGTCAGACTAGCTGAGGTGCCCCCAGCTAAAGCGCTCTGACGTTCAAGTTAGTATTGGTTAAGTGAGATAATTGAGCAGTAGAGTAAGAGCATATAGTATATATCGCATACTTGGAGGATGGTTGGCAATGGAGTATTTATAACCTTCTCCAAATAGATTATATGTCTAAAATGCCCCTATCAAGTGTAGAAGCCTCTTGTTCTTACCTGAAAGTTATTGGTCATTTATTCTAGGTGGTATCATCTCTAGCTTTCTAGGGTGAATAGTACTTTAGAAGCGCGCCTCCTGATAGAGGTGGTACTAGGGTAGCACATGCCATTAATGTAGAGGTATGTTGACTGTCACAACATTGAATGCAACAAGGATATGATTCGGTGCTAGAGTGAGCACTTTGATCGATGGTGATCAACTAGATAAGGTGATCGACCAAAGAGATGGTTGAATGGGTTAGGCGGCTTGCAACCTTCCGATAGGTATGGTCGAGAACTATACACTCAAGCTGGCGATTGTGGTCAAGTGACTCAGCCTAACTGGGATTGAAAACATAGTTGGGCTTTAGATACTAAGTGGGTTTGAAAACCTTTTATGGAGTCGATAACTTATTGTACTGGGCCTATTGAGCTATCTTATGTCAATAATACAAAATTTTAACCACACCCCCCACTCATCTCCCCAACCCTTATGGGCTGCCATTGCAGAATTATGGCGAGATTTGGCTAGATACTGATCTAGTCATATTCGGCCACCGACAGTCATGGCTAAGGTAGCCATGGCTGCCACAAGACCTAACCCCCACCCCAAACCCAATGGGCTACCAAGCAGCCATGGCCATGGCTGCAGTGCATAGTGGCCAGATTCATATTCGGCCATTAGTTGCCAAGGCTATGGCGGCAATAGTTGCTATCTATTCATATATTTTTTTAATTCGTAGCCAGCTTTTTTATTTTTTGTTTTTTGTTTTTTTTTTAATCTTTTGGTTTTGCTGGCAATCGTTTATTGTTGGAAGCTAGCGGCCATGGCAGTAAAACAACTGACAGCCATCACTGCCTGGCTACTGGCCGCCATGGCTGGTGGTATAGGTTGGGGACTTGGGGATACCGGGGTGGGGGAAGTGGGTTAGAGTGTGTGTTGGGGTTTAATATTATATATGTTATATATATGGTGATATATTTTCTATATTTTTTAATATTTTTTTTAAAATAATAGAGTATCATCGGCAAAGAGAAGATGGGAAACTCTTGGAGCTTTCCTGCAAACAGAAATACCAACAATTGAATTAGCGTCTTTCTCCACTGTAATAAGAGAACTCAACGCCTCAATACAAAATAAGAACGGATCGCCCTGTCTGAGTCCCCGCTGAGGATGAATTAATCCGAAGGATTCACCATTAAGCACAACAGAATAAGAAACAGAACTGACGCATTTCATGATCAACTCAACAATGGACATGGCAAAGCCAAGCTTAATGAGAATTTTACGCAAGAAAATGCTTTTGAAAATTGGAGCAAGTCTTTGAAAACTGAGTGAAGCATCAGTTTGCCTTATGGGTTCGTTCAGAAGTAGGAGTTTTTTTTGGCAAAGACACATCAAGAAACGACGGATTTGAAGAACCAAAGTCGGCCTAGGGTTTATCAAGGTAGGATTTTTTTCCTACAAATTTCAAATTGGTTTTTAGTATACTTGTTATTTAAACTTTGCTCTGTATTAAAATGCATGGGCATGTTAGTTTAGGGTTCAATTGTTTAGTATTATAGTTTGGGACCACTTTGTGTGAGTTTGCATTTGGGGTTTAGTAAAAGAGTTTGGGACCATTCTAGTACACTTGATCTTGTAGGATATTTCGGGATTTCTGCTTATCTAAAACTATTTGAGGATTTTGTTCTAAACCAAGGTCCAAGTTGAGGTTAAGAGGAAGTTATTGAACGTTCTACTTGTTTTGTATCTAATAAAATTTTTACTCATAGTAAAATGCACCACTATTTTTTGCTTCTATTTCTATCAATGCTCCACCAGTTTCTACCCAACCACCTGCCGAGGTTAGTTAGAATTCATTTGGTCGGCTTTTAGTTTATTTCTTTGTTATTATTGTATTTATAAAGTAATCTATTTCTCCCGATTATAGAAAAATATAGCTTCTGGTTCAAATCCAGATCCACAAATAGCAAAAGAGGGCCAAAGACTAAGGAAGCCTAGTTTAGCACAAGTTCTAAAGAATATTAGAGATATGGTTTAGGAGAAAAGGCCAAAAACATTAAACATTGACAAATGTGTTATATGTTGACAGTGTTTTATACTTTTGTGAAGCTCTTTTGATAGCTTTTGACATATTTTGGGAGTCCTTCAAATAGATTTTTGTGAATTTGGATATGTATTAGCGTGAATTGTATTGGTTTAGATTGATGGTTTTTGGTGGATTAAAGTTGGACTCTGCAAAATTTAGTAAGGAAATGCTTTTTTTAGTTTATTTCATTGTTTGTTTGCTTTGGTTTTTATTTCATTGCCTCTATTACTTGCTATTTTGTTATGCCTCTGTTATAGATTTGATGTTCTCTTATGCCTCAGTTTACGGCCGAATCCTCAGTTTATGGTGGTTGCCAATGCTATGAGTAGTGGTTTGTTGAGTGCAACAGTAGATTTGATGACATGGAAACTGTTGTTTTTTTTTTTTAATTTTGTTTTTTGCAAATTTGTTGGTTCTTTAGCAACACGTGCAGTGAAAAGAGGCCTTACTGTGATCAATCCTTGCTTTTTCATCCATTTGAATCTTTTGGTTGCTTAATTTTTGCAAGTTTGTTTAGCTTGGAGCTTGCTGCTTCTGTTGGATTCATTTTGTTGCTGGAATGTCCTGGTTCAAGTGTTTTAGATTTGGTGTTATCAGATCCGAGCTTGGACCTATATTGTTGTCTCTCTCCTTTTATTTTGCATGGAAGACAGACTTGCAGAAGTTTAGTGCTATTCAATCATTAAAAACTTATATCATGCTCATGAATCTTACAAGATTTGATAGAATTGTTGCGTTACTTGTCCTACAAAGCATCTCAAGATAAGCTTAAGACAGATAACCTGTAGAGTGAACATTTAGTTTGCCTGATAACTTAGTTTCTGTGCTTTGCCTGATGATTTAGCCATAGTTGCTGCTACAGATTGAGCTGCAGAACATCAAATTAAGCTACAACTGAAGCAGTAAAATCCCACTCTTAGTTTTTGTGCTTTGCCTTATGTTAAATTCTTTATATATGAAACTTGCAAACTAGAGGCTTAAATCCTTTTGCCAATCTGAGATGTTAGAAGAGATAGAATAATGCTACTTGAAATGTTTGCCTATTCTTGGACCAACTTCCATGCAAGTATCCACTAATTTATCAGTACTAGTTTATTATTCATGCCATGCATTTCATTAATTTAATATGACAAGGACTTAACATATGTTACCTTTCCTGTGAACTATATAGTGAAGGATATAATTTATGGTTTATAGTTTATAGTTTATTTAATATTTAATTTATAGTTTATGTTTTCTATGAGCTTAATATTTCATTTATAGTTTATTTAATTTAATATTGTCACCTTAATATATAGTTTATTTAATTTAGAACTAATGGATTTGGCACATCAAATTATTAAGTAAACATAATTGCTTAGAATAATATAAAATTACAAAAATTTAATTTTTCAATAATAAAATTCTTGGAATGACAACATAAACCAATAACTAAACATATCCTAAAACTTGAAAATAAAATCTACAAAGAGTGAAGAAGAGAAAGAAAAAGAAACAAGAAACAAACAATGAAGGAGAAGAGACGAAGGGAGGAAAAAAGTGAAGCAAAAGAGAAAGAAAAACAAACAAGAAATAAACAATGAAGGAGAAGAGAAGATGCAAGGAAAAAATAAAATTTGGGAATATGTGTACTTAATAAAAGGGGTAAAATTGACATTTAATCAGCAAAAAATCGAAAACCAACTGCATTTCACGCACGTGGACTACACTACAGGATGAAGGGAGTATGTTTCTACTTTTTTAAAACCATAAGGGGGTTCATTGTCTTTTTTTTTTTAACTTTTTTGTTCATAAGGGATTTTTTGGCTCTTTATGAATAGCACAAGGGTAAAACCCAATTTGCCCCAAAGATAAATAAAAAAAAGATCATATTTACTTTTTAAAATTCAATATATAAAGGATGAAAATGCCCCAAGGAAGTAGACCTTGATATTTTCACAATAGATTTATTTTAGTTGGGTGCTATTAAAATAGCTTGAGTAAAATACGAAGCCTGTTAGTATTGAAGCACTCTAAGCCAAGTAGAATGTAATTTGTTAACTCACCCTCTTTGGTGGGGAATTTGGTAAAGTAGAGATAGTCATTAGTAACTTGTATTTTGCATTAATTTTTTTACCATTGAAAATTCTAAATGAATAGTTTAGATAGTATAAGTTTGTCGGACTATTATAAATTTGTTGGGCCACTATATTTACATTTCTATTATTTCACTTTCTTCTAGATATTCCAGCAATGTCAGTTGTGGAAAATTTATCAAAATAAGAACCAATTGTGGTTAAGTGTTGAATTCCCCGCCACTTGAACATTTTATGCTTATCAATATGGGAATGATTTTGAATTTGACATTTCTAAAACTAAAAAACTATTTTTGACAAAATTTATTTTTTAAATCAAAACAATTGATTCAAATATATTTCACTCACAAATGAACATTGGAAAATACTTTTTTACATCATTTCTTAGGCATGCTTTAATATTGTTTTCAAAAGCAAAATCAAGCTGAAAATTTTTCAATTATATTTGGTTTGTTTGGTCGTATATTAATTCTGGATGATTAATCTAGAGGTTACAGAAAAAGGAAACAACTGCGATTTGTTTACACAATTTTGGATATGCATTCAAATTTTGAATTCATTGTCAACAAATTCCGTTTCTCGATATGTCAATTCCTATTTTTGGAAGAGAAAGGGTAGTGGGAAATCTAGCTACATGGCAATCAAGCTCGACATATGTAATGCCTATAACAAAGCTTAAGGATGTTTCCTTCAAAAGTCATTTTTTAAATTGGGTTTTGCAAGGCAATTTTGTGGGTTTAATTATGACTTGTGTATCCACTGTTTCTTACTTGACTGTGCTCAATGGAACTCAATTTGGGTTTTTCCATCCACAATGGGGTTGCATCAAGGTGATCCATTATTACCTTAACTATTTTTGTTTTGTTCAGAGGCTCTCAACTCATTAATAAGATGAAAAGAGGCTAACAAGGAAATTGAAGGTAATACTATTTGTCTAAAAGTACCAAAGATCTCTTACCTCATGTTTGCAAATGATACCTTGATTTTTCGTTAGGCCACCCATTCAGTAGCTTAGTTTATTCATAAATCCTTCAAGCATTTGAAAAAGCTTTTGGTCAAGAAATCTTTGATTGCTTTTAGCTAGAACATGGCCCAACATGAAAAATACAGCCTCCAAAGTATTTTTGGCATGATGATTGTGGATAAACATGATAAGTTTCTTGGTCTGTCATCAGTGGCTAGAAGAACTAAAAGAGAAATTTTTTCTTTTTGGTGACGAAAATTGGAATAGGATCAATGGTTGGTTAGAAATTTTTTTGTCTCAAGCCAAAAAAGAAGTTCTGATTAAACAGATAGTTCAAGTTGTCCCTATTTTTGCTATGAATTGCTTTATGCTTCCTAATTCTTTAATTTATGACATTGAATTGATGATGACAATTTTTTGGTGTGGCTCGAGTCATGAAAATTCATTGGGTTAACTGGAAAGGTTTGGGACAATGCAAGAAGGATGGAGGATTAAGCTTTAGAGACCTTAGATCTTTTAATAAAGCTTTATTAGCAAAACAAGAGTGGCAATTACTTACAAGGCCTAATTTGTTATTATCAAATCTTTATAAGCCTAAATATTTTCTAGATTATGAAGTTATCCATGCCTCATTAGAATCTAATCCCTTTTTTTCATGGAAGGGTAATTGGGATCTCTTACACAACTTTGGGAAAGACTTTGGTAGAGAATAGGAAACGGCCTCAAAACTCATATTTGGATGGATAAATGGTTACTGCATGAGCCTTCATTTTAGAATTTTTCTTCTCCTCAGATTTTTTCTTTAGATCCCACTATTTCACAGCTGATTGATGAGGTGTCAAGAATGTGGAAGAGGAATTTAGTTGATACATTTTTTTAGCCCAAAAAAAGAAACACTTCTATCTCTTTCTATTGGTAATAGGAGTAATGATGTTCAATTGGTTTGGCACTATTCGAAGTCAGGTATGTTTACTATTTGATATGTACATTAACCTAATTCATCTATTAAGGATTAAATAGTAATAGCTATAAAAGGGAGTGATGGGCATAAGGAATATTATCATTTATTTGAGCTTCTAATGTTTTCCCTAAAGTTAAACAATTTACTTGGTGAGCTTGCCATAATTTTCTGCCTAATAATCATGCGTTAGTTAAGGAAAAAAATTATCCTCTAATCCTTTATGTGATATTTGTGATAATATGGATAAAGATTCTTTGCTTTGTCATTTTGCTTGCAAAGTTTGGGCATTATCTAACATTCCTTATGCTTCATTATATCATTCGGCTTGTTCTATTTTCCTCTAGTTCCCAAAAGTTTTTGAAGGAATAGATGCTTGCACTTTTGATTTTTTCTTTGTTAGCTACTGGTATATTTGGTTTCAAAGGAATAATGGCAAATTTGGAGATAAAAGTTGGTCACCTTTTAATGTGCTTCAGCTTGCTCGGTCTTTTCCTGAAAACTTCAGGAATGCTTTTTCATTTTCTCAACCTATTGAAAAGTATAACCATGTGGTTTCTTGGCAGCACCCTCCAATGGATAGATTAAAATTAATTTTGATGCTGCAAAATTTAAGGATCATGGGTTGATTGGAATTGGTGTTGTCGCTCGTAATGCTAGTGGACAAATAGTATTTGGCTTGGTTTTCTCAAATGGTTGATGCTCCACTTTAGTTAGAGGCAGTAGAGGCTCTAGTGCCATGGGTTGCATGACAATTATGTTATTTTATTCATAGCTAGAGATTATAATTGAAGGAGATTGTTTTCTAGTCGTCCATGCACATAGATACTATTCCACAAACCTTTCTTTTGTAGGTCTTATTATATTGGATGCCAAGAAGTTTTGCAAATAAGTAAATGTTTCTTCTGTTACACATGTTAGGCTTGATGCTGATAAGTGTGCTTATTTGATTTTGAGACAAGCTCTGTTTTTGTACCAAAATAAGGTGTCTAATTTTCATGTAATTGTCCAAGCTCTTGCCTTTGACTCTAATTAATAATACTCTAATGTTTTCTTTAAAAAATCCCTCTTTTTTTAAGCTAAGAATAATTATAACATCTTGCTTATAATTATTTGTGATTACACAAATTTCTCCTCATATTTTTAAAATATACACATTTCCCTTATAACTTATCTTCGTATTATAGCTGACCCCCCTTTGTCACCAAACCTAGCATAATATCATTGAAAAAGTAAGTGAACCCAAATTACCTCCTAAGCAAACCCAAATTACCTCCCCATATGTAAATGATATTTAGAGCACAATTGAAAAGGAGGATGGTTCATATAGAGATGATTGAGAGAGAACAGTTGAGAAAGATAACTAAGAGAATATGAGAGCGAGAGAGTGGTGGAGAATAGCTTGAAAGAGAGTTCTTCAAATCAAGAAAACTGCAAAAGAAAGAGAGAATAGTGAAGTTGAGTGTTTAGATCGAAATTTACATAATATAAGTAGAGAAAGCAAAGCATATTAATCCTTTTAAAGATGGATTTTTAAATGATCATTTTATATTTCAATTAAATTTTATTGAAGGGTAAATTTATTGTCTTATAAATATGGTCAATTTTAACAAAATTACTATTGTCAAATTGGTGAATTTGTAATTTGGTATAAAAGAGGAAATTAGTGTATTCACCAACAATAATAGGGTGAATGGTGTAATTATCCTTGATGAGGGTGTGAATTAGTTTATGTGAAAGTTGGGCTAAGGTCCAATCTAATCAACCAAGTGGGAGGTTGATGGAAGTGCTTAGTGATGTAATGAGGTCGAGTCTTGCAACTAACAATACACGTTACACTAGTTGAGGGCATTTTGATGCTCAAGGCAGTAAATAAAGGTGAGAAGATAAAGCATTAGAGTGAGCTTTAAGTGACAATGAGCATAACCTGCTGAAGGTTGGGAATGGGGTATTTATAGCCTTCCCTATGGAGTTGATATGTTGATAATGCCCTCATTGCACAGAAAGGGCTTATATACTTGCTTGGGGGCCTTTAACTTTTCTCCAATTTCTATACTGCTCTAGATGGTGCCTTCTCCCGCTCCTTAGGACAAGGTAACACACAGGAGGCACATGCTAGCTTGGCACAACAAAAAAAGTGGTACTAGCGGTGGTATGCACCATTAATGTAGAGGAATGTCACTTGTTAGAGCGTTTAGTGTGGCAGAGAGGTTGTCGCGTATGCTCAATCTCCTCAATCAAGATAAACATTTATCTAAACTATTTGTGTAGACTCTAGTCAACAAAATGGTACTCTATTAAATCCAAATATCTCCCCGGCTAAGTGCTGAACAAAACATCCTCAATCATGGTCGATTGTAATCTAGTTGATAAGAGCAAATCCTAATACCCTTGTCGGTAGATAAAGAACATCGAGGTTAGGTTCGGTCAATAACATGGTTGGCTAACAAAAAGCTGGGGTCTAAGAGATAATTAAGCTATCTCACACTATGTCTTTCATTTGGTTGAGAGTTATTAGTCTAGGCCTATTGGGCTGTCCTATATCATGAATCTCCCCTACTCTCGCATCTTGATCAAGTTTATTAATGAGAAAGGATGGGGAGTAGTTGATCCGCAAAGGTTTGCACTAGATGAGAGGTTTGACATCCTAGGAATGTTCTGATTTCAAAAGTAGATCAAGGTTTGAATGCATTTAATGCGGCTGTTACATGAGGTCACGCAAAGCGTCAGGTTGAGCCATATAATAATCACAGTCGGTTAGGTTACTGTGCACTAAGACCAATAAAGAAGTGCGGTGAAAACCTTTATTTCCACTTTAACAGCATTCCTAGAGGTTGAATTTTGAATATTTACTATGTGTGTTCTAATCAAGCTTTTTTTTAATTCTGTTGACAGTGTAAGTGTTCTTCTATGTGCTTTGATTTCACATCTTTTATTCTTCTATATCTTGATCGTATCATATTTGATTTATCCAATCATGTTGAGGGTATTTAGCGAGGATGGTTGTTAGGCAAGCTACAATGAGGCCACTCATTCAAATATAAGTTCGACTAAGGTTGGGTGTGGCTCAACCAATGAGTTAAGTATCTCTTCTAGCTATAGCTTAACTTCCTCTAGTAAATTGAGTGGAGACTGGGGTAACCTAGAGGGTGATGTAGGGTTTAAGCCATCTACCAATGTCCCATGGTTTACTGTTTACTTTTAACCTTTATAGCAAGATTGTTTTGAAAATAACTCTTAGCGACCTTATGCTACTTAAGCAGTTATATCATATTTCCCTAGGGCATGAGTTGATCATCCTCGGTCCTACTAATAAGATACATTGACCACCAACTAGCTATATAACTGTATTCAAAAAAGCTTTTAGCTATGGGCTTAAGTTTTACTTTGCCTAATCGATAATCAACCTGTTAATAGGTCTACACATCTGCATAACTCAACTCTTGCCTAACTATTTTTCAACTTTATATAGGTTTTTTGTTTTGATTCACATACACGACCAAACTCTCATGTTTGCTAATTTTTCTAATGCTTTCCATCTTCCTATGTCTCAAAAGTCAAATAGCACCAATAAGTTGGGCCTATGTTATCAAATTGCCCATCCTCATAAAAAATTCTTAGTAAACCCTTCTTTATCCCATGGTCAACAGTGGAAAAAAATGATACTTTTATGTTTGGGCACCTGGGGTTTTTAACATTCTTAGAAGGTGGTGAAGAACGCATGTCGAGATTCCAAGTAATGAGATGTTGACCTAGCTTGATACTTTCATTCGGGATTTAGTTTAGTTTAGGTAAATGGAGGCCGTGGGGTAAATCAAGGAGAGAAATTTACTGTTGGCCTGTTTATTGCCTACCCGCTAGGTTTACTAGCAAACACTCGACTAAGTAGATATCTTTATTAGTTTTTTGGTAGCTTTTTACCCAACTTTGTGGTTGATGTGATGTCTATCTTTTGTTCAAGCTTTTTCAAATCAACCAAAAATCGTAAGTTAAACTCAAGCACAAGCAATGGCATGTGTGTAGAGAAATCAAGAGTGCTATTAGGGGACAGTTCGTTGAGAAGATACCTTGTAGTGCAGCACTGCTTTAGCCCGCTACTTTGCCAATTGATTGGCTACTGTGGGGACAAATAGTCCTTCTGCTTGATAAAGCCTAAAAGAGGTCGGCAACTGATAAAGGAAAGGAAAAGCCAGGGCGCCCAGTTACCCAATCGACTATGATCTTTTTGGGTGTCGAGAGAATGAGTTGTTTCAATTGGTGGACTTGCCATCACCGTGGTTTGCGATTAACATGGTCGTTCACAACTCAATGTTAATGTTGATTGTGAGGTTGATTAGATCTGTACCCTTGAAAGTGATGATGGATCATTTGTTCATGTTCGAATAGAAAAAAAATAATGGAGCTGAGTCAAATAGGGGCACTAATAGCCCTTGCATATCATTCCAATATGGTGTGTAGTCGAGTATTACTCACTCGTCGAATGCTTTGCTGTCTATTCCTTGTTTGTTCATTTTGGCTTTTTTTTGTTTATTGTTTGTTTACATCCATTAAAGCTATTTTCGCTGTAGGTTAGCTAGCTACATTACCATTTCTACTAGTGATCAGAGCTAGCCCTTGGTGACTGCAACCAGTTTCGTGAAGAGCAAAGTGAAGTGGAAGTGATAAAGGCCTAGCTTGAGTCTGTTCCATGATAAAAATGCACAATTGAGCAAAGACCTCTAGGATAAAAATACGCAACTCGAAGATAAAGATATGCAACTCATGGCTACTACGGCGAAGAAAAGTACTATGGAGGAGTTGTCGATGAAGGCCAAATTAGATGAGTAGGCTTACTATGATTCTAGTTGATCCCATGATTATAGCAACGCCTTGAATTTTGCTTGGACTGAGTTCTTGAGGACGTTGCCTCTCATCTGATGAGAGGCTGTGCAGAAATTCATATAAACATCAACCTTCCAAGATGCCAGTATCATTTTCTCTATCGATGATGTAAAAGATGCCTTCAAGAAGGCTATTAAGCAGTTGGAATACTTAGGCTATCAAATTTATCCTCAAAATAGGGGTCAACTCAACTTGATCCAAGATGAACAACTTAGGAACTATTCTGACCCCAAAGAGAATGTTCCTATTGAGGAGCTTGCCGCTGTGCCTGTGGTCGAGTATGTTGAGCCTACTACCGAGCCTGTAGTTAGGATTGCTGTTGATTTTTAAAGAAAGCTTGCCAATGTGACAAGCAAATTTGCTTTCACAAACAACTTTGCATTTGATATCAAGGATGGCAAGGTCAATGTGGCTCCCTTCTTTCCTCTAACTGGGTGCACATTTCTTGTCAATGAGGCCTAGCCCTCCCGACGAGCCCCCATAGTTCAACATTTGTGGTAGCCCAAGGTAAGAAGTCGATGGCCCTCATAACATTGTGCTTGTGCTCATGAGTGATGAGCTCGATCAAGCAATTAATGATATTGCGGTTGATCGTGCTACACGAGCTTAGGGTGAAGGTGCCAGGTCGAGTTGAAGGCTTTGGCTGTTGTATTTTGCTTTTATCATTTTGATCACCTTATAAGGCATTTTTAAGTTGCCTTGTACTTGTCTCAACTTTGTAGTTGAATTCATTCAAATTCAATGAATGGCATTTTCTACTCATCAATGTGTACTTGATTTTGTTTTCTTTCAAGTGTTTTTATTTTCGTCAATTGCTTGCATTAATAGATGATAATATAAATGACTCAATCTCATATAAGAAATCATATAGCATATCCTTTAACAAAAGAGTTGGATAAGTTTGCAATCGATTTGAAAATTGACTTACACGCACAAAAAAAAAAATGGAATTAATCTAAGACATTCACCTCAAGTCAACCTATTTTAAAATAGGCATTGCAATATTATTTCTCGTCAATTGCTATGTTGATTTAAATTGTGTTCTTCATGAACAAAGGAACAAACTTGGTGGTCAAATTTGCTAAAATAACTTCAACTTTACACTCCACGTTGTCGCCATAATATGTACATCATTTGAGCAACTTGGTTCTCAACTACAAGGTTGATTTTTGTCGCATTTGGGATGGTCAAGTTTTCATGATCAGTTTGTTCATCAATTTTGGCTTGAAGCCTTAAGTTGTTGAAAACAATTAACATGTTTATTAATGTGAAGATATGACTTGCTATTGTGGTTGACTATGAGGTCAATTTTAAATGATCAGTTTGTTTATTTATTTGGATTAAGAGTCTTAGTTTGCGATTTGGAAACCATTGTGAGGTCAATTTTAAACAATTAATTCATTTATTGATTTAAGATAAAAGCCTTAGTGCACGATTTGAATCAACGCCAGTCAACTGTGGGGTCAACTTTAAATAATCAATTCATTTGATGACTTGGGCTACAAGGCCTTAGTTTGCTGTTGCGGGTAAGTAGTTATAGAGACACAAATAGTTTTTATTGATTTAAAAAGATACTTTGGTATAGTCAAGAGGAGACTTTGATTCTCTTTACACATAAATTTTTTTCAAGTTAGCCACGTTCCATGGTCAAGAGAGCTATTACTATTCATATCTGCAAGTTGGTAGGTGTTGTGCTTTGTTACTTTGACCATAGAGTATGAGCCCTCCCATTTTGAATTGAGTTTTACCACGTTCTTTGACATTTTGACTTTCTTAAAGAAGAGGTTTCATACTTTGAAGCTTCTAGGTCAAACTCCTTTGTTATAATGTTGTGCTACCTTCGACCTATACTTCTGCATTGTTATGTATGCTTACTACTGTAGCTCGTCGATCATCTCAAGGTTGAATTCTCTCTCGGTGTTATCTTGATCAGGTTGTAGCGAATTACTCAAATAGTAAATGTTCTATTAGGCCTGTTGGAATGATTGCTTCCAACCCATAGACCAAGCTATAGGGATTGTGATTGATAGTAGTTGAGGGGTAGTTCTATATGCCTAAAATACCCTGGGAGGTTGTTTGCCCAACTTGCTCTGGTTCTTTCAAGTTACACCTCGGGGGTGGCCTAGAACGATTCTATTTGTGACTTTTATTTGGCCATTGGCTTGAAGGTTCCCAATTGAGGTGAAGTGCTATCAAATCCTTAGGCTTTCACACCGATTCTTCATGCTCCTACTTTAGAAATGTGTTCCATTATTTGATAGATACACTTTAGGCAAGCTAAATCAACAGATGATATTTTTCCACACAAAACGTTTAATAGATATGTCAATTATCTTAGGGATTGCTTTTGCTTCATCCCACTTCATAAAGTATTCAACCGCAATGGTTATGAATTTCCTTTGACATGTGGTTTTTGGGAAAAAAATCAAGTATATCAATCCCTCATTAGTTGAACGGCCATATGATTTGAACAAATACTAGCATTGCTATTGGTCGATGAGGTATGTTTGAGTGGACTTGGCAAGGTGAGTATTTTCTAGTGCAGTTGATGGCATCCTTTAGCAAAGTTGGTAAAACATACATATACTTGATGATTTTGTGGGCTGAAGATCATCCTCTAGAATAATTGCCACAAATTCTTGAATGGACTTCTTGTATGACCTCGAGAGCCTATTTTGGCATCAAACATCTCAGCAGTGGTCTAGAAATCGATCACTTGTAAAGCTAACCATGTTCTTTGAGGTGAACTTAATTGCTTGACCTTTGAGCCCACGCGCTTGGCCTTTATTCTCTGGGACTTTTCCTCCTCCAAATAAGCTTTCATTTCATCCTACTAGGAAGGAGGTGTTTCTTCAATTTATCCCACCAAACACTAGTCAAGAACGCCTTTGGTGGGTTTGTTTAGCAATAAAAAATGTGATGGTTCTATCTGTGGTCCCCTTTATGGAGCTATCCAATTTTGATAGTGCATCGACGCATTTGTTCTCTGATTAAGGAACTTAGTTGAGGGTGAATTTCTTGAAATGTCGCTGTAATCTTTTAACCTCAGCCAAATACCTGCTCATTATAGTCTCCTTAGTCTCAAAGTTTCCTTCGACTTGTTCTGCGACTAGTTGGAAATTAGTGATGGCTGCCAATTAGTCGACTCCCATATCTACCACCATCCTCATGCTAGCAAGAAAGACCTCATATTTTGTTTCATTGTTTATGATAAGGTAGTCAAGTTTGATTGTAAAGTTGTAATCCTTGGCTTGTGAAGAGCATAAAGTAATGCTAATTTCACCTCCTAAGGAAATCCTAAACTATCCATATGATAAATCCATATTAGGGAATCTTAGTCAAGTTAGTTGGGGAGGTCGAGTTTTTTGATGAAAAAGTTTGCTAACACTTGGGCCTTTATGGCAGTTCGAGGCTGGAAAGTAATGTCAAACTCCCATAACTTGATGGCCTACTTCATCAATCTTCCCAATGTGTCGGGTTTTGTTTAGGTTTTGATAGCACTTCTATCAGCAGTTGATTTGTCAAGATGATAATGGAGTGAGATTAGAAATAAAGCCTCAATTTCCTAGCTACAATGACCAAAGCGAGGGCAATTTTTTTGATTTCTAGATAGTTGTACTTCGGGCACTACAATGCTTTACTACTGTGATAGATAGGTTGATGGGTTCTGTTTTTGATCGAGTTCAAAACTGAGTTGATAACTGTCGATGAGACTGCCAAATACACATGTAAAATTTCTCCAACCTCAAGCTTGGCTAATATCAGGGGTGTTGAAAGGTACTGCTTCAATTTGACCAAAGCCCGATCACATTGTTTTGTCCATTGAAAGCCTAATTTCCTTGCACTTAGGATTTTGAGAAACAGTAGGTTTTTGTCAACTTATCGAGCAATGAATAGCCCAAGAGCAATAATTCTCCCAATTTGGTGCTGAACGTCTCTAACTGTTTGAGGAGGCGTGATGTCTAAAATGGCCTAGATCTTTTGTGGGTTTGCTTCAATACCACTTTAACTGACCATGTACCCTAAAAACATGCCTCCTCTCACCTCGAATGTACACTTGTTAGGGTTGAGTTTCATGCTAAACAATCATAATATTTAAAATGTGTGGTTGATGTTAACTAGGTTATTGCATTCTTTCTCCATTTTGATAGTCATATCATCAATGTAGACCTCTATGGGCCTATCGATCTCATTTTTAAATATAAAGTTCACCAATTTCTAGTAGGTCGCACATGCATTTTTTAGGCCAAAAGGCATGACCAAAAAATAATACACACTATTGGAACCACAAAAAATGTTTTATCCCTATTCTAGAGGGCCATTAAAATTTGATAATAATTTTGAATGCATCCATCATATTCAATAGGTCACAACCAATAGTCAAACTTACTAATAAATCCATACAAGGCAAAAGGTATGGATTTTTAGGGCAAGCTTTATTCAAATTAGTAAAATCGTTACACATCTGTCATTTTTTCTCATTTTTAAGGATGAAGACTGCATTACAAAACCAACTTAGGTATTGAATTTATACAATGTATCTTATCTTTAAAAGTTTGTTGACCTTCTCTTCAATGATTTGGCATCATTCCACATTGAAGGTTCTTGTCTTCTGCTTCACTGGTTTGAATGAGGGGTCTATGTTTAGGTGGTAGATGATGATACTATGGTCGATCCCTTGTAGGTCGAAGGCCTTCTAAGTGAAAATGTCAATATTCCTTCTAAAGAAATTGACCATGAGGCACTCCATGTTGTTACCTGGATTAATCTCAATTCTCGTAGTTTTCTTAGGATTTTTTTTGCTCCAGCTCGATGGTCTTGAACGCTTCGATAAGCTTGATCCTTGTCTTCTCTTACTTCTGCTAGCTGTCCCTTTGTAAGTTCTATTATTAGGACGTCCCCCGAAGGTTTCAGATTTGGTCGAGCTTTCTATTTCATTTGTCTTAATCAAAATTATGTAGCAGCACCAAACTCCCTTCACATGAGAAGTTTGCCAATTCCAATGACTGTTGAAAACTTAAACTTCATATGATAGGTCAAGATAATAGCTCGAAAGTTATTTAATGTTGGTTACCCAACAATACCATTGTAAGTAAAGGGTGCGTTAATGACCAGGTACTTAACTATGAGCATTCTTTGCCGATGGGTCTTATTAAATGATGTGGACAAGTTTATTAACCTTTTGGAGATGATCTTTGATCCCCTAAATCCAACCAATAAGGTGTGCCCCAACTCAAATTTCAATTCCCTATGTTTATTCTTTTCAAATTCGATAAGAAAATGATATTAGCAGAGTTGTCGTTGTCGACCAAAACCTTTATGACTTCAAAGTTGGCTATTTTGACAAACACCATCAAAGGGTAGTCCAACTTGTTGTTAGCCCCCTGATTCTCAATGTGAGAGAGGTCTACGTGAAAAATATTGGTTTTGTGCTAGATGAGAACTAGAAAACTTCAATCAATGTATATTTAGTTAAATCCAATTTTCTTTGGTTATGTCTTTTGGCTGATTTGGAGTCCTCTCCAGTCGGACCTCTAGCAATGGTGTTAATTACTCCAATGATAGGTGGGCAAAGATCATAGGTAGATTTCTTTCCTTTATCTTCCTTCCTCATGCTAACCGATCTTTCTCTACGAGGAGTCTAGTTAGTTATGCCTATTTTTTGCCTGGCCTTTTCATTAACAATTTTTTTCAAGTGCCCTTGTTGAATGATCCTTTCAATTTTATCATAAAGATTGAAACAGTCATCTGTGTCATGGCCCTTCTGCCTATGGAAATGACAATACTTCATGGATCTCTTCATTGCTTCTGTCTCGATCAACTTTCTGGGCTTTAAAGGAGGTTGTCACGCTGAATAGCGAATATCATATCCTTTTTTGCATTTTTGAAAGGAGTTCAATTGTGAAAATACTTAATCGAAGATTGATCATCATCTTTATGTTGTCTGTCATCTTTCTCTTTCCCCTTTTTCTTCTTGCTATTGGGGTTACCATATTTTAGTTTGTTTATGTCCTTTTATGTCACGTATCTCTCCACGAAGTTGAGCAGCTTCTCCATCATCCTAAGTTACTCCACGACCAAAGCATAGGCACATTCCTTATGGCGAAGGCCTAGAAAGAGCACATTAATTAGAAACTCAATTCGAAGACTGTCAATCTTCAACACTTTTGTATTAAATATGGTAAAAAAATTGCAAAAAAGACTTTATTTTATTCTGTTTAAAAATCGCGAAAAGACTTTCTCTTATTCTGTTTAATAGTGTGCAAATAGGTATGAGGGAGTTTCATCTTTCTCTGACTAGCGAACTAGTGCTAGTCGTACGACTAAATTGACATTAGTAAGAAATTAATTGAGTGTAATTCCCTGAAATGTGGTGACCAACATCATGGTGTGGATATACTTGTTGTGCGCACGCAGTTGTATCATGTGCTCAAATTGTAGCAAATGCTCGTTTAGATCTAATGAGCCATCATACCTAGATTGTCTAGTAGAAACCTAAGCATCAACAGCAATGCACTTGTCGATTATCTTTTGCATGAATGGTGACTCCTACTCTCTATAAAGCTGGGGAATGACATCATAATAATGGTTCCTCTAAGAGTTTCTCTTTGATATTTCTTTGAGATGCTTGTTCAATTGTTGCACCTAGTTGGAGACTTCTTTCCATTCTTTCGGTCGGCTTGGGATAGATTTTTGTTCAACTGATGTCTTAGACACTTAACCTTATTACACTATAAGACTTGAATGGGTTGAACAAAGTGATCAATTGAATTAGTAACTTTTTTTTAGGGATTGGGTAGGGGCTCTTCCCTTAGGAATCACCCTAGGTTGTCTTCCTATTTGGTAGGGGGACATTTAGTTTCTAGTGTACTCCTCTCTTCTCTTGGGGGTCTCTCTTTTCGCTGTAAAGGTTACTGAGTGGCACTAGCAGCCAAACTAAGCTAATTATTGTGTCTATTGAGAGTAGTTGACAGTTGAGTAGAAATTTGGGTAGTTATTTGCTCATTTATTAGGTACATAAGTTAGGGCATAATCAAGGTGACCATTTGTTCTAGTTGGGAGTTGGGCTTCGCCATATCTAGTTTTTACTGGGGTCATGGAAAAAGGGTTTGGGATCTCTTGTTTTTCTTCCTTTTGAAAATGGCTCACCTAGTGTTAACTATTTTTCTTAGTTGCAAACTCAAGTTCCCCACAAACGATACCAAATGATAAGGGTGTAAATTAGTTTAGGGGAAAATTGGGCTAAGGTCTAATCTAATTGACCAAGTGAGAGATCGATTGAAGTGTTTGGTGATGTAAGGGAGTCGAGTCTTGCAATTAATAGTACATGTCAGGCTAACTAAGGTGTCCTTAGCTAAGATACTCCAACATTCAATGCAGTAAATATTAACTAGAAAATAGAATAATAGAGTAAGGGCTTTAGGTGATAATGAGCATACCTTGATGAAAGCTAAGAATGGAATATTTATAGCCTTCCCTGTGGAGTTGATATGTCCATGATGCCCTCATTGCATAAAAAAGGTTTATGTTATTACTTGAGGGCCTTTAAGTCTTTTCTAATTTATATACTACTCCAAGTGGCACTATCTCCCACTCCCCAGGGCAGAGCGATACACATGAGGTGCATACTAGCTTGGCATAGCAGAAAAGGTGCTACTGGTGGTGGTGTGCACCATTAATGTGGAAGCTTGTCACCTATTAGAGTATTTAATGCATCGAAGAGGCTATTGCATATGCTCAACCTCATCAATCGAGATAAACATTTGTCTAAACTATTTGTATAGACTCTAGTTGACAAAATGGTACTTTATTGAATCCAAATGTCATCCTGGCTAAGTGCTGACCAAAATGTTATTGATCATGGTCAATCATAATCTCGTCAACAAGAGTGAATCTTGATACTCTTATTGGTGGATAAGACCCAGTGAGGTTCCACCCGATTGATAACATGATCGGCCTATTGGTATAGTACCTACAAGCTAATTAGATTGGCCTAGTAAAATATTTTACTTATGATATAATCTTGACTAAATGATATTCTTCGTATAGCCATCTTCATCCTGTGCACATATTTACTTCACTGGCATTTGGATGAAGTCCTTAGATCACAAAAGACCATGAACTTGGTCACACATTAGGTAGTGATCATGGAATAAGTCTTACACAGTGGTGATCTTAAATTTTCTAAGTCGTAGAATTTTATGAGATAGGGCATCTAAGATCTAGATAGATTTGCACTAAAGATATATAAATCCAAGAGTTAGATATTGCTCTATTCCATAAGCAATGTCATATGAGATATGGATGCTTGTTAGAAAACAAGGCACTGAAGACTCACCTGAAGAATCCATTCGATAACCGGAGTGGCAAGTTTTCCAACTTACTTTGACATGAGGATCCATGATAATCTTGTATTTGGTTCTCATGCTTTGACTTCTCTTTAGTCACCTAGCGGACTGTTCGTGGGGTGATTAGGCATAAACTACTAGACATAGAGGTTTGTGAGATCCAAAATAGAATGCGACTCCTCGTTTATATGAAAGACATGTGCATCTCCTATGTATTCTACAATGATCGATTCCAAGTAGTTAATATGCAAGGTAATATGACAATTTGAAAAAGAAATTTTCCAAAGATGAGATCATAAACTAAAATCAAACATTGAGAATAGAAACATAATATCGAGGCAATTAGGAAGCTGTCAAATATCTTGTCGGAGGCCTCTTTCGGGAGATAGAAGATGAAAGGACTGTATTTGCATGGTACAGTAGAGAAAAAATGGTTCTCCGAAAGTATCCATTTTGGCCAATTAGTTAGATTCAATGGGCTTGAGGTTGGACATCAACCATAGAGATTGAAGACTCTTCAATTAATGGAGATTAATTGAATTAAGTCGATTGGTTTAAAAAATTTAAATTAAAGTGAATATTTGATATTCCAATGTCACAAGAGTTGTGAGCTCATGTCCAATGAATGGTAAAACCAAATGGGTTACACACAAAAGCCAATTGCATTTCCAATATGATGAAGGAATTTTCTAGTAGTTAGAAAATTAGTTCTTGTGGATCGATTTTGAGGTTGGAGAAAATTGAGATCATTTTTGGCTTGATCAATTTAATTGTTAAGTTGATCAACTAATTTAAGGAGTTAAATTAGACCAATAATTGAATTAATTATTTGGTGTCACATGATCATCAATTGATCAAGTTAGCTTAAAGAGTTGAGTTAACTATGACAAGTTTAAAGAGTTGAGCTAATTAACTTAAGAGTTAAGCTAAAGGTCAATTAATTAAATTAAAGTGTTTAATTTAATTAATGATATGAATCTATTTTGAAGGAAAAATTCAAATAAAAGGTTCATTTGGTGTGGCATTTTAATTAATTTGAAATGAGATTTCACATGAAACTAAAATGCACACAAAATTCAATTTCACATTTGAATTACAACTTGCCAACTTGCAAGGTGATAAGACTAATGCATGCAACAATAAACTTCATGAGAAGAAAAGTTGCATTGAAGTGAGGAAAAGTGTGTACATATATACACGAAAATCAGCCAAAGAAAAAAGATAACTAACCTGTCAGTTGTCTAACAATTTACCTTAACTACTTAACTAATCTGTTACAACAAATTATAAGCAATTTTCTACAATGACTATTTATAGAAAACTTAATACCCTCCTTCAAAAAAGAATGTGAGGATTTACAACGGCCATTTTGGAGAGTATTTGTTAGAGAGATGAATTGGGTAGAGCCTTCGTGGGTAAGTTAGCAAGTTGGTGAGAAGTGTGGATTGGGAGGAGTTTAACTTCTCCTAGTAGCCATTTTATCACAGATGAAATGGCAGTCTATTTCAATGTGTTTAGTTTTTTTGTGAAAATTTGGGTTAGATACAAGGTGGAGAACAGAATAACTATCACAGAAAATAATGGCTAGAGTAGAGACGTTGAGTAGAAAATCATGTAGAAGTTGGTGGATCCATGTTAGTTCACTGGTGACCATGGCCAAGGTGCAGTATTCTACTTCTATTAAGGAACGAGAAATTGTGCTTTACTTTTTGGACTTCCATGAAATTAATGCATCGCCCAAGAACACACAAAAACTAGTAGTTGTTTTTTTAGTTTTTGTTCAAAAAGCCTAATATGTATTTGAAAAGGTATGTAATTAGGGCAGAGACTAAGCTAGAAAAGTGATGCCATGGCTTGAAATAACTTTGAGGTAGTGGAGTAGCCGGTGTGCAGCCTGGAGATAAGATGTAAACGGTGCGACAAGAAACTAACTCAACTTATGTACTACAAAGATGATGTCTAGGAGGGTTAATGTTAAGTAGAATAATCTATTGATAAGACATTTGCATTCTGTTGGGCTATTCAATGGCTAACCATCAGCGGAGTTAAGGTGATTCTTTGGGTCCAAAGGAAAAATAGCTAGTCTTGCACTATGAAAACATGTATCTTTAAGTAGTTGAAGAGTGTAGTACCTTTATGATAGGAAGATGCCAATGGGGGACTGGGCTATTTCCAAACCAAGAAAATATTTTAGTATGCTAAGGTCATTGAGTTTGAAGTGATGCTAAAGAGAGACTTTGCATTGATCAATAGTAGTCTGAGAAGGGCATCCAATGATGATATCATTGATATAGACTAGGAGAGCAAAAATGAGGAATGAGAACCATATGTGAATAGATTGTAATCTGCTTTAGACTGTCTAAAATTGAGACCAATGAGGATAGTTGAGAGTTTTGAATACCATTGCTTGGAGGCTTAGCGAAGCCCGTATAGAGATTTATGAAGCCTGCATACAAGTTTAGAGGAAAAATCATATTGTGGTGTGCCTGTAACATATCCAGGAGGTAAGTCCATATAGACTTTCTCAAACAATTCTCTGTTTAGAAAAGTATTATTGATATCTAATTAAGCAAGGTGCCATTTTTGCATTACAACAATAGAAATGAGCATTCTAACAGTGGTAAGTTTAGCTACTACGGAAAACGTGTCTAGAAAATCAATTTCTTTTCTTTATGTGTAGCCTTTGGCAACAAGTCTGGCTTTATGTCTGTTAATTGATCCATCAGCATTAAACTTAAGTTTATAAACCAAGTGACAACCTATAGAATATTTTCCTTGTGGTAAGAGGACTACTAACCATGTTTTATTTGACTTGAGTGCTCGAAGTTCAAAGTGCATTACATCTTGCCATTTAGGTATTTTGAGAGCCTGGAGGAAGTATTGAGGTTCATAGTTGGAAGAAACATGTAGGAGGAAGCTTTGGTAAGTGTGAGAGAAAGAGGTTTTTGACAAATAGTTGGAAATGAGGAAAAGATAATGAGTAAAGGGTTGATTGGAGGTCAGACGGTTGAGATGATAGTCCTTTAAGCATAACGGGGCTTTTGTGGCCTTAGAGAATCGATGAGGAGCTAGATTCACTTGAGGAGAAAAAGTAGTGGTGTTTTGAGGTGCTGACTCTATAATTTGAGAGTTGGAGTATAAAAGAAGGTCAGATGTAGGAATAAAAATGACATGATCAGGAAAGAGGTCCACTATAGTGTTAGGGACATTAAATTGTTGGAATGGAAAAACCATTTCATGAAACACTACGTTTTTGGAGATGATCATTTGCTTAGCGTGAAAGTTATAAAGTTTGTACCTTTTGTGGCAGTGGGGTAGCCTAAGAAGACATAAAGGCTTGCCCACGGCTCAAACTTAGTTCTATGGGTACATAGGATGGATGAGTAAGCAAGACATCTAAAACCTTTGAGTTGATTATAGTTAAAAGATCTTTGAAATAGTATCTCAAATGAAGATTTATCTTTTAGAATAGGAGATGGTATGCGATTGATTAGGAAAATGGCTATGAGAATGCATTCAAAACATAAGGATAGAGGGATAGAAGATTGGAAGTAGAGGGCTCGAGCTACAGTTAAGAGATATTGGTGTTTCCTTTCAACTATAGACTTTTGTTGAGGTGTCTCAATGCAAGAAAGTTGGTGTATTACACTTCATTGCGAGTAGAAGTTAAAAAGAGCAAATTCTTGGGCATTATCTGTCTTTTGTTTTTTGATTTTGGAATTAAATTGAGTGGATATGAGTTGAAAGAAGCAAAGTATAACTATGGCAACTTCTAATTTGTGTTTGAGAAGGTAAGTCCATGAGAAGCAGGTGCAATCATCAATAATGGTGAGGAAGAAGCGATGACTAATGTGAAAGGGTTTGTGGAAGGGACCCCAAATGTCAAGGTGAATTAAATGCATTTGACAAATTATTGTGATAGATATAAGCAAGGCACTTTTGTTTGGCTAATAGGCAAATATTACAGTGGTAAGGATACTCATTATTAGTACATTGTAAGAAAGATTTCATTACATTGAGTTTCTTAAAGGATGGATGTTTGAGCCTATGGTGCCAAATAGTGGTAGATACTTTATTCGAAAGACTTACATGAGGGTTACAAGAAATATTAGTGTGAAAAGCATAAAGGTCAGAAATATTAGTGTGAAAAGCATAAAGGTCACCATGTCTTTCACCCTTGCTAATCACATTCTAATTCTAGAGTACCTAAATCACAAAATGGTCATGCATAAAGGTTATTTTGAGAGCTGAATCTTTGAGAAGAGCACTAACGGATAGGAGTTACAAGTTAAACTATGGAACATATAGAGCATTAAATAGGGTAATGTGAAGAGTAAGGTGAATATCTCCCATAAAATGAATTGGAATAGTAACACCATTCAGCTGAAAAACCATAGAGTTTTGCATAGGGTTTAGTTTAGTGAAAAATGTAGCATTAGAGCATATGTGTCTTGTAGCACCTGAGTCTATTATCCAAAAGTTGCATAAGGAGTTCAAATTGGGAGATTGAGAAAAGTATGTTCTTGCGGTGTGAGTAGTGGTAATGGCTTCAGTTTCTGCTGATGTGGAAGATTGAGTTATGTGAGTGGATAGGAGATACATAAGTTGATTTTATTGAGTGGAACTCAAAGTCGGGAGAAAATTGCCAATAGTGGTAGGTGGTGATTGAAGATCAGAGACTTAGTTGATCGAATTAGGAGCAGAAAATTGTTGAGATACAGTGAGAAAGTGGAAGGATGTGCTGGTTCCTCGACTTGAATTTGAAGCCAGGCGTATATCCCTGCAATTTGTAACAAGTGTCAACAGTCTGTTCATAACATGAGCAATAAGTGCAGTTGGGGGCGATTTTTGCCATATCTTTTGTAGTTGTTGGTTGATGGAGAGTTTGAGTATCTAGATTTGGAGCTTCATTTCAGTGCATCAGTAGTGACAGCAAAGGCAGCGTTGCCGTTGACATTTGGAGTAGGAATAATACCAATATGTCTCTGATGTTCTTCCTGAGATATCACAGAGAAGATCTTGCTGATCGGCGGAAGAGGATCAAGGAGGAAAATTTGACTGCGAATTTGAGAGTAGGACTTATGTAACCACATTAGAAAAGCCATGACACACTCATGGTGATAATGATCGGAAATTACCTTCATATCACCGTAGTTACACTATCCACAAGTGCACGTAGGTCTGTAGATAGAAAGTTCTTCCCATATAGCTTTCAGTTTAGTGAAATAAACACTAACTGAGTGAGATCCTTGTGTATGATTGACAAGATCTTGATGCAAGTGAAAAATTCTCGGTCCGTTTGATTGCTAGAAATGTTCTTTGAAATCTAACTATATTTCTCTAGCAGATTCACCATAGATGATGCTGGCAAAAATGTCTTTAGAGATTGAGTTGAAAAGCCAAGAAATGATAATACTGTTATTCCGAAGCTACAGACTGAGTAAGAGAGGATCATCATCATCAGGTTTTTGAATAGAACCCTCAATAATCCCTAACTTGTTCTTGATGGAGAAAGCAATATGTATTGCTCGATTCCACACTGAATAGCTGTCACCCGTCAGTGGTTGTGAGACAAGCACTAAGCCTAGATTGTTAGAATGATGGATGAAGAATGGATTGGTGTTGTTAGCTACGGCAGGAGAAACATTGGAAGCAACTGAGGAATGAATAGCATCCATGAGAGGGGGAAGATTTAGTAATGGTAGAGAGGAAGAAATGAAAGAGAAGAACTTGGAAAACGCAGATTTATAGGAGTGGGGAGCATAGGAAATGGCCTTTTGATACCATGATAAGACTAATGCCCGCAACAATAAACTTCATGAAAAGAAAACTTGCATTGAAGTGAGGAAAAGTGTGTACATATATACATGGAAATCAGCTAAAGAAAAAAGGCAACTAACCTGCCAATTGTCTAACAATTTACCCTAACTACTCAACTAATCTGTTACAATAAATGATAAGTAATCTACTATAATGACTATTTACAGAAAACCTAATAGCAAGTTGGTGGTCCCCCTTGAGAAAGGCGTGATGCCACCTTAGCATCACACCATCCTCACTCTATATATAGATATAGAGGGAAAAAGGGTTGCCACTCATGCTCCATGTGAAGAATTAGATTCTTTCACATTTTCCCTCCAAATCTCAAGTGTTGCCTCATGTATTGAAGCTTCACTTTTTCTCTTCTTCTCCTACTTCAAATCAAGCCTTCATCTTTAAAAATTTCCTTTTTGTTTTCCAATTGACATTAAGGAGATTAGAATCTAGCATTAGTGTGTTGATTATAACATTAGAGGCAAGACAATTGGCTCGCTAGCCTTTGGAGATCGACTGTCAGGGCAACAACTTTGGCAAATTTTTCCAGGAGCTTCCTTTCCACCTTTTAAGGTTGAATTTTTATAGTAGCTTTATCAAAGAGTTGAGAATGTGCTTCAAAGTGTTTGGAGGAGTTTAGATGGGCAAAAGTTGTATCCAAACCAAGTTGTTGCTGTGAGAACCAGTTTCTGGCAGTAACTTTGGATTGAACTTTGGAGGTATTTTTGAGTTTTAATTGTGCTGATTTTTGGACAGATGATGTGTCAAGGAGTTGGGGATCTTTTGGTACAAGTTTCACTCAAATCAGAGTTCATTTGCCTAATCAAAAGTTGATTGGATTCTGCCATGACGTTGGCAGACAGATTCAAGGAATTGAGATCTTCTTCCACATTCCTTTGATTTACTGAAAATCAAGGTATTCTTCTAACCATATCTAAATCAATGGCATGTTTAGATCTTTGGTGACATGTGCAATCTAGTTATTTTCAGTTTTTAAAGTTTTGATTATTGAATCCTAGTGCTACATATGCCATCACGGCAAACAATGAGTTGGGGTCTAAGAGATAATTGGGATGTCTCACACTATCTTTCATTTGGTCGAGAGTTATTGAACTGGGCTTTGTTGGGCTATCCCACATCACTCCCTTCTAATAAATTTATAGCTTCCTAAAACTAAATTGATGTGTTTGCTGGATCTCCTCAAATTTGATGTTTAATTTTGACCAAATTTGTTTGCTTCTTTCCTTTTTGCACCATTATCCATCAGTTTAGATGGCCTTTTTCAATACATATTGTTTTATCTTTTATTCCACTAAATTTATATATATTAAGTGTATTTAATTTGTAATTAATTATTTTTATAAAAAAAATATTTAGTACACTTGATATATGTATATAAATGGAATAGAAGATAAAACATGCATTAAAATAAAGGATAAAAAAAATATTTTCCCCTATTTTAGTACGCAGATTTACATAATTCAAGGATTTACTTTTAGTAGAAATATATAGTTGTTGCATAACAGAATTATACTTTTGATTTTGCTATGAGAGACTCTATTCTAATTCTTTCTGAAAACTTTAAATAAAACAGTGAACATAAATTTTTTTACCAAAGTATTATAAGTTCCATTATATTGCCTCTAATCTTGTGGGTAAAATTCATTTTCATCAACAACTTTTGATTTTAATGATGAAGTAGTTATATGCGTTCAATTTTCTTGAATTTTACTCAATTTATATTTCGTTAGCAACTTTTTACATATTTATGGAGAATCAAAATCATCTCTAAATTGTGATAATCAATAGGAGGTAATTGTCGTTCTCAACCTCTTGTCTATACTCATAAAAATATTAACCTTTTAATTTTGTATATATGTATTGTGACAATAAAATAAATATCAATCTCAAATTTGTTGTCACTAATATTTTTTTTAGTGACAATATTTTTTATCACTAATAATATTTTTTCTTGGTAGTGATTTCTTGTAGTGAAAGTTATTTATTGATATAGTGGCAAAACATAAAATATTGTGACTTAATACATGATTACGATAATTCATGAAGTCAAGGTAAAATGACCATGTTGCCTCTAAATTTTAGCTAAAATATCCATACAATACAAGATACGCATCTTTTTACCTAGGTCAGGTCATGACCCAAAGGAACCCAACCCGCTTTGAGCTATAACTTGGATCACTGACCATTGATCAACTATGGATCTGATGCACAATAATTTGTCACTTTAATCCGTACAAATGAGGATAGTTCAACACCTATACAAAAAGGCACATCTCATAGTACCATGTCATAATCTTTATCCATCTTTTACTTGAGTTCTTAAGCTTACTTTTGAGCTCTCATTTGATCACCACAGTATCACACTAACTTAGGCATTGGAGGGCCTTAGTTGAGGGTGATCTCAACTAGGCTAACGTGTGCTCTTATGGTTAGGTTAGAGATTCAATTTACTTGTGCAGATCATGATCTAGGTCAAGATTGAGATCAAGAACAGGGACAATTTGGAAAATCGAGTTTGAGGTCCAGATCTAAGATCTCAAGTTGCATTAGTTGGCGTCGTTTGTGGGAACTCTGATTTGATTTATCAGCAGTAAGAGCAAACAGTTAGTTATAGACAGAACTCTAAGAGTGTCCTCAGCTTCAAGAACTAGCTTGGATGTGGAAGCAGGATCTTGACCTCAAGCACTTGAGCTAGTAGTTGCTCCACCTCCAGAGGTTGAATCAGTACACTTAAGAGCTAGCTAGAGGTCAAAATGAGATAGGCAATGTTGAGGCAGGCATGAGCTTAGAAAACTGGGCCTTAGCCATTAAGGCCTCTTTCTAGGCCTTTATCTTATTGATGATGCATAAATTCTTGCTCAACATGATTGAAACAAAATAGAAAAGGGTTAGATCTTAAGTTGAGAGATATAAGCAAAAAAGAAAAATAAAAATGGCCAAGAGAACTGTCATGGAGAGTTTTTTGAACTTAGATATTAGCTGGCAAGAGATCATTGATCTTGAGAACCTCTTCGTTTAGGAACTCGCCAACCTTGTATAAGTGGTCGATCAAGGTATCTACAAAGCCTTCTCCCTAAGTAACCTCATTTGACATAGAGGGCTTAAGCTTACTATGCCTCCAATCCAACCTAAACCTCCAAGGACAATTGGCAGGAGTTCGAACAAAGAGGAATCTTTCTTTCCAAAGACCTAAGGAAGTGGGGACTCTATCTAAGAATTTGCATGTGGGCTTTGCAGTGAGGTAATACAACCTACATTCCTCGGTTTAGGTTGAGCTTGCTATTGAGTAAAAAACCAAAAATGAGCAAAGGACGGCTCGACCCCGAAGTAAGTCATTATGATGAAAAAACAAAGGATATGCCTTATTGTGTTGGGAATTAATTGAGCAGGACAAATGTCTGAGCCTAGCAGAATGTTTTCTACAACATTGAAAATTGGGAATCTCAAACCCCCTTCCAGTATACCTATAGGGAAACTAGCACAACTATTGGGGGGAAATACATTTGATCTGATTTATTGGGAAAGATTATTTCATATTCATGAGGAATAAAGAACTTGAACCTAACCTTTGAGACCACTAATGATCCTAGTTTGGGAACTATAACTTACTAGGGAGAAGTGGCAAGAATGTATTTTTTTGTTTCGGGATCTTGAGCTGACTCTTCCACTAAGGCAGAGAAAGGACCAGCCATGAGCAAACCCACTATGGGATTGGGATCTCACAAATGGACAAAAGTTAGGATCAAGGTCAAACTCGTAAGAGGAATGAGTTGGAGAGAGGTCACATCCTCTGAACGCAAAGAGAGGGAGATGCTTTCACTTAACACCAACTAAGGCTAGGAGTTTTTTTGGAAGAAGAACACGAGTTTGAGCTCATTTTAACAAAAAAGAACAGACTAAGAGATTGAGATCTTGGAAGTGAGGTAGAAAGCTTGAGATCGAGATCTGGTTCGGTGTGCTGAAGCAATGAGAATCAAGGAAATGAAATGAATTACAAAGTTGCACTAGGGTATTTATGGAGGGATAGACAAGATGGTTCATCTCCTGAGGAAGCATCAGTGGTTAAGATTAACACGCTTAATCAAATGAGTAAGGATGTCTAGAGCCTACTTTCCATAGTGTACAGGTTCATTCCCCTAATATGAGAAAAGAACCAACACACTTGGAAAGTAGGGGAGCTAATGATGATGATAATTAATGAAGCCAAGGTAGAAGACCATGTTGCCCCTAGATTTTAGCTAAAATACCCATTCAGTATAGGATTGGCATCTTTTCACTTAGGTCAGGTCATGACTTGAAGGAACCTAACCTACTTTGGGCTGTGACTAGGATCGCTAATCATTGATCAACTATAGATCTGATGCACAGTAATTTGCCAACCTTGATCCATACAAATTAGTGTAGTTCAACACTTATAAAAAAGGGCAAATCATATAGTACCAAGTCATGTAATCTTTATGCATCTTTTACTTGAGTTCTTAAGCTTACTTTTGAGCTCTTATTTGATCACCTCAACATCACACTAACTTAGGCATTGAAAGGTCTCAGTTGAAGGCGATCTTAGCTAGCCTAACATGTGCTCTTGTGGACAGGTCGGAGATCCAATTTACTTGTGCAGATTGTGACTCGGGTCAAGATCAACATTGAGAATGGGGACAATTTGGGAAATCGAGTTCAATGTCCAAACCCTAGATCTCGAGCCGCATCAGTACAAGTATTTAATGACAATTTTCATATTGTCACTTAATTTTTTGTCACTTATAATATTTTTTTTGTATAGTGATTTCCAACTGTCTTAATTGTATTCTTCACAATCATTACCACTCTTGAATAAAAGAGCATAATCAAAATTAATCAATAAATTAAAATTAAAAAGTAAAATAAACTAAAATAAGTAAATGAACTCAAGAATTAAAGTTAAAGAAAAAGTGCATAGTAAAATAGTAATTAAGTGAAGTAAAAAATTATTAACAGGATACTACAAAAAATATGCTTTTTACTATAATTAAATGTGTATAGTAAATAGTAATTAAGTGAAGTAAAAAATTATTAACTACACTTGTGCTCACTTTTCTAGCCATAGACATTGCGAATGAGGTAAAAGCTTAACTACACTTTTTCAGCCGTGGTAATTATCATTTGCTACAAAATTATCTTCAATTACTAAAAATTTAATGTGCAATAAAAAACTATCAAATATACCACTATCTTTCACCACAAGTAAAAAATTGTAGAATATAGTAGTTAATCAACACACTTTGAAAAACATAGTAAATATTTAAATAATTTCTCACCACAATTAAATGTAGTAAAGATAAATTTATTTATACACACATATTATGAGTTCATCAAAACTCGAACTTTTGATCATACACTTATGCATAATGTATGTAAAGATGATGCCACTAGGTGAAGGACTACTTTATTGTTAATTAGCTATTTAAATATATTTAATTAATTAATCAATTTTTTTATAGTAAAAATTATTGGAGACAAATTTTTATTTTACCTCCTAACTTAGGTTTTCCTACTATTTTAACTGACTTTGCTAACTAGCTCAATTAAATATTTAATTAATTAATCAAATATTTTTTAATAATAATTGTGAAAAAAAATTATTTTACCTTTAATTGTATTAATTAAAACCATAAGTAATTAAGAATTTTTTGGAGGTTTTATTTGCTAATTTAGAATTTAATTAATTAATTACTTTTTTAATAACAAAAATTGAAAGCAATTTTTTTGCCTTAAATATTATAGATTAAACATAGCTTCCAATATATTTGACCTTTTTTTTTTCAATGACAAAGTTTTATTGAAATTTAATAAATTTCGTTGTTTTTGCTTCACTAATGAAAAAGTATGGTATGTTATCATGTTTTTACCACGATGTATGTAAAGTTGTAGATGTAATATATTATTTATCACATGTAAAAATTATAGTAAATAAATATATCTTTTACTACGATAAGATGAAGTTTAGTATTTAATATGAGTTTTACCACACATTTGAAATTTTATACTATAATAGAAAAATCATAGCAAATAGTCCTTTTCTACTACATTATTTTTAGTAAAGTAAAAAATATTATAGCAAAAGTATATTTTCTTGCAATACTACATCAAATTAAAAAGAATTAACTATAATTATACTGTTAATTTTTTGAATTAATTTAAAAGTACCTCACTAGATATGCAATATATTATTTTTATTACTATATAAAAAATTAAGTATTGTAGTACTATTAATAGAATCAATATTACTATGATAATTTACACTAACGCACATAGGGCATGCTTGATATGGTATTTCATTAGTAGTGGGAGATTCATTTGGTGATTGAAATAATGATATTAGCATATTATTGTTTTGTTTGATATAGCATATTGTGTCCGTGGATTATCGTATATTCCATTCTATCAGAGTCTGGCTAGTGAGTTTGATACCCACAATTATTTTTTGATTGACTATGTTGCCCTTTCTAATAGCATTCTTTCCCCTAACTTGATAAAAGACCACAAAGCCATTAAAAAGTACCTAAATTGAAAATAGAAACCTAAACCTAACCCACAATCTATGAGCCCCAGTTGAGAGAGACCTTGAGCTTTTTTGCACCTTAATCCATGGTATGTTCTGACGGCCCCTTTCTAGAAGGTGATATTGTGATGAATCCTTCCTTGTGTTCCTCTTCTTTTAGTTTTTTTGTTTTTTTTTTATGTGGGAAAATATATATATATATATATATATATGTTCAACGTTAATTGATGTATTAGCTATTTGATAGAGATTGAATATGTGTCGTGCCTGCATTATTTCCCAATTATAGCTTTGTTGGTCTAATAGGTTTGATTTCAATCATAGTAGTAACTAAAATTGCGTGATAGTACCTTACTCAATACTATTTAACTTACATGGTAGCTTTGATCACTTACATGGCAGCCATTAAATGTTTCCCATTTGTTTACTTACATGGCAGCTTCGATTATGTGCATTTATTTATTGGTGTAGGTTGAACGCGTGATTTTTAAGATATTTGCTACTAGTTGAAATTGATTCTTGCAACTGTACCTTTGCATTATATCTTCAACATACTTAGATTTGCATTATACCTTTTGCATTAGAGTATTCGAGAAGCATATTTGATACCAATGACAAAGAGGATTGTTCCAAATCAGCATTGCTATATATCCTTGAAAGGTGTAGTTGTATATTGTATATAGATAAAGATTTATTTTGGAATGAATGATACTTATTAGGTTGAAACTAGTAGATTCCATAGTTGTGTTATTAAATTATGTGCTATAATATCACCAACATAATGAATTTAACAACAAGCATACATGTGGTTTATTTTAGATTGTGGAAATAATGTATATATTTGTTTTGTGATTCGTATAAGCCATTCCATTTAGATGTGCAGTACTTGTTAAAATGATAGGTTCTAAAATGTATATTGTTGAGACAACCCTCAAATATTGGTTGTCGTTTACAATTATGTGGTATGAAGGGTGATGCGTGCATATCTTGTAATCATGTTTCTCACAGTACCTTATAGTGGAGCTCAAGTCATCACTACTATGCTCATGTGGTAGAGGTTCAATGCTTCTAAGTCAATCTCATACTACACAAAATTCTGACCAATGACTTTATAAGCACCCCAAGGGAAGTAATCATGTTGGTGGCTTCATATGGTGGGATGTGTATCAAAAGGTCACTTGGTAGTTTTCATATGGTGGGCATGGATCATACAAATCATTTGGTGGGCCTAGAAGCTCTATTGAGCATGTTAACACTCCAAATGCTTGTAAAGGCACCAAGTCTCCATGAGTGGCTACTTAGATCATGGAGAGCAAGTAGAGCACAGTGAAGTTTCAAATACAAGCTCTTCAATGCGAACTCCTCATGTTGTACGTCCAGGGTTGCTGAACCCCTTCCCCCCCAAAGCCTAGTATGAAATCTGCCCTTTTTCTTGGTGGTTGTGTTAGATGCATGTGTGTTCTCATTCTCTCTTGTATTGGACTGGTCATGGATTTGTTGATAGGAAAACTAGTGTCGTAAGGTTAGTATTTGCATAGGTTTTGCTTAAAGTTTATATGCTAAAGGTCATAGTTTTTGTTATATGTTTTTCGCATATGTGGCACTTAAACAACATATTTGTACCTTTTTTGAATGTATTTGTTATTTTTTATTATTCTTTCTAGTTTAAAATGCATTGTAAAAAATTATTAGTATCTCTAAGTTTTATAATTGAATATGGAAGCTCTTTATTACATGATTTATTGACATTATGATTTATTTATTTTTTATTAATGTAATATTGGCAATACATTGGATAGGAAGCACATACTAAAAATTATATAATTCATGGGTTGTTGATAATTGTAGCTTAAATCAACCACTAATCCTATTGGACATAGGCATTGTTTGTATATTCTTTTTCAAACATCTGGGGGCACAGTTGTGTTAGTAGCAATCTCATTTGTGTTCTATAATATGAAGCCAGATATTAGCCACATTTGCATTATAGGGATTGTATATAAAATGCGCAGGTGCATGGCAATATGGATGCAAATCAAAGGGAATTAAAAAATCTTGCAAAAATTTGTGTACAGGCATGTGGTAGGGCAAACAATTTTTCTTCTGATGGATTCTTCCTGTGATGGATTTGTCTTTGCTTATTAGTAGGTGAGCTTTTAGAATTCCCACCATGCCATAGGCCTAGCTTTGTATCAAATGAAAGTGCATAGAAGATGAGCTTTCTTCTGCCTTATTTCACATCACTAAAAAAGAAAATACAGCTGAATTGATATATGAATAAAAAAGTTGATGGCTATGTCAACTCCAATCATAGATCTCAAGTTAAATGTTGTATGTATAAGTTTATTTTTGGAATTTCCATGGAGGATAATAGGACCCCATCTTTTTCATTTTCTACTCTATTATATGTAAACCTTATAACATTCAACCAAGCAACATATCTAATGGCTTCACAAAATCCACGCACTCAATCACAAATTTTTTACATGGTGCCATAGCTCAAGGAAATTGACAAGGAGTTTATCTCCCATCTTGTGGGGTACACTCATCTTGATGGAAGATTTCCCAACTGATTTGATGTAATTATTATTCATTCCTACATACATTCAGTAAATGTAAAGTTCAAGACTAACTTCACTACAAAGATAGGAACATGCATTTCAAGGCTCTGTAGCAAAGATATATGGTGTCTAGCTTTTTTATCTCATTTGTTCTAATCAAATATGATGAGGAAAATAACTTTGTCCATGCCGAGCCCTGAATTTAGGACTACATTACCATGGCAACATTTAATTTAGTTTTTGTTGTAGTCCATAAAGTTAAACAAATTTTATGTTTATTAGGTCTTATTAAATATAGGTTTTTCTTGTAGAAATTTCCACTGTTGGAGGCTTACATTATTAAAAGAGAACCTCAATGTTTGAACTTTGTGAGATATTTGGCCCTTTAGTGCCAATTAATCTGTTTCCAGAGTCAAATGTTATTCAGATTTTGAATGATATTGCTTCTGAGCTAGCTATCCATTTGGTCAACAATACTACGGTGCAGGAAAATTCTTGGACTTGTTGTAAGCCAACCCATGTTGTCATCATTCTGGACTAACTTGGCAAAAGCATATTGCCATGATGATGCGAGTCAAGACTAAGTGAAATTCATGAATCATCTACCACACCTTACCCTACCTTCCATTCCCTTTTTTGATATGTACGATAATCTATGGATAGTACAAAATGACATGGAAATGTTTGGGATTATGAAAACCTCCCCAAGTAGGGGTCTAGCAAGGTCTCACAATTCTACCACCAACGCTCCCAAAATCCCTCCCAAGAAGTGAGTTAGCTTCATCCCATAAATAAATATGGTACTTTATCAAGTAAGTCTACCACCATCAAAGTGTTTGCTTCTTCACATTTATGATGCCATCTACATTTGTGCTTAGTATGTAATTATGCGAGTCAGATGATTTTCTGTGCTTTTCTATTCAATTGGTGATGTCTAGTATGTATTACAACTGGAAACTTGTGATTAGATATGTTGTCAAGTTCTACCTGTCAAGGTGATACAATGTACTAGAATGTGTGCTTGTCCCAATTATGCTATATTACACTAAAGTTGGTGTTTCCATATATAACAAGAAAGAGAGAAAAAATGAAACAAAAAACCCATGCTACACACAAACAATGCTAAAAAAGACAATTATACATAAATTAAATGTACATAATTACAAAAAGGTGTATATCAATTGTATGTAAAAACATAATATACCATACAACAATTCAATAATTATTAAGAATAAATAATGTTTGGGATAGGACCCGTTATGGTAAAACATTGGTTTATATATACCAAATGAGTATTAAATTTGGTCCCACATATCAATTGAACAAAAATTATTTAATAAGCACTTCAAACACAAGATGAATGCAAATTATAAAAGACCTTATAATATTTAAGGTCACTAGCGAAGGCCAACATCCACCAGAAATTATTTTAAAGCCTTGTTCATATATACATAGCCCACCAACATTGAAAATAAGAAGGAAAAAAAGGGATTTGTAGGTTACAAGACGCTAAGATTCGTTAAGTTGCTGCTTATGAAGTCATTAGCAACATCACCCATAGCTTTAAATATACATTATATGTAATTCTTTGTTGTTTGATCCACAAAACTCCACACCTGTCATAACCCTTTTCTATTTGAACCCTAATTGTGGTATAAATACCAAATGGAGAGCAACAATAAAATGAACAACATGCATTTGTCCATGTCGGTGGGAAAAAAACCTTGATCATGCCAAGAAATCACGAGGGACAGAAGTATGTCTTGAAAAGACTCCCCAGACATAGGAAGCCATAATTCACTGCCACTGCACTTGCATACTATCAAATACTATTGGATACACATAATGCAATGATATTAACATAAAGATGTGGGAGACACCATTATCAAGACATGTTAGATATGTTATAATAGCTACTGAAATTGGTTAATACTGGATTATACTATTTTTACACATATAATATTTAAATTAGCATATTGATACACCATTATGCAAATGTCCATGTCATAGACTCACATCACACAGAAATATACCATACAAAGTAGTCATAAGGAACCAAAAAAAAGCCATATTATGTTACGACACCTGAATACATGCCAAATCAAACATAGAAAGCCAACATATGATACACATCACCTAATGAGGTGCAAATCAAGCCAAAAACAACATTCCTATGCTAAGAAATGAATATAAAGTCTTAAATTAGAGCACAGAGTACTAGATAGAAACAACCGCACAAATTAAGCTCGAGCCTCTTGGTTTGTCCCCCAGAATAGATCGATATCAACCTTATTATGCACCAAATAATGACTAGCCTAGATCTGCTCACCTAAAGTTAGATATGGGATAATAGCAAGCCATCGAACAATGAAGTTCTAAGTGAAAAGTCCAAGTCAGATGCCTATACCAGCAGTTGAAGTAGCTTGTTTGTAATACTCCCAAAGGTGGTTTTAGTGTCTTCCAATAATGTCCTCATCATTTTCTCAAAGTCAATAGCACATGGATCGATTCTCTTTCACTTGCTAGAAGATAATGCCTTCTTCTTTAGCCTAGACTCAAAGGATGGAGTGATAGATATAGCATCATTTGTATCAGTAGGCATAGTGGTAAATGCAGCTGGTGGCTCAATAATCTCAGGGTCTTTCTTTCTATCATCTTAAGCTCTATGTCATAACTCTTGTACAATATCAGATATGCCAAATGCATATTCTCCCATATCTCTATCATTTTCGAAGATCTCTACCTAACTATTTTAACATGGGTAAAACTTCCCTCTCAGTTTTGTTACATCAAGCTGTGCTTACAAATTAGATAGGTGTATATAAGCAAGTACTTCTACAATTAAACATGTCTTAATTCTATACCAAAGGGAAAATAAGTTAGACATCTATACCTTCATGTATTCAGCCTAAAGAGCTTCCGATTCCAAAATAATCATGTGTCTCATAAGGTTCATGGTTACTCCCCCACCATCACTGCAACTAAGTATGCCTTTTAGAGTGAAGTATGTCTTTTTCCACACCTGCAGGTTTGATTTGATATATTTCACAAAGATACCACTTCCAAGGAATTTCTTAGATATCATTGACTTTAATCGTACCATATAACCACCCTTAAAAGAGCGATTGCAACCTACCTGTAATGACTTTAATGCATAAATCAATGCCTCCTCATAATATGTTCAGAAATGCCATGGGGCCCCCATAGTCTTACTTGACCTTTCCTTACTGTGAGATAAGCAACCCGACTAAACCACAACCTCTCACTAACAAACATATTTAATTATAAGTTCATAAAAAAATATGATCATCTTTATAAATAATGAATGTTAAAACATAACAAAAGGTCAAAGTTCAATTTATCATACAATAACATAATGCAGATGGGCAAAAGTACGACATACGCTAGCATATATATGAAGACATAAATGGACACATGCAAGGAAATCTTAAAGACAAGCAATTCCGAGCAACAACGGGCACATCATACGTCATAGTTAATTGACATAATTTAAAACAATCATACAAATTATGTTATATGTGTTTGATTTCTCTATTGATTGGTGTATTAATTTCTCCATTGATTAAAGTTCTAAATATGTTGTTACATCCCACATACATCTTCTAATAAAATGCATGTACTTAAGACACTCCACGAGCCCCTCTCCATGATTGATACATATTGATGGCCAAGTTATCACGCCAACTGCTCCACTTAGATGAGCTCTCAATCATGTCAATTTAATTAACATCCATTTGTTCACTCCCTCCTGTAAAATCCAAGAAATTATTCTTGAAAGGGTTTATAGGCATCTATGTGTGGATAAACTATGCAGAAGCACAAAAGCTAATATTATCATATTTTATGCCTTGATTGGATAGTATATCATGCTTTAAAGAATAGCCCATCACCTTTTAAGAAGTCCAAATGCCCCCTTTAATTCGATGCTTGCCTTAGCATGCTTTATGCTGAAATATTCGCGATGACTCAATAGTGCAAGTGTGCCATTGCTCTAATCATCCAAATGATATCTGATGCCACGATATAAGGTTAAAAAACCTTCACAATTGATGTGGCTAGCATCACATAAGTAGTAATTTTCTACAAACATCAAGTGAGAGTAGAAAAATAGAGACTTACTGTTTGTTAGAACTATCCTAGGATCAACTTAAAAGCATACAAGTACTACGCGAGTTATGAGTACCAATTGGTACTTCGAGTCCATTAGGTTTGTTAACCGCCAACCAAAAAGCCCTATTATTGGGTTTGTTCATTAGCAGGTACACGAACCAAAATATATGACATCAAGGATCCCAAGACAACCCTACAAAATATGCAAATACAATTTCATCTAAGTAACTAGTTAGCATGGTATAAATATAATTAATCGTTTATTTAAACATACCTTAAAGCATCTCTATGTTTCGTTTGTACATGAATCATTGATAAGTTGAGGATCAACCAAGAGAAATGGGTTAATCTTTATAATGACTTTAAGACATTGTTTGAAATATTTGCTACTTGTATGATTGGATCTTTTAAAATCATATTTCACAATCATATTCTTATTATGATGTGCTGGAATGGACAAAAATATGGCTACTTTTTAGAAATTCCTCCAAATCTTTCACTTTGAAGCCCCCTACATGCTCCATTAAATAACAGAGCCTCCAAAGGCATTTCTATCCATACGCAAATTATCCAAACATGCTTGATTATCTATTTCCACAACTCTCTTGAATGTTTTAATTGATTAGGTATCTTAGCAACAACACTCCACTACCTAGGTAATCGTTCTACCCTATCATCTCATCTCCCAAAATAAATAAGATAAGCTCAATAAAGCAACACATACAAACATTCCTTAGAACCAAAAATACATAAATCTATATGAAAATATGGATTTTTGTATTCCATTCCATGCTAATCACCTAGAATAAATATAAAATCAAACAAATTCCAAGTGATTAGTCTAAAATCTTACAAATTCCAAATAGGCAAGGTTCTCAAATGAGTTTTGCAAAATCTCAAAATAAATGTAAATCTAAAATCAAACAAATTCCAAGTGATTAGTCTAAAATCAAACAAATTCCAAATGGGTAGAGTTCTCAAATGTGTCTTGCATAATCTCAAAATACATGTAAATATATACATGTATACATAAAAACATATATATGTAGCATAATGACCATCCATCATCAACAATCATACTTGAACAATATGTGGAATAAGATTAATAAAAGATTTGTTTACTAAAATCAATAAAAAAACAAAACAAACAAAAAAGAAACACATGGAATAAGATGCAAAATCATGGATATAGTAGATTTGACTTCTTTTGGTTATGTAGCCAAAAATGAGTAAATTAGAAAAACTCATGCAAACGAAGCAATCTTTCATGCTACAATCAACCTAGCATAAACCATCTTTCAAAGCTGGGATATGAAATAATGCAATGGAGGGATGAAGAAAAATTGCATCTGTATAGCAATTGCGATTCCAAATTTAGCACTTAGTCGATCGAACAATTGTTGCTCTCTACAATATCCAACCAAGACCTAGAACAATGGGGCAACAGTAAAATTAGTCTCCCAATGATGGGCGTCAAATTCAACAAAAATAAATTCTTACTCTTAAGATATAATCAGTGGTGGTAAGGTCGCCTTCCACAGGAATTGGTAAATTTTATTTCCCTAGAAGGGGAATTTTTATGAAACGAAAGACTTAGAATTTTAAAAGTAAAATAATTCAAATAAGAAATTGATGAGAATGAAATTTAGCCAAATGTAAAATCTCATTTGGTTCATAGATTTGATCATTGATGCAAAGATGAATTCTTCATTCTTGAATAGGTTGGTTATAGTTACTCGAAACACCCTAATAACCAATTTCTTCTTACTATCTCAATAACTAAGAGAAGCTCGTTAGTTATTTTCCTTGACAACAAACAATCCTAAAGAAATGCTCCTAGGTATTAATTTATCAACAGCATTATAAACTAAAAGGGCCCAACCCTAGCCAACAAACACACACAAGCAGAGTTTATTTAGACTAGTTATTTATCCACATAACATAAATTATACATATTTCTACCTATGTAATTTTCCACAAGCATTAGAACAATTAAACAATTACGAATTCAATGTTCTAATTGACAAAACAAATATTTTAAGCTGTCAAATTTGGGCCCTAAATTCAGTAAACCTTAATATTCGTAATGAAAACAAAAGATAAATAAATACTCAAGAAGAAAGAAATACGAATCAAATTATTAAGATCTCATAAATATAGAAGAATCCAATCTTTGATAATTCCTTAAGCTAGAACAAGAGTTCAGCAACTCATACTTGAGAGAAAAGCACAAGAAAATTGAAATATGCTGAATGAAAGATATGAAAAAGCTTTCCATGAAAGGTTCCTAGTTCTATATAAATAGCTTACTACTCCTAATGCAACTAGAAAACTAATTAAGAGTCCTACCAAAGTAGGAAAACCTAAATTCTCCTAATTAAAGAAATATAAATTGAAGTATTCCAAAAATATACAATTGCCAAAAGAGGTTGAATGCTTCCTAATCAAATTTGCATAGGGTCTTTGGAAGCAAGACACGTCTATACTCAAATTATTTCCGTCTTCCATTCCTCGTCTCCTCAAGAATGCAATTTTTGCTCCAAGCATGTCAAATACTCAATTTTCAACTGTATTTAGCTCGAATCTTCAATTTGCTTCATAAAATATAAAATATAATTTAAAATCTGACAATTAAGCATTTTTACTATTAACTACAAGGGGAAATTATGTGAATTAAATGACAAATATGCATTTAGACAATACTTGTCCTCAAGCATACAATAGCCCCAATTTATCAACTTTTCTCACAGTCACTTCTACCTATTTCTCAGCTTGTCCCCAATATAGTTCAAATTATGAAATTTTGAATCAAGACACAAGTAGAAGCATGCACTTCACAAAAAGAACCTTTACAAGTCACACAAATAACTTGCCACCTTGACAGTCTCTTCGAACTCAAAATGTAAAAAGGACTTACCATTTCTTCATTAAGTTTATTTCTAGTCAAGACATAGAAAGATAACTATAAAAAACATACAACAATATCACATATTCAAGAAGAAATAGTAAGTCGAATGTAAGAAAACATAAAGGATGAAAGAAAAACCTTATTCAATCTACTTTTTTATACTATATTCAACACATGGACAAGCCTTTTTATGTAAATACAAACATTAGCAATGAATGCACCAGTTACTCGGCTGGCCACAATTTGTCTAGAATGTCATCTAATCTTTTTACGTGACTACAAACACTACTGATGAATGCACCCGAATACTCAACCAATCACAAACCTAGATGATTATTATTCCTACTCATAATCACTTTATTTTAGTGATTAGCAGAGTAATCAAGCCAATACTCTCTAATTTTTTTTAAAAGGGGTTAAATGATCAAACCTAGTTACCTTCATTATCTTAGTACATTCAACTTGATAATTCAACCCAAATATGCTCATCAAAGCAAGTTCTAGAAAAGTTAACCTACTGTGCATAACAATTATTAAGGGTGATATGTATTAATTCCGTCATACATCTTTAATCCAAGTCAACCAATAGAGCAACAAGTTAAGTGTAATAAACAAAGATTCAACTATTCATGCCATTTTTACAATGTGTCCTAATTCAACTTATTTGCATGTTACCTCAAGGACAGATACTGAAAAATAGCATAAGGTCAACTAGAAAAATTAACAAATCAAGAACTAAAGCACACTTTGGAAGCAAATAAGACAAACAAAAAGTTATTTCATGCATGTTTAAAGCAAAATGAATCCAAATTTTTCTCCCCCACATTTAAGCCAAACATTGGCCTCAATGTTTCAAAATAAGAATGTAAATGCATAAGCAAGGTGGAAGAGGGCCTCCCCTAAGGAGATAAGGTATGCATGGCCTTAAGAACTAGGTGGAATTGGGGGTGTGAAGCCAATATGAGCAAAACAGCCCATAAGATTGGTCTTTATGCACAAAAGCTAGTAGCGAAGAGCATGATGATCATCATCATGTGTCAGTGGTTCAATTGCAATAGAGGTGGTAAAATAGAACATTGGCACAGGTAGATTGAAGAACTTTTCTATTGAATAATTCAACGATGCTAGAAGAGGTCATTGAACAAGACATGGGCGCGGGTAGATTGAGCTTTTCTGACAAATAATTCAAATCTGCCAAAAGAGGTTTTTGAACAAGACACAGAAACATGTAGATTGAAGAGCTTTTTTGTTAAATAATTTAAACATGCCAAAAGAGGTCTTTGAACAAAGCATGGGCACGGGTAGATTAAAAAGATTTTCTGTCAAATAATTCAAACGTGCCAGAAAAGGTCCTTGAACAAGGCATTAGCATAGATAGATTGAAGAGTTTTTCTATTTGAAGTAACTATGCCCACAAGTTGATTTAAGACGTCTCCAGCATAAAAAAAAATAAAGTTAATTAAATATGCTAAAAATTAGATTTTTTAAAGAAAAATAAACAACAAATTGAAAGTTTGGGTTGTCTCCCAAAAAGTGCCTCTCTTTAATGTCTTTGGCTAGATGTAGCTATTTCTGTCACAAAATTATCATTATCATTCAAATCAAACGATTCATGAGTTAAAGTATGAATAATAATCACAACAAAAACACAAGACTCATCACTAGGATATTTCATGGCATCATATATATTGAATTTAATCACATCACCATCAAACTCCATATGAGTGTACCATCATGTATATCAATTTTAGTCCTAGAGGTTCTAAGGAAAGGTCTTCCCAATAGTATTTGCGATGAATTAGGAAAGTTATCTTTAGTCATGTTGAGTACATAAAAATCAGTAAGAAAAATTAGCTTGTTAACTTGTATTAATACATCCTCTAAGACTCCCTTGGGATGTACGACAGATCTATCAGCAAGTTGAATAACTACTCCTATTTCTTTCAAAGGACCAAAATTTAAGAAAGAGTAGATGGAAAGATGCTTGATATTAATTATTGAGGTATTTGCTTGATTGCATCAAGTAATGAGATATTTACCTTGACCTTGCAAAAAGTTTTAAGAATCTCTTTTTCCTTGTCATGCCTTTTAGATTTAGCGAACCTTTCAAGAAAGGGAAGGTGTATAACCAATGAGCTTGTCACCTTACAATTGGATTCATGCGAATGTTCAACCAAATCCGAAGGTATGCAATCTTTCTCTCCACTTCTTCCACAATGGTGTTTTTTCGTGTTTTATTGTTGGGTTCTATCAACTCCTTACCATTTCTCAAAGTAATCACACTAACGTTCTGCTTGGGATTGACAACTCTTTGAGAGGACAGCTTTCCCTTGGATTCCTTCTTACTCGTTGAGGTGGCAAGCTTACTTATTAAGTTCTCTAGGTTTTGAATACTTTCTTGCATTTTCTATTGAAATTGTTAAGTGTTAGTCACAAGCGATTGAACAATCTCTTTAAGAGACATACATTTATTTGAAGATGACGGTTGCTATGAAGGGGGCAATTTTTGTTGGAAGCATTGGAAGTTTTGGGATCTCCCTCCGTAATTGAAATTTGGATAATCCCTCCATCTTGGGTTGCAGGTGTTTGAGTAGGGATCATACTTTCTTTGCAGTAGCCCAAGGAATCCTCCTACTACATTAGTTTGTTCGTAGTAATTCTCTTGGAGTGTAGGACACATATTCACATGATGGACAACGTTAGTTAAAATCCTACAAACCTTGATTTGTTGCGTATTTCCTACAACCACTTGCTAGATAAGAGAAGTTAAAGTGGAAATTTGAAGCCTAAGAGATAAATTATTTACCTTATTGACCCTTCTAGGAAGGCCCCAAGAGTATCCAAATTGTTGGGAGTTGGCAGCCATTATAGAAATTAATTCTCTAGTTTCATTTGGAGTTTTGTTCACTGTGGCTCCTTGACTTGTTGCGTTCATCCTTCTTCTCCATTGGTAAAAGTCCTACACAAAAGTACTGAATGAGAAGTTGCTCAATAATACCATATTGTGGGCAGCTTGTGCAAAATTGTTTAAACCTTTCCCAATATTCATGAAGACTCTCCTTGACTCTTTGTCTTATCCTACTAATCTCTTTTGTAAAACTAGTAGCACGTGAAGCAGGGAAAAACTTCTCAAGAAATAATCTTGCCATTTCTACCCATGTAATAATACAGCCAGGGGGTAGATAAAACAACCAATTCTTAGCTTTATCTGCTAAGGAAAATAGAAAAGCTTGCAGCTTGACTTTCTCTTTAGACACTCCTTAGGGTTTCATAGTCAAGCACACAATATGAAGTGTCTTTAAATGCTTGTGGTGATCTTCATTATCCAAACCGTGAAAAATGGGTAATAGATGGATTAATCCAGATTTTAACTTAAAAGGTGTTTCCAACTCTGAATATTCAATACAAAGTGATTGTTGAGTCAAATCAAGTTCAACTAGCTCCTTTAAAGTTTTTTCATGAGCAAGTGATTCCACTTGTTCTAAATCGCTAGAACTAATTAAGTTGGAAGTATCTAGATCGAGATCCAAAGGAAACAATTTGTCATCTTTTTGCACTCTAGTCTATTTCCACAATCTACGAGCAGTTTTCCCAATCTCTAGATCATATCAAAGTTCACCTATTTGAGAAAATTGAAGCATTAAAAGAAACAAAATTTTTTGACACCAATCCCCATCAATGACACCAAAATTTAATGGGTGTTGAATCCAACAAAAATAAATTCCTACTCTTAAGATATGAATTGTAATCAATGGCAAGTAGAGTCATATTCCATAGGGACCGGTAAATTTTATTTCCCTCAAACTTATTAATAAAATAGAAAAGAAGGGGGATTTTTATGAAACAAAAGACTTAGAATTTTAACAGTAAAATAATTCAAATACAAAATCAATGAGAATGAAATCTAACTGAAGGTAAAATCTCAGTTTGGTTTACAGATTTGATCATTGATACAAAGATAAATTCCTCATTCTTGAATAGGTTGGTTATAATGACTTGGGATGCTCTAATAACCAATCTATCCTTACTATCTCCATAACTAAAATAAGCTTGTTAGTTAATTCCCTTGACAATAAACAACCTTAAAGAAATGTTTCTAAGATTTAATTTATCAACAACATTATAAACTAAAGAGACCCAATCCTAGCCAACAAACACACACAAGCAAGGTTGATTTAGACAAGATTATTTATCTCCATAACATAAATTATACATATTCCTACACATAACTATGATATTTTCCACAAGCATTAAAACAATTAAACAATTATAGATTTAATGTTCTAATTGATAGAACAAATATTCTAAACTATCAAATTTGTGCCCTAAATTCAATAAACTTGAATATTCGTAATGAAAACAAAAGATAAATAAATACTCAAGAAGTAAGAAATACGAATCAAATTATTTAGATCTCACATATATTGAAGAACTCAAACTTCGATAATCCCTTAGATTAGAACAAGAGTTTAACAACTCATGCTTGAGAGAAAAAAAGCAGGAAAATTGAAATATGTTGAATGAAAGATATGAAAAACCTTCTTATGAAAGATTCATAGTTCTATATAAATAGCCTATTACTCCTAATGCAATTGGAAAACTAACCAAGAGTCCTACAAGAGTAGGAAAAACCTAAATTCTCCTAATTAAAGAAACATAAATTAAAATATTTCAAAAAATATACAATTGTCAAAAGAAGTTGAATGCTTCCTAATCAAATTTGCATAGAGTCTTAGGAAGCGAGACACGCCCGCACTTGAATTATCTCCATTTCCCATTCCTTGTCTCCTCAAGAATGTGATTTTTGCTCCAAGCATGTCAAATATGTTCAACTACATTTAGCTCAAATCTTCAATTTACTTCACAAAATATAAAATGAAAGTTAAAATCCAACAATTAAGCATTTTTACTATTAACCGCTGGGGGAAATTTTATGAATTATATGAAAAATATGCAACACCTAAATTTTTTATAGCACATGTAAAAATAGGAAAAAGAAAATAGAAAAGAAAAAATCTGATGAAGTGAAAGTTGCCCGCCAGCAAGATTGGTATGCTGCTCACTATTCCGGCAGGAAAAATTGGAAAAGGGATTCAACATCAATTTTCCGCTGGGTGAGAGTCTTTTTAGCCCAATAGCCAACAGAAACTTGAACTAGGGTTCTTCTTTAGTCGACAGTGAGTTTTTTGAATCGAAGCTGAACTTCAATTTGATGTCGTGCGTGAGCTTTGTCATTCTCGCCTAATTGAGGACAAAAATGTAGACACCCCAAATTTGGATGCGCACTAATACCCACTACAATATCGGAGCTGAAGATTAAAATCGAGACCGTCCCGCATATCCAATATTGCTTATCAAACTCATAATTATGTGAAATTAGCAAGTTTTATTGGGCATAATAGGAGATATCAAACATTGCTACAAGAAAAATTGCATTTAATGGTATTAAAAAGTGCAATTTAAATAGTATTATAGTGTCAATTTTATATTTAATGACATTTTTTAAAAGTTTCACTTGTGATGGTGTAATTAAAGGTATAATTGTCATTAATTTACCTCTATTATGACATTAATAAAATGTAAAAAAAAATGTACTAGATGACACATTAAAATATCACAAAAAATGCAAAATCCTCTATACAGACATGAGTTTACCATTAAGCTACCCACCAAATGTTCATTATAAATATTCAAAAATGTTATTATATTCTTATACTTTAAAAGCATATTTCTCAATTATTTAAATATATGCTCGAAATTATTATATTAAATAATGCATTTGAAAAAGTTTAAGACATTAAATTTAGAGATAGAAAATATTCAAAAATATAATTTATAGGTGAGGAGAAAAAATGGACAAAAACTTAATTTTTTATACTTCTTGAAAAATATGATTAATTTAATCGATACATTAAAATTATATTTAAGTAGTTAAATTAATCAATGCATTATGATAAGATATAAAATTGTATATTTTACAATTATTAATAACTATATATACTTTATTTATTTTACTATATTGTAAAACGATATTAAATTAGTGCTACAAAATAATTTACTGTACTTTTTATAAATGAGACCGCAAAAAATATGAGTAGCATTTTTTTTAATAAAAATTAGTGGCACTACTTATATGCCTTGCAAATATATTTATATTGGCATTTTCAATCAAATATCATTATTTTTTTTATTACTTATTAATCAAATGCCACTAAATACTATATTACAATAAAATTTTTGAACAATTATCATCATATCACTTTTATGTGTCATTACAATATTGAATGTCACTAAGTTAGAGCTGCTAAATATTTTGTGGCATTTTTTTAGGTGCTATCATAAATAAATATGAGTGACATGTTTTTAAGAAAAATTAGTGGCATTAGTTAAATGCCTTCAAATTGTATTTTTATTGGCATTTTCATCAAATGCCACAATTTTATGTCATTTAATTATCAAATGTTACTAAATATTTTATTATAGTGACATTTTTTTATGACTATCACTATTTTACTTTTGCGTGCCATACACTATAAATATTACTAATTTAGTGCCATTAAATATTTTATGATATCTTTCTTCAAACGATATTATAACTACATATTAGTAACATTTTTCTAAAAAAATTCGTGACACTAACTAAATGCCTTTAAAATACATTTATCTTGACATTTTTAATTAAATATCACTATGTTGTATGCTATTTAATAATTAAATATTACTAAATATTAAATTAGTGGCATTCTTTTATAACTATTATCAAATATTTTTTTGTATCATTATATTATAAAATATTATCAAATTAATGCAACTAAATGTAAATTTTTCTATAATACATGCTATAGAAATAGCATGTCACGTAGGTGAATTTGATATTATATTCTGTCGTTATCATCAATCGATATCCTCGGACTAACCAACATGGACCAAAAATTTTCTCCCTTGAAAAACAAGCAAGAAAGTATGCTGACCCCACCCACTGACTCACAATCACGACAGAACCCAAGACGTGAAGAAGACTCTGGAATAACGGAAGTATTATTAATCTCAAAATATCCGAGAAGAATTATCGAGATAGTTTTTGGATCCACAGAAAGAATATTAGAATAACCCAGATGGCTCGTGATAACGCTTAACCGGCCTATAAATACCTCAAGAATGTAGCCATTCACCCAACGAATTCTTATAGCAAAAAAGATTCTACAAAGCTCTTCAAAAGCATTTCACTGTAATTTAAACAATAAATCGCGTAACGATGGCATTGATTCCAAGCTTCTTCACCGGCCGCCGAAACAACGTTTTTGACCCGTTCTCTCTGGACCTGTGGGACTCCTTTGAGGGGTTCCCTTTCTCCACCGCCGTCGCCAACCTCCCCGCCTCCGCCCGCGAAACTAGCGCCGTAGCTAATACCCGCATAGACTGGAGGGAGACGCCGGAGGCACATGTTTTCAAGGCTGATCTTCCGGGGTTGAAGAAAGAGGAAGTGAAGGTGGAAGTTGAAGACGGTAGAATCCTGCAGATCAGCGGTGAGAGGAGCAAGGAGCATGAGGAGAAGACCGATACTTGGCACCGTTTGGAGAGGAGCAGCGGTAAGTTCCTCCGCCGCTTCAGGCTGCCCGAGAATGCACAGATGGATCAGGTTAGGGCTGCTATGGAAAATGGGGTACTTACTGTGACGGTGCCCAAAGTGGAAGAGAAGAAGCCGGAGGTCAAGGCAATTGACATCTCTGGTTGAATGATCAGTTAGTTCGCTGATTGCTATGTGTTTGATATACGTACCGCGGGGCCAGGGGCATACTATGTGTTCGTGTGGATATGTATGTACGTGTGTATGACTTCTGTAATTTCTGTGGGGTAGTGATTTGACTAGAAATGTCTTATCTCTATGCGGTGTGTATACCCTTGCCGGAATAATTTTTGTATGTACCGTGTTTTATTTTGTTAGCATGAGTTTAGTTTTCTATGCTGCATTTGTTGAGGTTTTCTGAGATTTGAATCTGCGTTCGAACTAGATATTGCTGTAAATGTTTTGCACGACGTAGCTTATGTCTTGTAGATTCAAATCTTTGTTAAAGTATTCAAGATTAAGAGGGCAACATGAGTATGTATCCCGCGCTAGCAAACTAATTCCTGATTTTTAGTTCCCAGCCGGCTGCACTGCGTGGACAAATAGATACCCAGATCACAGACGCCTGCTAACGAGTAGAATTCATAGTATGTAAGAAGAGCGAGGTATGGCGAATCTATTCTAGCAGAAGATAAAACAAGATTTAATATTAATGTACAAAGCTTACTATTTATCTAGCGTATCGTTAGAAATATTCTTGTACCTTAACGAAAATTTAAGAGCAATTTTATAAAGAAATTTGCAATGGATATTTTCAATCCGAAAATAGAGAAGAAATATGATGCCAGTCCTTATTTCTGCATTTTTATAAATATTATGATGGCCGATCCATCAGAGAAAAATAATTAGATCACGCAACTTGTGGGGACGCTTCCTCTCAAATATTGACTGGTGAGAGAACAGTCCCTCTGTAAAAGTTGAGCATGAATTGGAGGTGCGTTCTCTTGTCGCAGGATGTGATAGGAAAAACCAATTAGTGATTGAATCAATCCTTTGTCAAAGAAAAGAAACAATTTTTGAAATGCGATTTTGCGACGGAAGGCGTTACAAAACTTAAAGAACGATAAATATTTTCATTATCAAAATTTGCTGCCAACCTTTGTGTGAGGGATTTTACCGTCATAAAGTCCTTTGTGCTAATATTTTGATGATTTTGCGCAAATTTGAGAGTTTTAATCATGACAATATGTGATTATCCCAACAAAATTGAGTGGAACATGTCTTGTGTTGTATGAAAATTTTTGTGTTGTTTGAAACTCATCTTTCTTTATATAAATTTTGACCCCATATCTTTGTATTTAGTTAAATACATCATATCTCTTATTCATAAAATATTTACCATGCTGCTAATCTTGAATTTAAGCATATGCTCATTATAATCAAATTTAATTAATTGAATATATATGGAATAATTTACTAATAATATCTTTCCATTTTTATTATCTTTCTGCTATTAATGATAACATTTTAATAATTTGAGGAAAGAGCATTTCTCTGATCATGTTGAATTATTTTCAAATAATTTGTAGATAATTTATAAATCTCGTTTGCAATTTACCTTCTATAAATAACGAGAATCTAGCTTATTTTTTTTGTGAAGATCATCAAAACTGATTTTCATATCTTTCAAGCTAGGAAAGCGTATCTTATTTGACTCTAAATTTTTGCATCTTTTGTTAAATATATTTATTTAATTTAGATGCTTTAATAATTATTTGAAATTATTTTTCCTTAATTAAATATTAGAAAATACCATAATGTGCTGTAATTGACTTTCTTTATTTAATGTAATCATTTAAGTAACTTGAAATCTTCATAAAATAGGAAAGAAGATCAATTATGCCACATCATTATGGTTTCAACGGTCTCTTACCATAAAGCTTTGTTTCCTTGTTTGCGATTAATGTTCACTTACCAAACTGGAATTTATAACGGTTGACATGTGTCCGTAAATTGGAAAAATCTGTAGCATTAAAATAAAGTTGGGTGACAGGAAAAACATCTATTAAGTGTTGTTGAGAAGTGTGATATTCTCATACCCTTTATGCTTACATAGTGCTAATTCCTTTTTCTTTACTATGCTTTTGAGGGATTTTATGGTAAAGAAGATCAAGAGAAGCTTGCCTTCAACAGATCATGAGAAGACGAGGACAAGGCTATTTGTGTCTTGAAGGACATAATGGTGTAAGATCATACCTACTCTCGAGGGCCTCCATGAAAAGAACAAATCGAGCATTTGATTGCTCGAAGGACCTTTAGGTGAAAAAATCAATAGAGTGGTGCTATTAAGCTCTGCTATAGTGTCCTAAGTTTCGGTCTAGAAGAGAGCCTAAAGTTGGCCGTACAGAGTGACAGCAACTCATGCATTAGTCCACAAAAGGTTGTGTAAGTGAGACAGACAGAAGTTTCCTTGGCTCGTTCACAAAGTAGCTAGTTCATAGCATTTTTGAATCTACCTTATCCCATTTGGGATTCCAATTTTGGCTCTTTGTTGAAGAGCTGGATTTCACCCTATTAGAGTGTCTCAATTCTTAACTTTTTATTCTATCAAATTACTATATTTATATTGTATAAACTCTCCTACGTACAATTAGTTTTATAGGTTCCAATTCTTAAGTGAAAACTTAGGTAATGAAGTAGGCATTAGTTGGACTACTATAAATTCTAGTGTTCAGTTATTTATGTTTTGGTGCTTTATTTATCACTTATCTAGCTAGTTGTTTAAACTAATTTTATAAATTCCAATTAATGTCTATTTTTGTAAAAGATAAAAAATATTTAAGTGATAAACTTTCATTACATTAAATTTAATAGGCCTAATTCAACCCATCTTTTAGGCTTATAATCATTCTCTCTTTGCAAAAGTTCCTTTCTAACAAATTTTCCTATTTTTACTCTAGTAAAAAAGTCATTCTCTTTATGGTGTGGCAATAGTAGGGAGCATCTTGAAGTTCAAATTCAAATGACGATCCATACGTGTGCATGTGAAAAAGAAGAGACCAAAAAAATAAAACAAGGGATCAAATTCACGCGCATAAGAATGAGAATTTGATTTGTAAAGCAGTTAATCAATAATAAAAAATTAGCAATTTAGCAAATTTGATTCATGTGTTAAATTTTTTTATAATATTTTATTTATTTGGTAATAATATATTTATTTTTATATAACATAAATTCATTTTAATAATTTTGACATATTCATTTAATTTTTTTTGTAAATAAAAATTAAAAAATTATCATAAAATAATAATTGTAGGAATAAAATAGGTGGATTATAAACAGTAGTTATTATTTTAAAAATGAAGAACATTTTGGGTAAATCATTTAAAAATATGCTAACAAAAAGATAAATACTTTATTAATGGTATAAATAAGGGTCACTAGCATTTCTAAGAAAAAAACATTAAAAGTTCACACAGAACAGTTTAAGTAAATTTTTAAGTATGAAAGTCTCAAATTTTAATTTGTTGTATACACAATACTATTGTTAGGCTCAAGTTGTATTCTGGATAGTTGTCAATTAAACATAGAATTCCAAAATTAAATTTAGTGAACCGCACGTGACGAATTGGTTAGGATCTGATAATTATGATTTTACGTAATATCTTTCATCCCTTAAAAATTGATACATATAAAAATAATTTTTTTAAATTATTAACAATTAAGTTAACTTACTAAATTATTCTTTCTTAATTATATCAAAAGTAAAATAACGTTAAATTTGAATACCTAAATGATCCTTATCATAGATTGATATGCAATTAAAAATTAAAAATTTAAAATTTAAACATAAGCAAAAACCCTCCATCCCCAAAGATCAGCCGCCCCAATTCTCTCATTAATTCTTCTCGGTCGGATTCTTTAAACATCTTGCCTTAATAAACACCAAATTGAGTTGTCAATTGATCAGATTTTAATTCAAATTCTCAATTCGATTTGAATTCGATTCAAATTTTAGAATTTTTATCCGATTATAATATTTGATAGTTCATATTCGATTATAAATATCAATAGTTTGAAATAAGTAGATTGAATACGTAATTAAGTAATCCCATCCTTAAAGATCCAAATCTGAACTTTAATAATTTTTATTACATTAATACTTTTATATAAAATATTAATAAAAATTTTAAAATAAAATTCTATATATTATATCACTACAAGAAAACACTCCTTCACTAACAGAAAATTTGTGACGAAGAGAGTTCTATCACAGTGTGAAAACAATTGTGATGGATTTTTGATGGTTTACTAACAAATTTAAAAAGATGAGCAAAAATATATATTAGTTATGATAATTGTGACGGATATAAAAAGTATCTATTAATTTGAAAAGCGCGTCACAAATTTTATAACTCTAAATATATTTTTTCGAGTTGTAACGGAAAATTTTATCACAAAACTAGTTTTGTAACATATTTTATTTTCATCATAAAATGATCAGTGACAAAGCATATACTAATGGATTTGTGAAATAAATCCATCACAGAATGATAGGTTTTATTAAATTTACGATGGGTTTATTTCACAAATTCGTTACTATATACTTTGTCACTAATTAGTTTGTGACGAAAATAAAGTCCATCATAAAACTAATTTTGTAATAAAATTTCTGTCACTAATCGAAAAATCATATTTAAAGTTATGAAATTTGTGACAGACTATTCATATTAATATATATTCTTTATATTCGTCACAAGTATCAGAACTAATATATATTTTTGCTTATTTTTTAAATTTGTTAGTATTCCATCAAAAATCCATCACAATTGTCTTTATACTGTGACGGAACTTTCTTTGTCACAAATTTTTCGTTAGTGAAGGGTTGATTTCTTGTAGTGCATTGATCTAATATCTATATAGACGTCTATATTATGCTATTAATATTGAGTCTTTAGTTTAAAAAAATAAGAGGAATACTAATAAAATATCAAATATAACAATGTATAATAACTCACCTATGCATTAATATAATATGAAATATGTGTTTAGTATTCAAATATTTAGGTAATGTTTGTTTACAAATTATGTATTTTGGATTATATGTTTTGGGAAAATGAGCTTTGGGAATGGGGTTGGGGAATGTAAAATTTGTATTGGAGAATGTAATATATATTTGTTTATGATTTGAGAATAATGAGAAAATTATTTTGAAAAAATTTGGTATGTTTGTTTATATTTTTGGGGAAGACAAATTTTATTATAACAGTCAAATCAATGCATTTTTGTTGTTTTGGGAGAAGACCAAGTCTATTGTAGCAATCAAATCAATGTCTTTTTATTGGGTTTTGAAGGTGTAAATGAATTTTAATAATATTTTTTATTATGATATAGTAATAAAATATTGTGATATGTAAATATATGTATATTTGATGGTAATGATTGTAATGTAAAAAAATATGAGATTTTTGGTTATTTGCTAGTAAATTGCAAGGATAATCTTGTCATTTTAGGAATCATTTTGGAAGAAAATGAAGGCATATGCTTGGTTACATTTTTCTGGAATAATTTTATTTTGGGAGAATATAACCTAACATAACCTTAACTTTTGGATTAATATATAATAAAAAGTTGTTAAATATGAGATAAATTTACTTTATAATACAATCCAAAAGAAAAAAACAAAAAAATAACAAATTGGTCAAATTTTTTTATTGAATTTTAAATATCCATCGAATTTAGATACAGTATTAACTAATAGAGATCTTATAGGATATCGGATCGAATTTACATATGAATTTTGATAATTAAATTTAAATTCTAATATAATGGATTCGATTCAAATATGACCGATTGCACCCTCACCAAAGTCAAGCGATTTTCAGCTGGAAGCAGAGGCTAAAGTGCTCCAAATAACGATTGCAGATGAACCCTTTTTGCAAATCAGCAAAAGCAGTGCTCGAGAGTTAGGACACTGCCAAGAATGGAATTTGGTAAGAAGAAATAATTAGATTTGGAAACACCCTCCGTCGGGAAAAACCCTCTCGTCTTTGTGGACATGGGTCGCACAATTTGAGGTCGGTGGAGAAGAATTAATTAGGGGATTGGGCTCGTTGATCTTTGAGATGGAAGGTTTTTGCTTAGTTTAAGTTTTCATTTTTTAATTGTATATCAATTTTTGATATTGATACTCTAGGTATTCATATATAAAAGTATTTTATTTTTAATATAATTAAATAAATTAACTTAATTATTGATGATTAAAAAAAATATTTATATACGCGTCAATTTTTTGAAAAGCATAAAATAATATGTCAAAACCATAATTATCAATTTTAGCCAACCTCGTGCAGTGAATTATCAAATAAGAAGAAAACGTCGCCGTAAAGTGGGCAGTTTCCATCTACTTCTCGTCACCTTAGTTTTTTTATTTAATTTATGTTTATTTCATAAACATAATTAATTACATAATAAGTACATTTGAAATACAGTATATTAAAACTGAAATAAAAAATAAAATAAATAATCAAAATGATGATTCCCTGCTGAAATGTTGAGTGCAAATGGTAACAAATGATTTTTCAATTTATGTTGATTCTAGGCAGAAATTAAATCATCTAAATAAAAAGTGGATGCATCAATAAGTTAAAACCGTTAGTACCTGACAATAGGAAAACCCAACAAATCATACTCTTACACTTACACCTGCTGTAAAAATGACGATAGGCGACTGAAATCAGATCTTTATTTGACAGTTTAACAGCTCCACTTTGTAATTTCCATTTACACAAATATATGCAACCTCTTCAAAAAAATTTCAGCTTCAAATATATACAAACAACAACATTATTCAAAATTATGATACATCGAACTTAAAATCAGAAACTGCAGGAGGAAATTAATTGGGATGAGAGAATCAACGACAGGGGGGTTATTGATTGCTCACCAGAGATGTCAATGGCCTAAACCTCAGGCTTCTTCACTTCCACCTTTGGCACTGTGACAGTGAGCACCCCATTCTCCATGGGCACCTTCACCTGACCCAACTTCGCAGTCTCAAGCAGCCTGAACTGGCAGAGGAACTTGGAGCTGCACCTCTCCACACGGTGCCATTTGTCATTGTAGACATATCAATTTTTAGTCAATGACAAAGTGATACATATAAAATAATATGCTAAATATAAATTTAAAATTTCTATTTATTTCTTGAAAATTTATTAAATTTAATTTCAAACGGTAAATAGTTAATTTTAATAAATACTCTAGTATTTATTTTATACTCAAATTAAATATTGATAAGTATCAAAGATGAAGTGTCTATGTCTATAGATCAATCAAATCAAATATATTTGAATTATCTGTTGATATCTAATATTATTTCTTGATATTTGGTATTATCTCTTAATATTTGATCTTGATCATTTGATATTTGATATTATCTTATCAAAGAGATAATCATCAAAGAAGTTTTACCAATATGGAAGTCTCTAATCAAACATCTATATAAAGGAAGTAATCAAAGTTCATTAATACATAATATAAATCCTAGCAAATAAGAGAAACTTTGAAGGAGTTCAGCGATTCTCTCCGGCAAATTCAAGGAGATCCACGAAGCTTCAAGCATTCTTCGCAGAGTTCATCATATTTTGGCATTTGATTAGAAATTAAGATGCAAAGCCCTTGAATTGGCATTATTTTTGTCAAATCAAATTCAAGGAAATCCACTTCACGGAACTCATATATTTTTGGTATTTGATTCAAGATTAAGGTGCGAAACCCTCAAATTAGCATTATTTCAAATCAAATTCAAGGAGACCCATAGTGTTCAAGGCATTCATCATAGAGCTCATCAAATTTCAAGATCATATTTGAAAGGGAAGAATCAGAGTATTAGATTATATATTAGATCCACAATTGATAAGTTTCAATTTTATTTTATTTGTACAATTTTTCTAGTCTTGTAATTTTGTTTATTGTAGATAAAGGAATTTGTGCTTACAAATTTTTGGCACATCCAGTGGGACGATCTCTATCTCTCATCTCTTCCTTTCATAAAGATTGAAGTATTAGATTCTTGCCATCAAGACTGCAACATTGAAAATTATTGTCTCAAATTCCTCAAATACTGGAGCAAAGAGCATTAGCGCCATCACAGGAAATATATCCAAGAAGTTGCAATCATTTTCAAAGGTGATTCCATCATTTACTATGGAAAAGGTGTTACCACATTTTATTGATATAAATGAAAATTATGGAGACTCAAAGGAAGAATCCACATCATCCATTCCCTACTCAACATAAAATTCCTTGAGCATGGCGATGGTGATGTTGACAAGTACTACAACCTTAGAGGAACAAATTTTAAATTTAATAAGGGCCATTGTAGGACTCATGAAGCACGGCCAAGAATGAGACTTTCAAATCTCCAAATTAATGAGCAAAGTGAACAATCTTGATGCTAGTTGTATGGTGAAGAAACAAATTGAGGTTTAGAATGAAGGTGAAACATCCATAAGGAGACAATCATCCAAAAATGAAGAGGTTGCAACAAAAAAACTAGACGTTTCTACTAGACTAATTCCTATCTACCTACTTAAGGAGTTTATCATAGAGACTATTAAAGAAAAGTTTGATGGAAGTTCTAAGTCGTCTATAACTTATTCCAAGCCATATACTCAAAGGATTGATAACTTTAAGATCGGTTACTAATCCCAAAGTTTCAGTAATTTGATGGCAAAGGCAACCCAAAGTAGCACACGACTCATTTCATTGAAACTTGTAATAATGTTGGACACATGAAGATTATTTGGTCAAGTAATTTGTTCAATCATTAAAATATGATACTTTTGATTGGTACGCTGACTTAGAGGCAAGCTCTATTGATAGTTAGGGGCAACTAGAACAAAAGTTCCTTAATCATTTCTATAGCACTTGAAGGATAATAAGTATGATAAAACTCACCAACTCTCACCAATGGAAAGAAGAACCTGTCATTGACTACATCAATCATTAGAGAAATTTCAGTCTTAACTATAAAGATCAATTACCAGAGGCTTCAACCATTGAGATGTGCATCCATGGAATGCATTAGAGTCTTTGCTACAAACTTCATGGAATTAAACCAAAAACTTTAGCAGATTTGGCAACTCATGCACATAATATTGAAATAAGCATGAATTTTAATAAACAAAAAAACTGGAGTAATATTGATGATGATGAAGATGTTGGAGGCAATTAATTTTCATTTTCAAATCATAAATGCTCCTTGATAAGAGTCAACTATCAAATAATACTCCAAAATAAGAGTATAAATTATCTAAAATTCTTAAGCCCCCAAGTATCTAAATTCGAATTTTCAAGTTTCCTAGTCTTCAAACCAACAGATCAAGTCTTCAAGTCTCCAAATCCGCAACTCAAGTCTCCAAGTCATTCAATTTTAAAACTCAAGTCTTCAAGTTAAAAGCTCATGTCTCTAAGTCTTCAAGTCCAAGACTCAAATTTTTAATTCTCTAAATCAAATATTCAAATCTTCTAGTCTTCAAGTCCAAAGCTCAAGTCTTCAAATTCCAAATGCTCCTTTATAATAGTCTAAACTATCAGTAATGCTCCCAGATACGAGCATAAACTATCTAAAATTCTCAAGTTAAAGTCCTCCCATGTGCTTCTTTATGAGAGCTTAAACTATTAATAAGACTCCTAAATACGAACATAAATTATCTAAACATTCAAAGTTTTCCTATGTGCTCCTTCATATGAGCTTAAACTTTCAATAAGTTTTCTAGGTACGAGCATAATATATCAAAATATTCAAATTCTCATTGATAAGAGTGCAAACTATCTATTAAGTCAAATCAAGTAAACTCCTTAATATGAGTATAAATTGTCTATCAAATTGGAGTGAATTTCTTGACAAGGGTATGAAATGTCTATTCGAGTTTAATATGCTCTTTGACACATGAACCTAAACTCTATATTGCTCTTGGCCCGCATGAGTATAAATTGTGTACCTCACCCTCCCCAAAAGGATATTTACTTTTACTTATGTTAAAACTTGCCCTTTTATTAGGTACCAGAGGATGTTCTTATTGTAGATGCATGTGAAAAATGGAGAGAAAAGGAAAAATTCTCAGATACTTCAAATCTTGCCTTTTCATGGATGATCGACACATCTTTCACCAAGTCTTGTAATGGGGGCATTTGTAAACATATCAATTTTTAGCCAATGAAGAAGTGACACATGTATTTTAATATTATGCTAGATATTAATTTAAAATTTCTTGTTGTTTCTTGGAAATTTATTAAATTTAATTCCGAAAGGTAAAGAATTAATTTTAATTAATATTCTAGTATTTATTCTATACTTAAATCAAATATTAATAAGTGTCAAAGATGAAGTGGCTATGTTTGTAGACCAATCAAATCAAATATATTTGATATTATATGTTGATATCTGATATTATGTTTTGATATCTGGTATTATATCTTAATATTTGATCTTGATAATCTAATATTATCTCTTGATATTTGATGGTATCTTATCAATGAAGTTAAACCAATCTGGAAGTCTCCCGTCAAACATCTATATAAAGAGGGTGATCAAAACTCATTCAACACATAGCAAGTGAGAGAAACTTTGAAAGAGTCTAGCAATTATCTCCAACAAATTCAAGGATATCCAAGGTGTTCAAAGCATCCTTCACGGAGCTTATCATATTTTGGTATTTGATTTGGCTTAAGGTGTGAAGCCCTCGGATTGACATTATTTTTGTAAAATCAAATTCAACAAGATCCACTTTGCAGAACTCATATATTTTTACTATTTGATTCGAAATTAAGGTGCGAAGCTCTCAAACTAGTGTTATTCCAAATTAAATTCAAGGAAACCCACAGTGTTCAAGGCATTTTTCACAGAGCTCATCAAATTTCAAGATCATATTTGGACGGGAAGAATTAGAGTATTAGATTAAAAATTAGATCCACAATCGATACGTTTCAATTTTATTTATTTGTACAATTTTTCTTGTCTTGTAATTTTGTTTATTGCAGACAAAGAAATTTGTGCTTACAATCATTCTTCTCCTCCTGCTATTTGCTTTGCTCCTCACTTATTTGTAGAATTGTCTCGTCCTCAACTTCCACCTTCACTTTCTCATTCTTCAACCTAAGACCCTCCACCTTGAACGCATGTGCCTCCGGCGTTACTTTCCAGTCAATCTGAGCATTAGCCATGGTGGTGGTTTCTTGGGTGAAGGATGGCAAATTGGTGATGGCATTTGAGAAAGGGAAACCTTCGAAGGGATCCCAAATATCCAAGGAGAATAGATCAAAGACATTATTCCAATGATTGCTAAAGAAGCTTAGAATTAGAGACAATTATAACTTTTCGCAAAGACAATTAATGGACAATTTTTTCTTGGTTTATGAAGATAATTTTTGTTGGCACGCTTTCTCACTTGAAATCTTTCCTGGGGGATTCAGTTGAAAGGCCAGGCCCATTTATATAGGTGAGCAGACGATTCTTGCACTTTTCTCAACATGCACTTTTAGCCACTATTGACATCTTCTAGATAAAGCTTGTTCACTGCATATGACTTTAGACTCAACATTGATTTTTTTAAAAAAAAATTGTGAATAAAAATTACCAAAATACCGTGAATTTTGGGGGTGTTACAAATTTATAGTTGGGGGCACTCATCGAGTGCAACTTTCAATAGTACCTGATTTTTTTTCTTTCTTTGCCATTAGTTTCCAATGGAGAAGAGTGGAGATTTTTTATGATTTTTATTGGTTGGATTGAAGAAGAGAGAGAAGATAAATATTTTTATTTTTCCAAACTTGCCAACCTCTTTTCACCTTCGATTCTTCTTCATTTTAACTCCAAATTAAAAACTAAAATCATGGTTGGATTCCTCTCAACTCAAGGATCACAACCATACCAAATGTGAACCAAATCGATGGTGATTTTGCCAAAAAAAATTAAAGTGACGAACCAAGGCAACGAAGGTAGTGAGTTGCTCACTTCCAACAATGAAAAAATGTTGAAAGGTTAGGTGGGTTTTGACGGGCTCGACGAGAGGAATGCATTGGTATGTTCAATTGCTAGTTTTGTTGGCTAATGGTGGAGCAATTGAAGCGGAAAGAAAGCAATGGCACTAGGATTTTAATGAAGGTTCTCGTCTAATTCGCCGGCTAGGAGGCGGCGGATAGTGAAATTGGTTGAGGGGTTTTAAAGAGCTCAACAAGGCACACCTTTTCGTGCAGATGGTTGGCACATAGGCGACGACAGGCGACTCTAGCGACTGCTCAGACAACTTTTTCCAAATTTAATTTTAGACGCAATTGGACTAAATTCAGGACGTGATTTGGACTCCAACTCAATTTAATTTGGTGAATTTTAATTTTATCATATTATTAGCCCTGATTTGATATGATTGAGTTATATTATGATGAAATTAGATGCATAAATTAATGTTATTCTCAAGTTGATACAATTTTTGTTGGAAATTATTAAATTGGATTGATATAGAAAAGGAAGGTGAAGAAACGAATATTGAACCCAATGTGGATCAACCAATGAATTTATGAATATATTGATTGTAGCTTATTGAGTTGCTGATGTGAATATAGAAGTAGGTTTTGGAAATATTAGGTGGGAATTAAATATTTAGTTTATAAAAGATGCATTTGCTGTAATTTAGAGAACATGTGGTATTGATTTGACTAGCACCTTGGACAGGAGCATGTGTCTCCCAATTGGGGCACTACATAATTAATTCAAAATAAGAAAATATTGTTAAATAGTTAAAAATATTCAATATATTAATTAGTTAAAAAATAATTAAATTAATTAATTAGAAAAATTATTAAATACCTTATCAATTTTTAAATACAAAATTATTTTAAACATTCTTTCAAAAGAAAGGTTAGTTTAGTAGTAATAAAAATGCATTAGAAATGACCTCAAATATATTAAACTCATATTAGAAATAAAATTGTAATTTGTATTGTAATTAGTAATATAAATTCATAAATTGCAAATAACTTTCATAAATTGCAAATAATTAATGAAGGCGCGCTCCTTCAATATATGAATTATCACTTCACTCTTCGGCAATAATTGATAAAGTGAAGGCTATAATGATTACAGATGCACTTACTGAGTGCCTTTTTTGTGCAAATTCGCATTATCCTAAATTAGAGCTAATGTAAAAATTGAAAATAATTTCATATTAATTATTTAACTATTTTAGAATATTTAAAATAATAAAAAATTAAATTCATATTTTTGTCTGTATTTATAATTTATATTCATGATATGTTTATTTTTTGTGTTGTATAACTAGTGAATAATGTGAACATTAATATTTTTTTTTTAATTTCTATGATAGTTATTAATTATAATCATCATGTATGTAGCATCATTAGAGTATCATTACAGTATTTTGGATGTACCTAATCATATTATTTTTATTTTTCCCATAAATATTTCAGGATGAATATCAAAGATATATATGGTCCACATGATCTTAGTGTCTTATACATGCAAGATAGCCATCAATCAGAGGGTGTATTAGCTGGAAATATAGATGATACTTTAGTTGTTAGATGAGGAGATAGAAGATTTTGGAGAATTATAGGACGCAAAGCTCTACACCCTCGTGTATTATCTTTATTATATGATATGGAATTCTATGGTGTGTATAGTTGTCTAAATATTGAGATTGATGTTCATGCAATTACGACTCCAGTTGAGAGGTGGCATTCAGAAACTCACACATTTAATTTACGTGCGGGAGAGGCTATAGTTACATTGTAGAACATAGCTGTTATTTGGGTATTATCGATAGATGGTATTACTGTTACAAGTAAAGACCATGTTCATAACCTCACACAGTGGTAGGAATATTATATCGCTATCTCGGATTCATTTCAGAAGACAAGACCTTAGGGGATCACAACTTCATCATACTGCTCTTACAGACCACATCCAAAATAATAGAATTACGGATCATACCATAGTTTTGAAGGTCCAACAATATGCACATGTCTGTGTGTTGATACTTCTTGGAGGTCTTATGTGCCCAAGCTCATTGGGTTCTGCAACATCACTGGTTTACTTACAACATATGGAGCAAATATATAAAGTCCCTAACTTTAGTTGGGGTAGTGTAATTTTATCATTCATGTATCATGAGCTTTGTACTACATTACGTGGAGAAAAATCAAATATTGGTGGAGCAATGCAGTTGTTATAGGTGAAGTAGTATTATTTATAATTATATTAATTTTTGTAATTAGGTATGACTTTTGAAAAATTGTTAATAGTATATTTGGGTACGGTCATGCATTACAACATTGACACCTATAAGATTAACTTCTAATGTCGATGACAATGAAATGCTAGTAGTAGTTGATGGACTTCCAATTCTTCCATATGGTGCTTGATAAGATAATATATGTTATAGTTTATTAACATTTTCATGCAACTAATTTGTGCGCGTATATGGATAATATGACTTTTATTAATATCACTTGAATGGATTTTTAGGTGGTGGCATTATAATTCTTTCATGCAAATAGCAAGTCACGTTGTACGAATTATAAGATTATATGCAGTTTATATGGCAACCATATGACTTGATCCAAGACATTCAAACCTTGCCAATCCAATGTGCCCCAATACTTTCAACAGCAACGTGTCTATTAATCAACTTTGCTATAATTGAAATGCATTATATCTAGAACGAGTCCTAAGGCTAATTGGGATGCGACAACATATTCCTCTACCACCGACTGAGAAAGGTTCGATGTTACATGAAATATCACGTAGAGGTCATCCTGGATAAGATTGGTCTATTTGTCACATGGATTATATTTCTTAGTGGGCTAACACAGAGCAGCTTGTTGTGTATAAACCTCCTATTATTGGATCAACCACTATGGAAAATGGATAAATGTTATGGTGTGATCAAATCACATGTCGAATCATAGGACCATCATATGAGAACATACAAACGGGGTACCATCCAGAGGATCCACACACTTAGCAAGATGTGGTATGTATATGAAGCAATCATATTCATCCTTTAGTGATTTAAAATGTTTATTTAACATTATCTTGTCTATTTTATTATATGCAGATAGATCAAATGCATAATTTGATGATTAGTTGTGATTCTATTGCCGATGATGCCGAGGTTACCTCATTTACTCGGATGAGGAATGATCATAGATTAATTGCTGAGAACATTTATTAGTTTACATTTGAACAACGCTTTCTAATCTAAGTCCCTTAACAACAAGAAATCAGTAGTAACAAATATACGAAAAGGAGGAGGCATAGCATTAGGTCTAACAACACAACTGATGATGATAGCATTCATGGCGTCACTGGTAGTGATTCATTTGCTTAAGATATTCATTCTTTTAAGTCAGGTGATGGCAGTGATGTGGGCGGTCCTTCTAATAGGCTGGATAACTTATATGCTAATTGCTACGTACCTCAACCACCAAAAGTAGATGAGTCAACACCTATACCACCATATATGTCGGCTACCCATCAATCAGTATCCAAACTAGTGGATACTGATCTTGGTCTAGGATAGGGATCAACAGAGTATTATTATTCAGCACCAGCACGCCACTCGTTTCATTTCTCGCCACTATTTTTTTCAAGTATTACAAAGTATCGTGATCAACATAAGGCTAGTCCAAGCCATCATTAGTCACATGATGCTGCACATGATGAAAGGGCTCAACAACCACGAAGACAACGACAACAGCAAGGTTGTGGCACTGGAGGACATTATTAGGGTTACCTTTTAGAATCTTGTGTAACAATATTGTTGGTTCATAAAATACAAATTGTAAATTTGTATTTCGATACTTTGAATTAGGATCACAACTGCAAATATTGGTTCCACATAAGAAGTAACAAATGAAACACAAAAAAAAATTACAATGAACGCGCACAACAATAAGTAATAAAGAATACACACAAAAATTACAAAAATAGCATACAAAAATCACAGATATTTTGCTTACAACTTACTAAACATAATAAAGCTAGGGATTCAGTCTTTCAGGGGCTTGTTGTACATTCTGAACTAAAAAATCAAAACTAAATAATTTAATATTTATAAAATACATAACATATTTATGTATATTAAATAATTATTATTATTTATAAAATTATATATGCATACATATATATATAATTATATACATATAAAAAATTATATAAATACATATATGTATATAAAATTATTTATAACATATCTATATATAATATATTTTTTTATTTTATTTAATCTAAAATTAAATAATTTTTTTATTAAATATATAACATACTTATATAAATTAAATACTATTTAATATTTGTAAAATTATACACACACACACACACACATATATATATATATATAATTATCAAAACTATTGAAAGAAAAAAAAAATCGGGTATTGTTGAAATTTGCACTTAGTACCCGAATATGTTTTTATTGTTGAAAGTTGCATTCGGTGAGTGCAACTTTCAACAATAAATTCAAAAGTTGCACTCAGTACTCGAAAATATTTTTACTGTTAAAAGTTGCATTCGATGAGTGCAACTTTCAACAATAGATTCAGAAGTTGCACTCACTGAGTGCAACTTCCAACAGTACTATTAAAAGTTGCACTTGGTGAGTGTAACTTGTTATAAATTTGTAACAACTCCCAAATTCATGGTGTTTTGGAAATTTTTTTTTTTCACAATTTTTTATAAAAAGACCCACAGCATTCTAAGAAAAGGAAATACAGTTATGGGCTGAAAGTAAAATAATAACCTTCGGCCCACGTCATAGTATCTCTTTTTCTAGCCCATACTACAAGCAATATTACATATAAGTTAGCAAAATAATGTAAATCTGAACTCATATTAAGTGGCAATAGAAAGTTGTAGTTAATGATACATGTTAAATAATTACAGCTTCTAAGTTTAAAAAAATATTATAATTTCTATTTCACCATATTAACAATTTTCATAAATTTTTTAATAAAAATAATCATGCATAAATTATCATTATTAATAATTAATAGCACTTTTATAGCAACAACAAACTGTAATCAGAAATCTTCTTGACAAATCTTGGAGCAATATTATGTCAACATATATCTATCGTTAATTATCAATAATCATAATTTATATAGTCATAATCTTTATGTCACTAATTTCAATAGACACAATTAATTCTTGTCACTATTAAATTTATAAAAATCTTTATATTTAATGATTTAAATAATTTATTATATTTAAAGTAAATGAAAAATTAGAGGATATTGTATATGCTAATTTTTTAAATATTATTTACTAGATATGAATAATGGATATAATTAAGTTACAGAAGATCAAATATGTAAATAGATATATTCAATAATATATGTTCGCAGCGAATAATAAATGGATTCAATATGCATTTACCATATTTATATCTATTTATAATCAAATATCTACTAATCGAATATTAATAATATTATATATAAACGAATATAAATGCGAATGGTAAACGAATTTTTCAATATCCATTTATAGCCCTAGCCCTAGCTGAGGGATATTAAGAATAGGAATAAAGATGGGAGACTTTATGATAGGAAAGCTAGGATTACAGTGAAAATTGATGACGATGAATATGAACATGAAAAAAAAGATACGAGGGAGAAAGAAATATTGGAATCAGCTCAAGCAAACACTAAAGAGCTCACTTTCCATAATTGTACATAGAAGATTAAGTTTTTCTAGCTATGGGTTATGGTTCATTAATTAGCTAATAGTTAGATAGGGTTAACAGAAATTAGTTAGCTAAAGTAGTCAGCATTAATTACTGGTTATGTAAATGTAAACTCTGTGCGTTCTTCCAGAAATGCAAGTCTTCTTCTCCATTCCTTTTTTAGTTCAGTTTGTGTTTGCAGATTCCGCGCCTTCTAAAAAATGGTATCAGTTGAGTTCTCGCCATAGCCACGCCATTTCTGTCCTATATATTTCTTTTTATCCTTCGATCGTCAGTATTCTTTTCCCGTTCAGACTCTCCTACTTCATATATTCCTCTCTTCCTTCATGGAAAACCTTGATCTTTTACTTCTTCAGCCTCCAACGGCCAATCTGGCCATTGACGATGTTTCCAGCCTCTTTTTCTCGTATCATTCTGATAATCTTAGTCTCCTCCTTGTCTCTCAGCTGCCAACTGGCTAGAGTTACACTTCATAAAGCCGTGCAATGAGAAGAGACCTCTCTATCAAGAATAAAATTGGATGCATCAACGGTTTTATCCCGAAGCCTTCTTCAGATGATCAATTCATGCTTACAACTTGGATCTAGAATAATACTAATATGGTAATTTCCTGGTTGCTGAATTTGGTATCAAAAACATCTATACCAGTGTTATATACTCAAATTCCTCTGATGACATATTATTAGATCTCAAGCACAGATCACAGGTCCTTGCTTGTATCGGCTTCATAGCAAACTCGCTACACTCACAAAGCAACAACTTTGTCAGTGTGCATTTCACGAAGCTGAAGGCGCTTTGGGATGAACTCAGTAATTATAAACTAGTTTGCTGTTGCAATAGATGTTCCTCTGGTGGTGTTCAAGCTCTTTCAAATCACTACCAGTGTGAATCTGCTTTGATGTTCCGCACGGGGGTTTATGATGCTCTGTCTCCTATCTGCAACTAGATCTTCCTTATGGATCCTTTGCCTTCAATTAGCAAAGTTTTCTCGGTAGTCTAACAAAAAGAACAGCAACGAAGTGTTGCTCCATCGCCTTCTTCTGATCCTGTCAACAATATTGCTCTTGCAGTCAGGTCTGACGCGTGCAAGTCTATGCCAAAATCAGTAATAAAACCTCAACATCCATTTACCTACAAAGATCCAAGGAAAGACAGGCCATATTTCACTCATCATTCACACTTTAGACACGCCATCAATTCTTGCTATAAAGTGAACGGCTACTAGCTTCAAGCACTGTTTAAAAAACCGGACCGGCTGGTCGGACCGGTCAAACCATCAATTGGCTAGTGAATCAATCCAGTTTTCTCAAAAAATCAGAAAAATGAAAAAAAAAAAGTCATATTTTGTAAAAACTATTCAAACCGGCTGGTCGGACCGTTGAACCGGACTGATTTTTTCATTTAATTTTTAATGAAATTAATTTTAATTTTTTTTTTTTGGTTTAAATATAAAGTTTGAGGGTTAAAGTGCACTTCACAAGCTATCTAAAAGTAAAAAATAAGCTTTAATTTAAAATTTAAAATTTAGAATTAACTTATATACTTTCAATTTTAAACTTTAGACTTAATATATTTAAATTGTTGCGATCATTTATAATATATATTATGAAATTTGAATTGTAATGTTAGACAATATTCTTTAAGCTCTTTATGTTTTATATTTTGGTAGTTTATTAATTTTTAACTAATATATATAATATAAATATATATTTTATAATTATAACACTATGGTTTAATTACGGTCCGACCGACGATTAAACCAATAAACTGTGAATCGATAAGTTTTTCGGTTCGATGAATAATCCAGTTTTTCAAACACGGGCTTCAAGTTCAAGCTAAAATATCTAGCTAATCCTCAAGCATCCCTTGCAGCTGGCCCTTTAAACCGGTCTTCCAACTCTACAACTATAAATCAAGTCTCTAGTCACAATCCAATTGATGGCATTGGTGACTTCCTTCATACTTTATAATCTATTCAGGATAACCAACTCATTAATTTGCTTGCCACTCATACTGCTCAGTCTCCCAACCAAGCCGATCTTTAGACACAAACCTCTTCTCACACTGCAGGTACATGTTTTATCTTCCCCACTCATTCAAATCCAACCTCTACTACATGAATAGTTGAGTTAGGAGCATCGAGGCATTTTTCCTCATACTCCTCTTTATTTCAGCAAATGAAAGCTTCTTTAACACCACTTTATCTCTTCCCACGGGTAGCATAGTCCTCAATTCAGCTATTACTTTGCATAATGTTCTTTATGTTCCTGAATTCCATTTACAGCTAATATCCATAAGTGCTCTCTTGCAAGATCCATCTCTTACTCTTGTTTTTTTTTCATGAATGTTTTCTAATCCAGGAGACCAAGACATTAATTGTACATGGCAAGGATAACAGGCATGATGATCTCTATATTTTAATAAATTTCACACTTTTGATCCATGCATGCATTTCATAAATAAGGTCTTCAATTGGTCAATTCTCAAACTAAAAGTTGTGCGTTCTAAAACCTTTAATCCACTGTGATATCAATGATCAAAGAGAACATTGTTGTACATGCCCTTCGGTAAAACAAAAGCATCTCCCTTTTGTAACCACGTGTCTCATCTTCCACTTGAATTAATGCATGTTGATGTCTAGGGTCCATTTTATATTCCTTCACACAGTGCACACAGGATGATTTTTCAAGATAAACCTGGTGTTACCTTCTCAAGCACTAATCTAAGGTTGCCACTGCCCTGCCCAAATTCTATAATCTCATTGTTACTCAATTCAATGCTCACAATAAAAAGATACAAATTAATAATTATAAAGAACTCATTCTACCTAATTTCTATGCATCTGATGGCATTATTCACCAACTCGCCTGCATAGAAACTCCCCAACATAATGTTGTAGTTGAAAGGAAACACCAGCACTTACTCAGTATTGCTTGAGCCCTTTATTTCCAATCTCATGTCCTTTTCATCTTTCGGAGTGAATGTCTCCTCACTTCTTTACAACTCTCTCTCAACCGGATTATGGTCACCTCAAAGTCTTTGGTTGCCTCGCATACGCATCAACTCTTCAAGCTCATATATCCAAATTCAACCCTAGAGTTGTGCTTTGTATCTTCTTAGGATATCCTCTCGTAACCAAAGGTTACAAGCTATATGATATTTGTCACACCCCAAAATCCAACCATATAGTCTATATTCGAGGCATGAAATTCATTCCCAAATAAAAAATATCAATTATCTAAAATCATAATCTCAAATAATTGAAATCCAAACATTCATATTAATCCAAATAAATCTTGCAATAGAAATACTTAAAATGCTCAATACTCTAACCTCAACTAAAAATCTAAGAAAGAGAGTAATAAACTAACACCAAAACAAATGCTAAAACTACTAGAAAAACCCAAAAATAAAACTTCAGTTTTGATTCTCATCAAAAGTAGGATCCACTCCTCACTAAGGCTAGGGTCTAAATCTGCTAGAAGGAAATTAAAGAAATATAGAGTGTGAGCAAAAGACTTAGTTGATAACAAGTGTGTGCAATGTGAGGTTGTGAATTTAATATGATTACTATGATATTCAGATACAATATTCGAGAAGAATATAATTGGAAAACAGTCAAATGTCAAGCAATAATAAAACGAGAATCTAGTAAATATTTTCATAAGCTAACATTTATATGTGATGATTAAACAATATTTGTTATAGCCAGTTAACCTTATGACTCCCACTATATCAGTATCAGTATCTTATCGCTCTAGGCAAGGCAAAGCCTTACCAAAATAGTGCTCGGGCCTAGGTCCTCGAGAAATTCTATGACCCACCTCAACTACAAACGGCTTCTATTGTGCGCTGGAGGGATTAAGCCATGGGAGCTTGGGGTTCAACTGGCAGGCCTGCTACCGCCCAATTAAGTCCCTCACACCCAACATACTGAAATTAAAACAATAAATTCGGTCTTTAGTTGGTCATCGAATTTAACTACTAATCTAGAAGCGTAACAAAAATCAAAAAAGAACATGTTTTCTTTCATCTAGAAATGAAATAAGAAAAAATTTCTTTTTATGTGCAGTGGAAGACACATATAGTGCAGTGTAAATTAAAAAGAAGTTTTATAGAATGCATTACTCTCTATATATATATATATACTTTTGAGTTTTGAAAGGCAATATTATATATTATAAGATTAGGCACTCATTGAACTTGTCGATCGAATCAAGGACTAAACTAGATGTGCTATATTTTTTATCACATGTTCAAATAATAATAATGTTTAGTTTAATTAATACCTAATCTACAAAATTTCCATCACACTCCAACCTATCCTACTGTTGGTTTTGTCAATAACACAAAGTTCCAACAAACCATGCAATGAAATGCTTGTAAGATCTTTAGTTTGTAATATAGTTAGCCAGCATACTTAAAGAGGAAGAAACTTGAACATCAATCCCATTGGAAACAAATGCAAGCAATACAATATATATTTTTATATGTTAATATAAATATTAAATCATCCCATTACCAATTAATCTAATAAAATAAATAATAATATAAAAATATTATCTTACACAATGTACTTACTAAATACTGAAACATTTAATCATTCCATACATTTCAGTAAAATTATCCCTTTTAAAATAGAATAAGAGAAATTCCTTTCATAAAATAACTTAACCAATTTTAAAGCACTACAATATATTTATTATATTTGTCTAGCATTAAGTTCATTTTTTGATAAAATCTCCCACAACACATGGTCTCACTTGTTTTCTGATATACAAAGTTTAACAATTTCCATGTATATATAGCATGTGTATCCCTCCACTCTTTAAACAGACTAAAGCCCCACTATACAAGAGACAAAATTTGGATTTCAATTACACTAATCTACCAGATTCCATATATATATATATATATACATACATATATATATATATATATTTATACAAATTACACATACACTAATTTAACCTATCAAAAGACCCACAAGCCTGCAAGGTTGCTCACCCTCTCGATTTTCTCTCTATTTTTCCCTCTTTTATTATTATTATTATTACTTTTTTTTATGGAAATTAAACTTGTGAACTATACCCCACCAATTCCTCTACTAGAAAATATGAAATTGCCACTAGCAAACAAACAAAAATTACCACTAACCAAGACTTGCTCACAACTTTCTTTAATCAATAAAGAATCACTGCCAATTTCCATGATCAACAAAGAATTTAATGGCCAACTTCTTTATTCGACCAAGAATACTAATCAATTTTTTTTATTCAACCAAGCAAATTTGATTTCTTCTATATGAATTCAGCAATTGTCGGCCTCCTTTTTTTCCTTTCTTCTTCTTCTATTCTGGTTCCCCCTCCTTCTCCTTTTTTCTTGTGCCCAATAAGATTAGGGTTTTGTTCCTAGGAATTATATATATACATGAGGGAAGTGGTTTAGTCCTAATAGGATTCTAATTTTTTTCCTCAGAGGACTAGGATATTAATCCTACATTAACTTTAGCATCTTTATTATTAATCCCAATGCTTAATAATTTCACTCCTTGTATAATATAGCATTAATTCAAGTAGAATTAAAATTTTATATTGCCCAAAATATGGAATATATAACAATACATAAATAATTATTGTTATTTTACCTCAAGATGATTTAATTTTAGTTTGTAATTTCTAATGAAATTTATTTTTTCTTACTATGACTTTAATCGATGTACTAAATAAAGATAAGAAGAGTAAAATAATCAATTAAATAGTAGGTAATTTTAAGGCATCACAATATTTCCAAGAGACAAATCCTCATCTCAAAAAATGTATGACAAATATTTTTCTTAATTTCCAACACATTCTAGTACAATTCCTATCTCCAATCTATTCCATGATCTTCTCTTTCCCACTCTAGTCACTGATAGCATCTCTTCTACCCTACCAACTATCTCTCAACATTCCACTCAATCTCCTATACCTGCATCTACTACCCATACTCTTACTCCTCCTAACAATCCTCCTATCAAAAAATCCATGAGAACCACCAAGCTCCCCGCTTACTTAAAAGATTACACTGCTCCTTCTTCTACGCTACATGTGTCACTAATCACTATCCCTACCAAATGTCCAAATGCCTACCCTACACTCCCTTTTCTCCACCTTATAAATATTTTTTACTTAATATATCCACCCATATTGAGCTTTAAAATTACAAATAGGTAGCCCTCAGATTCTTAGTTGGTGGCAAAGTAGGTAATCAGAGATTTTGAGGAGAGAGGCAAAATATGGCTTAATAAATTAGCAAAATTGGTAAGATCATAGAGCAATTCGAACACTTCTCTCTATCACAAATACCCCTAAGAGGAAAATGTTAAAGCTAATTTTTTTAGCCAAGTTAGCCAATTCTACAGTAGATTATGGCACTTGAAAAATTACTTTGCAAGAGCTGGAAAGGTCAGTGATTGATGAGAAGGTAATGGTTGTCAGTAACAAAAATGATTGGAGAACACCAATCATGAGATGTCTCAAAGGTGAAATTTCTCATCCAAAAGAAAAAGATATGGCTTTCTCATTTTATCTTAATTAAAGAAGAGTTGTACAAGAGATTGTTCACCCACCCTCTGTCTGTTATGTATCAAAGAAAGAGGGGTCTTATATTCTTAGAGACATGAAGATGTTTTGGAAGCTACATTAAAAGTTTGACGCCATCAACTAAAGCTTTAAGGGCAGGATATTTTTTGCCCACAATAAAGAATGGTGTTGTTGCATTAGTCATGAAGTTTCAAACGTGTTAAAAGCATGGGAACATCATCCATGAACCTACTAAAGCTTTGAATACTATGGAAACAACATTCCCTTTTGTGATGTGGGGGATAGATATCATTGGTCCATTACCACCTACTTTGCAAAAAAGGTTTTTGATAGTAGATATTGATTATTTTAGTAAATGGGCAGAGGCAGAACCATTACCAAAATAACTAAATGCAAGGTTATGAAGTTCTTATAGAAATATGTGGTCTGTCACTTCGGGCTTCCTAAGGAACTAATCACAGATGATAGAGGTTAATTCCAAGGGAAAAAAATCTGCAATTATTGTAAAGAATTAAGAATAGTATAGTCATTCAGTTTTGTTGCCAATCCTTAAACTAATGGTCAAGTAGAGATGGCAAATAGAATAATTCTGCAAAGATTAAGGACTAAGTTAGAAGGCATAGGGAAAAATTAGGTGGATGATATACAAGATGTCCTTTGGTCATATCAGACCACTCCTCGAACAACTATATGAGAAACTACTTATTGTTTGATATACGGTTTAGTAGCTCTAATGATGGCTGAAATAGAATTGGTTCTCATCAGGTGGAGACTTATGAACAAGAAAAAATTGAAGCATTACTCCAAAATTCCTTGGACTTGGTTGTGGTAAAGCGAGAAGAAGCTGCCCTTAGAACTACGAAGTATAAGTAGGGAGTCCAAGCTTCCTTTAAAAAAAAAACCCTAGGAATTTTCAAGAAAGAGACCTAGTATTAAAAAGGATTGAGGTGAGCTAAGCTGTTGGGAACTTAGAGGCAAATTGGGAGGGGCCATATAAAGTTAGCAAAATCCTACAAAGACAGGGAGGTACATATGAACCTGTAGACTTCAATGGGAAAGCTTTACTTGTCCCATGGAACATTCAAAACCTGAAAAGGTTCTATGATTGAATAAAGGTCATCTAAAGCTCATCACTTTCTAATTTATTTTTTTTTTTAGCAAAGAAGCTAGTTGCATGGCTCTTACCTAGCTTTTACTTAGTTGCAATATTTCTTATTTGTTTATGTTTCTTTCTTCTTGTAGTTGTTTTATTATATGCAAATGTTTCCATTGTTTAGCTTTTAACCATTGTGTAAGATCTTTACATAACTCTTTAGTTTTTATGATTGAAATTAACAACTAACTAGAAGATATATTTTAATTTCTAAAGACTTCACTTGAATTCGATGATATAGTGAAAATTTTCAACTATGAAAAGGATGCAACATAGAATGTTTACTCCGAGTAAAGAGCTTTTAACAACTCTAACAATCATAACTTCAAACAAAAGTAAAAAAAAAATGCTTATTTTGAAGAGCTCTATACAGCTCTCACAATTATGATTTCATGCATTATTCAAGCAAAAAGCAGAAAATGCTTATTCTAAAGGCTTTATGCAGCTCTTGCAATTATGATTTCAAGCAAGAAGCAGAAAAAACCTACTTCAAGTAAAAAGCTTTGCTAAACTCTAAAAATCATGAAATCAATATATAAATCTAGGCAAATAGCACCAAAGGAAAAGCAGACAAAAAGGAAGAAGATTATTTTCAACAAAAGGTTTCACATAATAGTCAATAACACTGAGCAAAAAGTCCTGCACAGTTTTGAGCTTCGCATAGCTCCAACAATTTCAATAATCAAAAGTAGAAAACATTAAGCAAAAATAAGTTTTGCTGACAAGAAAGTTGACTAGTTACATTCTTATTTAATATCTTTAAAAATGGGGGAAGAAAATATACTTCAAGCACCATGATTTATGGGAGGATTAGACTGCTAAACAAGAGAAAAAAGAAGTTCTGCAACTTCTATCGGTTCGTTCTCATCATTGGCCTATCATCATCATCAACTAATAAAAGCTCATCTCCTTCAGGTAAATTTTTTAATCCTTTGTTCTAGTTTAGAAACATAAAAGAGTAGTCCAAAGATATGCCTCCTTGTTCCTTAAATTGAAGCTTGCAAGTGGAAAATCCATGATATAGTAATTCAGAGCCCTTTTAGAAACAAATTCAGTAAATTCCTCAAACTTAAGTAATTCATTCTTCCTTTTCAGCCAATTCTCCTCCAAATAGCTTGACCTTCAATGGATTAAGGAAGCTGCTCTATGGCATCTTCATTAGCCTTTTTGACTTTTTCTACCAAGTTGTTTGAAACGTCTTGCAATTGTTGTCAAGTTTCTTGTGATCACTTCAAGAGACTGGTGACTATCACTTAGTTCAGAATACGAGTTCCTAACTTCCTCAAGCTAGTTTCTCATTGATTTATTCTCAGCAATAACCATTAACTTTCAGATACCTCTCTTCCTAAGTCTTATTTATAGCCTCCCAACTGGTTATTGTAGAAGTTAAAAGAATACTTGCCCAATCAAGTTATTCAAGAATATAATCTATAAGCCAAATGGAAAATTATTTCTTAAAGAAAAAAAATGAGAATTTTTTTTTTTACCTTGGTTAGATGATCGTTGAATTGAGAAAAAAGAACTTTATCTAATAACTTCCTATATATTCATTATCTTTATTAGGGGGAAGACCTATGAGGAAATCTCAACTAAAAGAAAAACTAGATCTTTGCAACACAAAGGTACTAGTGAAAAAGGTCTGGTTACCATTACTTGGATGAGCTCTTTTATGTACTAATGGCGTAAAAACTTCCACGACCTCATCCTCATCCCTTAAATTGTGAATGACATATTGGATGGGAGAAGTTAGATCTTTGGGTATCTCTAACGTTGATTGAGAAGTTGGAGTAGTAGAATCCGAAGGCTTGGGTACTATGTCAATGGAGATTCCCTCAACAATGCTTGATGTGGAAATGGATCCCCATTTTAGTTCAGCTCTTTATTTTTTTCTTCTTGGCAGCAAGTTTCTTCACTTGAGCTTGAATATGAACCTTCATCGTGATGTTCTCTAAAGAACAAGTAATGAAAAAAATTAAATACATTAGAAAGATGTATTATTCAGCATTGTAAGGGCAAAGAGTTCATCAAGAGGAAATGTGTACCTAATGTATCCATAAGCTCTTCTCAATGTGGACTTAGGCTAAAATGGTGCAACAGACCCAGATTGGTCACAAACTCTAAATTAAAATAACAGTTATTCAGTTTTGTCAAAAACTCTTGAAAAGAAGTAAGGCGAGTAGAAGTTTTGTAAGGTTCTCTATCAAGAATGTTTTTTGTCCAGTTTGTGCAAAAATCCCAATGAATAGGAGAAGAGAGGAAAAATAGTTCTCTTTCCAACCTCTTAAGGAGGAAGGTTAAGTCACATCACCTCTAGAGATAAGGTAAAATACACCTCTATTGAAAGTCTTTAAACCAAAAAAGAAAGAAAGAAAGCGTAAATGGCTCTACAGTAGGAGTTTCATCAAAGTATTGAAGTACCATGGAAAACCCAGCCAAAAGACGAAAAGAGTTAGGGAAAAGTTGATTCAATGAGATCCCAAAGGAATAAGCTATTTGATTAGATGGGGGAGGGATTGGAAAACAAAGACCACCATATAATTGCTCCAAAAAAAAAAGCAAAGAAAACCAGGAGGTGATGAGTTCAAATGATTGGTAGACTTGGGCAATATAATTTGATAATTGGGAGAAATGTCCATAATTTTTTAAAAAGAATCACACTCCATTTGGGTGAATTTTGTCTCACAAACAAGGTAAAACGAAGGAGATTGGGGGTCTTCATTTCTAATTTTTCCAAAAATGATTCGCTGCTAAATGGAAGGTTTATTAGTTGCTATTGTTTTGGAGTTTAAGTAGGTAAAGAAGTTTTTGGCATGAATTCAGAAAATAATAACAAAAGAAAAGAAAAGATATGAGAAAAGAAATTAAATTTAATGGAAAAAAATTGATGAAGCGGAAGGAAAGAAGACTTACCTTGAGAGAGAATTGCTTTAGAGAATTGAAGAAGGTAAGTAGACAAAAACAGAGGGCAAAAATATTAATGAAACCTTTTTTTTTCCCTCAAAAAATGAAAGAGATTAGTAAACTAAAATGTGGGGCATAAGAAAGTGTGTAATAAATGTGTTGGGAACTTGATAGTCGCATATGGCTGCTAAGTCATTATAATTCAAAGAAGAAGAAAAAGAAGAAGAAGAAGAAGAAGAAAGGAAGAAAATGAGGAGCTTAATTTGAGCTCATGAAGTTGACTACAGATCTTGATCTGAGCGCATGAGGTTGATTTGTGGAAGTTTACATCGTGGAAACTAAATTGGGTTGTCGACTTGATCATGAAGTCAAGATTATGGGCATGCAACCCAGTCATATATCATGAACGTTACAATTGTCAATGATATGAAGGAAAGTTGAGGAGTTTTTCCATATTTAAGACAAGAGATCCATTCAAAATTATCGACATATTTAAGACAAGAGATCCATTCAAAATTATCGACATAATTTTTGAAATGTAATGTAACTTTGTTAGGGATTTGAATCTAACAAATACTTGACATGTAAAAGTGTATGAATTAAAAAAAAATCTTTAATCAATAATCTATTTTGAATGAAATTTTCATTGAATATCTCGTATTAAGAGCTTTTAATTTATTTAATATTTAATTTCTAAATTAAAATGTTTTTTTACTGCATTCACTTTATTCTTCTCTGATTTTCATTGCATAAGTTTGGCATCTTTACGGTAGAAAAATTCGTAGTTACAAAATAACACTTCATACAGAAATTGTATATATGAAAAATAAATGGTTTATAATAATAATCAATCAGTTAATTGGTAAACGTTAACTTACACCACATGGTAATGCAACTGAACTACACATAAAGCCATTAGAGTAAATCTTTCCTTAGTGCTCAAATCTGCGGAATATATATACATGTTCACAAGACATGCTAAAAAATTATTTAAATTAGTAATTTTGTCACATTTTATGCATGCAATAAGATGTTTATAATGTAAAATAAATAGATATATATTTATCTTATATAAGTACTATTTTATTAGTAATTGTAATATATTTATTTAAATTTTTATATAAATACTGAAAGTCAAGATAAATTAATAATAATGAGATGAAGAAAGAATAAAAATTGTGAGTAGTGATTACTTCATAAAATGAAGTTATAGGAATAAAAATTAAGAATAAAGGCATTTTGATCACAACATAGAAAATATATCTAAGAGTTGGCATTTTATTTTTGAAGGATGATAATATTCCTTGAAGACTTGCATGGAAATAGAGCTTGCAAAAAGAACGAGTGTTAGGGATGTTCAAATCCAATCCAATCCAAAAGCAATGATGAACTGATCTAAAAATTTGAAAATCAATCAAAACCGAACTTTTTTTGATTGAATTGGATTTGTTTTTTAAAAATCAATCGGATTGGATCGATTTTTTGTTCAAATCTCAAAAACTAATCCAATCCAAATCGAACCAAAATTTTATATACTAATAATATATATATTTATATATTAATTGTAAAATACACAAATAAATTAAAATAAACTAAACCTAGGATTTTTACACTTTCAAAAATTAAATACATATGAATAATTATTGTAGATATATAACTTTATAGTTGTGTGTTCTTACATAATTTAACTTAATTTGACAAGATTAGTGTGATATGATAGCTAAATGAAATTTACAAATCGATTGAATAAATTAGTTTAATTATCAATAGTAACTTGTCAAATATTTCAATTAAAAATTTAAATTAAAAAACTGAATTATCCAATCCAATCCAAACCATTTTAAAATGGATTAGATTTGATTGGATTGGATTCACAATAAAAATCTAACCGATCCAATATACATTATATAATTTGGATCAATTAGCTTTTTGTCCCAAAATCAATCCAAACTGAACCACAAATACCCCTAATTCGGTTAGCTTTTTATCTCAAAATCAATCTAAATCGAACCACGAACACTCCTAGCGAGTGTTATCTAGAAGATGCTAAAACTGGCTAAAAGTGTTATTATAGAAATCCTACAAAAAAGTGCGAGAATCCTCCATTCACTACTATAAATGAAAAAAGCATGCTCCTCCAACCAAATTTCTCAAGATAGACTCGAATAAAATATCATCAACAAAATCATTTACCAAATCTAACATAAACAACAAAAAAACAATTCATTACTTTTAAATAGAAAGCTGAAATGTCCCTTATCCCAAGCTTCTTTGGTAACCACCGGAGCAATGTCATCGATCCATTCTTTTTGGATATTTAGGATCCCTTTGAAGGTTTCCCTTTCTCGAACATCATTGCCAATCTAATGCTCGGATCAACTGGAAACAGATGCCAGAGGCGCATGTATTCAAGGTGGATGTTTTAAGGTTGAAAAAAGTGGGGAAATTTGCAAAATTAGTCCATCAACTATTGCATGTCATGGGATCAGGACTTTATTAATTTTTAATTTTAAAACTAGTCCACCATATTTTGGAATTCAGCACATTAAGTGTTTTTTGTTGCAATTTAAGTCCTTTTGGCTTGAGAATTGAGCCAATTGTGTAGGAAACCCTCATGTCCTTCTCACATGATAGAAAAATTAGGCAAAAATCAATACATGTGTCTGGAAATCCACCTTTCCATGCTTAGTTGGTCCTCTATGCCACATCATCCGCCACATGTATACAAAACCATGTTGTAATGCCACACAAAAAAAATAACAAAAAACACGTCAGCCGTGGGGCATTCAACAAATGTGACAAGGGATGAAAGAAAATCCCCCAAAAAAAATGAAAACTAAAACTCGGGTTTTTGTCCTAAATAAAAAAAACACAAATGTAAATCCTAAATCAAACCCCCACGAGAAAACCTTAAACCTGAAAACACTTGTTCCTTAAAACCCTTATTTTGAAATCTAAAATCGAATGCGAAATCAATTTGGAGAGCTGTGAAGTTTTATCTTTTGGTAAATGCACACCTAACCCAATTATTTTGAAGCAAGGAGAGTTGAAAGAAGCAGAGGAGGAATAATCAAAATGGTGTTTCAACATTCACAGAGACATATTGGTTTGCCTCCTCCCTTATATGGTTTGTTCCTTGCTTATAGGTTTGTTAATGGTCTCTATTTGAATTGTCATGGTCTTTTATGTGCAAACTAGGTCAATTTGGTCCTTATTTTTCTCCCCTCCATACGATTAAGGTTTTTTTTATTGTTAATAAAGTAGTTTATGTGTGTGTGTTTAGAGGTTTGTTAATGCTTATGTTTGCAGATTTGTTTAACTTTAAGCAAAAGATTCATCAATGTGGTCCCTGGTCTATCAACTCCGTACTGTGGCTTGCTTCTCTTACATTGACTTGATCTACAAATGTTGGTTGTAGTGTTAAATGAAACTTAAATATTCTTCCTATCATGACAATGTGGAGTATTTTCGCACTTTTGTCTATGTTTGGGGGATTGGAATCTCTATGTGGTCCCATATGCACTTTTTTTATTACACTATTTGAATCTACTTAAGTGTGACCCCTAACTATTTAATTAATTATTATATATATATATTTTTTGGGTACATATATTGTTCAAGATTGTAAAACAAGTACAGTAACTATAGCTGTGTATTATGGAGTAAGCTATTCCTTGTACTTGTGGCTAAGTATGTTGGGGGTAATGTGGCTAAATTTAATTATGTGTCTACTCAAGAAATGAAACATAGGTGAATTAGATTTGTATTCCAATAGCTTGAAGGTAGACAAGAATAAGAGATTTTATATTAAAATGAACAATAGTTTTAATCTATTGCAGAATACAAATTCATTGGTATGGAGCATGTTAAAAGAAAGAGAAAACAGGTTGATATTTATGTTAATGTCTTACCTGTAGAGGATGAAAATTTGACAAGCCTTACACTAAATAGAATTCATGAAAATGCTTCTATGCCTTGTGAACCTGTAAAAGATACACAACCAACTAAGGTAGATTTAGGTTTAGACTTTGATAATTTAAGGACTGAAATAATGAGTTAGGGGTTAATGATTTATGTGATGACATGCAAGGAACTTAAAATAATGAGTGTTTTAGGACTTATTACAAAACCTATGATCCTTCTAATTTAGATAATGATGATCCCTTCATTGTTAAAAATAATGAGAACATAGAGGACAGTGAGGATATAAAGGATAGTGAGTTTGAGAGTGAAAAATTGAGTGAAAGTGGGGGTTCTGATGATGTCTTATTTGAGGAATATGTGGATATTGATGAAGAATAAGTAGGCAGTGAGGATGTTAGAGGTGTGAAAGGGGCTGAGGAAAAAAGTAACAGTAATGGGGGTGATACTAAAATTGAGAGTAAAGAGAACATTGCTTGGGATAGTAGGGAAAAAGTTGATGAAATAATCTCTAATGAGGACCAGGCAAAGCTAGTTGCACTTGTCTTTAACTCTAAGAGGCCATTTTCTCCTAGGTTTGAATTAGAGATGAAATTGAAGATAAAGAGGAGTTTAGGAAAGCTATTCATGTAGAAGCTATTCAAAGCATGAGGAATATTAAGACAAGGAAAAATGATGACAAGACACGGTTGTTTGCAAAATGTGAGCAAGAGGGGTGTGAGTAGAAAATCCATGCATATAAGGTGAAGGATGAATCCACATTTCAAGTTTTAACATATAATCCAACATATTAATGCAAGCCAACATTTGAGGTTGCTAATCTGAAGTTAAGTTACTTAGCTAAAAGATTTGTGAACAAGCTAAAAACTAACCCAAAAAGATCAACTAAGGGCTTTAGAAATGACATAATGGAAGAGGTAAAGGTTGAGGTGTTAAAGGACCAAGCTTGTAGAGCAAAGAAGAAAGCACTAGAGATGATTGAGGGAGACCCTGGGCTACAGTACTCTAAACTATGGGACTATTCAAAAAAATTGAGAAAAAAAAATCCAGGCTCCATATTTACTCTAGGGATAGATGACAGCTCAGGCTCCAATACTTTCAATCACTTTTATCACTTTTTTAGATCATTGAAAAGAGGATTTCATGCAGGTTGTAGAAAGATCATAGATGTTGATGGGTGCCACCTTACTGGACCTCATAAAGGGTTTTTTTTTTATTACTATTGGGATTGATTCCAACAACAAGCCATACCCTATAGCACATGCAACTGTGGAAAAAGAGGCAGCTGATAGTTGGATATGGTTTTTAACACTGTTGAAGTAAAACTTGAACATTGAAAGGCCAGAAGAGTTCACCTTCATGTCTAACAAGCAAAAAGGCCTCATACAAGCTTTTGAAGATGTGTTCCCTTCTTCAAAGCATAGATTTTGTGTCAGACACTTGATGAAAAACTTTTGCAATACTGGTTTTAGAGGTTTGCAGTTCAAAGATGCTCTTTGAAAGGCTACCAATAGCACAACAATAGGCCAATTCAAATAGGCAATAAAAGAAATGGCTAACTTAGAACAAGTTACAGCTGATTAGTTTAGTGACAGGCCAATTGAAAAGGAGGAAGTTAAGGTGGAGGTTGAGGACAACACTATTATGCAAATAAGCAAGGAGAGAAGTAGAGAGCAGAAAGAGAAGAATGACAAGTGGCACCACATGGAGAGAAGCAACAGTAAGTTCCTCCACCGATTCAGGCTGCTAAAGAGTGTAAAATTAGATCAGGTGAAGGTGGCGATGGAGAATGATGTTCTGACTGTGATAGTGCCAAAGGAGAAAATGAAGAAGCCTGAGGTCAAGGCCATTAACATCTCCAGTTAAGCATACAATGGTTGCATTGGAATTTCATTTAGTTGTTCGTTGTTTCTAAGTTAGTTTGTCAGCATGAGTTTCAACCTTCATATTTGGAATAAAAAATGATATTGCAATTCAAATGTTGAGTGTGTCAGTGGTAATTAGAGAATAGTGAGAGTGGCATGTATATGAAATTGTAATATGCGATTTTGTTAGAAGAGAATTTGAAATTTTCATGATTTGTGTTCAAATACGACAGCATCCATGGAAGAGAGAAAAATTTGGAAGAATGGGGAGATAATTTGGAATTTGGGATAATTTGGAATTTGAGTTTTATTTAATATCATGTAAATATTTTGTAATCGTTAATTTATAAACAACTAAATCTTAACTTTAACAAGTATATAGTTTCACTCAAACAATTTGATACTTGTTTTGTTTTATTTTAAATATCTAATTTACTCTTTGTTTAAAATTATTTTTATCTTAGGTATACTTTGTGTTTTAACAAAACAAATAAAAAATTTTTGAATTGTTTAGATTTTACATATTCTATAATATTAAACAATAAAATATCTAAAATTGAATTTATTTATTAGTTAAGATAACATTAAAAAGTAAAAATAAAATTTAAGTCTACCATCCTAAAAGTATAATCTTAATAATTTAAATTGATATCCTCAATAATTTTAAAAAAATGTATTTAAAATAATATAATAAATGTATTTAATAACTAAATTAAATTAAATAAAAAATTTAAAGTTATCATTTTTTAACAATATAATTTACTAATTTAAATACTTAATAAAATTGAAATAACAAATATATGTAAAATAATTTAATCAATTTCATATATTAACTAAAAATAAAATAAACAAAAAATTAGAAACAAAATAACAAAACAAAAAGAATATAAATCTTCTTCTTCTTTCCCATGGCTGCTCCCCCTTCCCCCACCCACGACTCACCCAGCTAGCTAGGGTCTCAAGCCCTGCCAACCCCTGTCCCTGGCCGTAGCTAGGTTGACCACAGCTAGCAGCCAGTTTGGCCATGGAGGAGGTGGCCACCTGGCCATCGCTGCCAAATTTTGGTGGGTGGGTGGGGGTGTATATCTATATATGTGCGTGTATTTTGTTTTTTTGAAAAAAATGGGGTATAAATGTATTTTTATGTATGTGTGTTGTGTCTAATACACATGTATATATACATACAAATATTTATAGTATTTTAAATACGTATTTGAAAGAGGATTGTTGTGTTATTTAAATTTGGAAAAATTGCAAAACTAGGACGGTAGTAATGGCCATTTGGCGTTTTAGGATTGAAATTTATTGTAGTATTAAAGTAGGATCAACATTTATTGAAAATTGAAAAAAAAAAAAGGATAACAGCCACCGAAAAACACAACCAGCGTCAATGGTTGCTTGCATGGCACTTGTGTGGAACACCAATGCAAGCGCCATGCAAGCAATCACCAATGCTAACTATGTTTTTTGGTGGTCGCTGTCTTTTTTTTTCAATTTTTAATGAATTTTGGTCATATTTTAATATTAGCATAAATTTCGATCTTATATTGCAAATTGGCCATAGTCACGGTCCTATTTTGCAATTCATCCTTTAAATTTTATTTTTAATTATTTTTTAAATTTTTTAATAAGGATGAATTTTTTCTATTAATTTTTAAGAACAGTTCATAATTGTAAGGTTTAGAATTGCAATAATTTAGTTGATTAATAGGTGGGTACAAAAATACAAATAAAAATTATTATCATAAACTATGGGAGAGATTAAATTAAATTATATGTTAAATAAATGATCAAATAGATAAAAAAAAGGGTATTCGTGGTATTTGATCGAAAAAGGGTTAATTATTTAAATTTTACTTTGTTTTCTTTATCAAAAATAAAATGAACACTAGGCACAATATAAAGTAATTACATGATAATAGATAAAACAAATTGAATAGAACGTAGAAAATCCTCTGAAAGTTTCAAGCTACGATGAAGGACCCCAAGCTATATATACACGTCAGCCAAAAAATAACTAACTAATTAGGGTTAGACATTAATTGGCCAGGATTAGTTGCTAAACTAAGTAACTAGAAATTTTGACTAATCGAACTATATAAAAAATGTAAAAAATGTACAATTTTACATCCCCTCAAGTTGGAGCTTGGTGTATGTCACGCGGGCTCAATTAGTATGGACGAGATAGTGCGAAACGAAGAACTAGAGAGACTCTTGGTGAACACATTTGCTAGCTGGCTCAAGGTGGAAACTTGCTGAGGAAGGATGGAGTCTTGTTTGAAGTGGTCACGAACGATGTGGCAGCCAATATTCAGATGCTTAGTTCTTTCATGAAAAATGGGACTTTCTATGATATGATGGCAGCTCTGTTGTCACATAATAGTGGAATGGGAAGCGAAAGGAGACATGAAAGCTACAGAGTAGATAACTGATCCACTGAAGTTCACATGAAGCCATGTTGCAATATTCTGCTTCCACTGATGATCTAGAGATTGTGGTCTGCTTATTTGTTTTCCAGAATATTAGGGATGTTCCTAAGAAGATGCAATATCCAATAATTGATCTTTTGCTAACAGTGCAAGACGCCCAATCAACATCACAGTAAGCCTTCAGCTGAAGATGATTATGTTAGCAAAATAAAGACCCTTTGAAGGGAAACCCTTCAAGTAACATAGGAGATGTAAGGCTGCTGTCTAGTGATCAACAGTAGGAGAGTTAACAAATTGACTAAGTTGTTGAACGCTGAAAGTGGTGTCATGTCTTGTGAGGTTGAGATATAGAAGTTAACCCACTAATCTTATATATTGAGCTGGATCAGGGTATGGGATGCCATCTGAAGTGAGCTTTAAGTGCTTAGGGAGTGGAGTGGAAACTGGTTTACACCATAACAAGCCACAATGTTCAAGAATGTCAAGGCTATACTTTCTTGGTTCAAGTAGATCCCATGTTCTGACCTTGCTACCTCAATACCAAGGAAAAACTTCGCATGTCCAAGATCTTTAATTGTGAACTTGGAGTCCAGAAATTGTTTTAACTTAATGATCTCCCCTTCATTATCCCCAAAAATCAAGGCATCATCCACATACTGTTTGCAAAGTGAATTATAAACAGTGTTCATAGGTAAACCATATCCTTTCAGTTGAGTTGTCAATTCAAGTCTCTACTCTTTGAAATGGTTTGACAGCTTATAAAATTAGTTTTATTGTTTGGACTTCTTTTTAAGGAAATCACATAATGCTTTGAAATTATTCTTGTTCTTTCTTTTCCTGCCGAGTTTTAAATCAAATTTTAAAATGAATAAACAATTTAAAGACTAACAATATTTTTAGAAAAATAAAATTAAACATTCTAATGTTAAAATCTTTATTTGACGTTAGGGATTCAAATTTGAATGAGTATTATGTGTGAACATATATACATATAAATTAGAAAAAATAATTTGTTATCTATTAATTAATTTTTTTATATTTTTATACATGAGGTGTAGAATTTGAAATGAAATTTAGATTAGAAAAAATAAAAGGAAAAAAGATGAAATGAAATTTAGATGTGTGTGCATGTTAATAAAAAGTAAAGAAAATATAAGGAAAAAAGATGAAAAGTCGGTGGTCGAGGGCCAAACAGGTTCACGGTTGGCAGGGTTTTCTCCTTTTGTTCTTTTGTTCTTTTTTTATTTTTTTCGCCCGCACTAGTCTATTTGTTTGAACAATTTTGGGGGAATTTTTTCGTTTGGAGATATTAAATGGTTACCAACTTGTGGCTATTATTAGGAACAACTTCATGATGATCTTGAACGTACTGGACACTAATCATGAATCCTTGTTGTTGGCTGTGGAAGTGCAAATTTCTTTATTTGTAAAAATAAAATTATAAGATAAAAAAAATATACAAAAAAAATGAAATTGAAACTTTATCAATTGTGAATTCAAACTCTAATATAATCCTCTAATTTTTACCTTCCAAAAATTATCCTAAAACTTGATGAGCTTTGCGATGAATGACTTCAATACCATAGATCTCTTTGAATTTAATTTGAAACATCGCCAATTCGAGGGTTTTATACCTTAATCTCAAATAAAACACCAAAATATCTAAGCTTTGCGAAAAACACCTTAAACATTATAAATCTACTTGAATTTGATTTGAAGAAAATAACGTTAATTTGAGGGCTTCGCACCTTAATCTCAAATCAAATGTCAAAATAAATGAGCTCTATAAAGAACGCTGTGAACACTATGGATCTCTTTAAATTTGATTTGCAGAAAATAACGCTAATTTGAGAGGTTCACACCTTAATTTTGAATCAAATGCCAAAGTATGATGAGCTCCACAAAAAGTGCTTGAACATTGTCGATCTCCTTAAATTTGTTTGAAAGAATTGTTGGAGTCTTTCAAAATTTATCTCACTTGCTAAGATTTGTGTTGTGTGTTGCATAAACTTTGAACACCTCCTTTATATATATTCTTAATGAGAGACTTTCAAATTGACTTAAACTTTTTTGATGGTTCTCTCTTCGACAAAATAATATCAAATATCAAAAGATAATATCAAATATCAAGAGACAATATGAAATATCTTTAATTTGATTGGTCCATAGACATAGATACTTCATCTTTGACACTTGCCAATATTTGATTTAAGCATAAAATAAATATTAGAATATTAATTAAAATTAACTTTATCTTTTGGAATTAAATTTAATAAATTCCAAGAAATAGATAGAAATTTTAAATCAATATCTAGTGTATTATTTTACGTGTATCACTTTTTAATTTACTAAAACTAATATGTTTATAAATGTCCTCACTTCAAGATTTGGCAAAAGATGTGTCAATCATCCATGAAAGAGGCAAAACTTGAAGTATTTAAGACTTTTTTTTCTTTTCTTTCATTTTTTTCACATATGTCTATGGCAAGAACATCCTCTAAGCATTCCTCGAAACTATACTGCCATCAAGGACTATCATCTCTTCATATGATCTTCATAAACATTGCAAATTGCCAATATGTGGAGATTTTTATAATTAAGTTCTCCCATCGGCCTACATACCCAATAAAGAAATCACAACATAGTTAAAAGTAAACATCCTTTTGAAGGAGGTGCCGTACACAATTTATACTCATTTGGGCTAGGAGTAACATGAAGTTTAGGCTCGTGCGTCTAGGAGCATATTTAACTTGAATAGACATCTTATACTCGTGTCAAGGAGTTCACTCAAGTTTGAGTTAATAGAAAGTTTACACTTTTATCAAGGAGTACATAGAGAAACTTTAACTTAAAGATTTTAGATAGTTTATGCTCGTATCTAAGAGCATTATTGACAATTACGCTCTCAGCAAGGAGCATATAGGGATATTTTAACTTGAGAATTTAGATAGTTTATGCACATTTTTAGGAGTATTATTGACAGTTTAAACTCATTACAAGGAGCATATGGGAAGATTTTGAATATGTAGATAGTTTATTCTCGTATCTAGGAGCCTTATTGACAGTTTAAGTTCTTAAAGTATATGAGGAGACTTTGAATATTTAGATAGTTTATGCTCATTTTTAGGAGCGTTATTGAGAGTTTAAACTTTTATCAATGAGCACTTAAAATTTGGAGACTTGAACTTTGGGCTTGAAGATTACGAAACTTGAGTATTTGATTTGCAGACTTAAAATTTTAAATCTTGGACTTAGAGATTTAGAGCCTTAAGCCTTGACTTAAAGATTTGAAGACTTCAATCGTGGATTTAGAAACTTGGAAACTTAAGTCTTGATTTGAAGACTTGTAGACTTGAGTTTTGAATTTGGAGACTTGAGTCTTTGATTTGAAATTTTGAGCTTGGACTTGGAAACTTAGAGACTTAAACTTTGACATAAAGACTTGGAGACTTGAATATTAGATTTAAAGACTTGAAAATTTGAGAATTTTAGATAGTTTATGCTTTTATTTAGGAGCATTATTAATAGTTTAGGCTCTTATTAAGGAGCATTTGTGATTTAAAAATGAAAATTAATTGCTTCCAACATCTTCATCATCAGTAGCATCACTTAAGCCTTCTTTTTCATCAAAATTCATGCTCATTTCAATATTATGTGCATGAGTTTCCAAGTCTTCAAAAGTTTTTGGTTTAATTCCTTGAAGTATGTAGCAAAAACTCCAATACATTCCTTACATACGCATCTCAATTGTTGAAGCCTCCAACAACTGATCTTTGCAATTAACTCAAATTTCTCCTGTGTTGATGTACTCAATGACCAACTCTTCTTTTCACTAGTGAGAGTTGGTGAGTTTAATCATATTGATTGTCCTTTGAGTGCTATAGAAGCCATTGAGGAACTCTTATTCCAGTTGGCCCAAACTATCGATAGAGCCTGCCTCTAAGTCAATATAATAATAAAACATATTGCCATTTAATGATTAAACAAACTATTTGACCAAATTATCTCCATACATCCTAGCATTATTATAAGTCTTAATGAAATAAGCCATATGCGGCTTTGGGTTGCCATCACCATCAAATTGCTAAAACTTTGAGGCTTAGTATCCAATTGGCATTTTCAAATCATCAATCCTTTGAGTATAAGGCTTAGAGTAAGTCATAAATGATTTAGAAATTTCCTCAAGCTTATCTTTAATAGTTCCCATGATAAACTCTTTCAATGAGTCGATGGAAATCAGGCTATCATTGGAAACTTGTAGTTCTTTTGTTGTAGCCTCTTCATTTGTAGTTGGTTATCTCCTTGTAGATATTTCGCCTTCATTCTGAACTTCAATTTATTTCTCCACCATGCAGCGGGCATCAAGATTATCCACTTTACTCATCAATTTAGAGATTTTGAAAGTCATGCTCTTGGACATACTTCATGATTCCTTCAATGGCCCTCATCAAATTTGCAATTTATTTCTTGACATAGATACTTCATCTCTGACGGTTGCCAATATTTGATTTGAGCATAAAAGAAACACTACAGTATTAATTAAAATTAACAATTTATCTTTTGAAATTAAATTTAATAAATTTCAAAAAATAAATAAAAAATTTAAATTAACATCTAGCATATTATTTTACATGTGTCACTTCTCCATTGGCCAAAATTAATATGTTACAAGCTAAAGTAAAACTTAACTTAATTTTTTTCTTGTTTGGTTGCTCATATTGAAATTATTTTTAAAATATGTTGGGCACACGGCAAAAGAAATAATTAGGTTCGACATTTAATTTATTAAAAATTCATAACTCACATCAATAAATTTAATAATAAAAGTAATATTCGGTAATACAAAATAAAAACATTCAAATGTAGATAATTAGCAAAATTCATCTATATTTTAAGTGATTGAACTACGGCAACATAGTCAAGTGGATCTTGTTCTAGACAAATAGTTGCGAGCTAATTGACCAGAACAATGGTAATCTTAAGACTCCTTAAGTGATATCTTATATTGTTGCGATGATCTTTTTATATGGATAAAGTTATTTGTCCTAATTTATTAAAAAACAATTAGAAAATACTCCGTACTGCATCCAGCTACATGGTGCAGATTAAATGGAACATATTGTCAATGATCATTTACATAGATTTTAAGACAACATCCGTATGACTAAACTTGTATTCATAGCACTTCTCTATGCATTAAGAAGGGGAGGCCTTTAGACGGCGAGTAAAAGCTCCTTGATATCTAATTATCTATTGCAAAGGAGCTTGCAAAATCGAATCCTCTATTTTATTTACTATTTTAATCTGATGTATATATGTAATATGTATTTGATTTTCGATCAATTATTTTTATAATAAAATAATTAATGTATGTGTTTATTACGAAAAGAAATAGGAAATGAAATGTAAATTGAAATAAAGAACTAAACCGATCGTATCCATTATTATCGTTCCAAGCAAAAGTAGTGGTTTTATATTGGGTATTTTGAAAACGAAATATTTAGAAAAACGAGTTTTGAAAGGTGGATGCAAAATGTGATGTAAGTTTAGTTTTATTTTAAAATTTTAATATTATTTTCAAGTAGAATGGCATATTGAATTTGTTTTCGAGATTAGACAGATTGTAATATAATTATCAAATTAGTGCCTTCTTATTTAATTAATGATATGAAGATTTGATTTGAAGTTGGTATTTTTACACATATATAGTTGTATGTGAAGATAAGAATGTATGTACATGTAGTAATTATATCTGCTTTGGAGAATAAAATAAAATAGTATTTTAGAAATATTTTGGTATGTTATACGTGATATTTTGAGTTAAGATAATAAAGAGATGAAAAATGTTTCAAAGAAATGAAACCAACCAAAGCTCAAAATCTTTATAAAAGTAGAGATTATTTGAATACATTGGGCCTAATGCCGTATAACACAGCCCCAACCCAATCTATAACACCAAGGCCACGACTTAGCTCCCTATTTTTGGCATCTGTCTTTGGGCGACCAGTATTCCTTTCTCAAGGAAGACACAAGGCAGTCGCCCTGTGCACAGGATTGATGGCAGTAGAAGCAGCGGAGCAGCCCCGCCCAAGTTCGGAATCCGAGGCCGCCGAAATTAAAGTAGCAAACTCCGATGATGGGAACCCTTGGCCAGCGGTTCGCTACGACCTCGCTCCATACAGAACATACCATTTCTTCCAGCAGTTAAGGACCACCTCTTCAAACCCTAACAACTTTCTCAAGGGCGTCAAATGGTAATCTTTTTACTTCCCAAAGTCTAGTATTTTTATTTTTTATCTTGAATTCATGAAAGATGAGCTCATTTCCCAGTGTCAATCACTCCTCTCTCTACATTAATACCTTTTTGGTTTTGTATTAATAGGTCGCCAGATGGTTCTTGCTTCCTAACTTGTTCTGATGACAATGCACTCCGAATTTTTAATTTGTAAGTCTATTGATCGAGATAGTAGAATTCTTGGATGGCTTTCGCTTTTACTGTTTGTGTTTAATGGCTTTTGGTTTGTTCCATTCTGATTGGTTATCGTGTTTTTGCTTTCCCCATTAGGCCTAATGATGAAAATGGCAGCTCTGTCGCTGCCATCTTTTCCATGCTGGATTCTGGTAGCTTACGTTTCTTGAAGTCTACAAATTTCAGATATCATGCTTGAGTTGATTTTTTAAAGAATTTTGGAAAGTTCGAATGCTTTCTTAATTCGTAACTGATATTAATAGCTTGCATTGCCGACTTTTGCTATATCTAAGAAAAAGGCTAATGAATGTGGGTGCACGTTGGAGATAGAAAATGATTTCAAACTATTTAGATGAGCTTCTCATTTAACACTAATATTTACTAAGTAGTTGTATTGATGATGGAGCTCTATCTATCTAGCCCCCGTCCTTCAGCCCCCTTTCTGTGCAATGCTTTATTCTTTCTGGACATGCCTCCTTAATGCACTCACCTTGTTTGCAGACTCGTATGCAGCAAACCTTGTTGTGAGTGAGGGAGAATCTGTATACGACTATTGCTGGTATCCATACATGTCTGCTTCAAGTACATCTTCATGACATGATCTTATTATTCCAATTGTGATGAACGTTTTGGAAGTGGAATTACTATATTTCCATTTTTTTTTTTCAGATCCAGATCTATGTGTATTCGCGACATCTACACGAGACCATCCTATTCATCTTTGGGATGCTAATTCTGGGCAGGTATTGTCATCTGGTGGTTATATATCCCCTCATGAGTATTTTCTTGGATTCTTACTTGAATAACTTGTTTACTAGGTCTGTCCATGTACTTCTTTGGTCTTTACTGTCAGTAACAAATACTCTTGAAACCAAAATTTCAGCTACGATGCACATATCGTGCCTATGATGCCATGGATGAGATTACTGCTGCCTTTTCAATTGGCTTCAACCCTAATGGAAACAAGTAAGCATCATCTTAAAGAGATGGTATTGACAGACCAATTCAATGATTTATAATTTCTGCAATTTCTTTTAAGATTTGATGAGTTATATTTATGTCATTGTTTGTCAAAATGTTGATACAGCTTAGAAGGATCAGGACACTAGTAGGAATATTGATGTTTCTGTTATGAGTATTCATTTTTTCTTCTTCTCCTCAATCGAGAAATAAGTTATGCATGTCATAAGATTGTTTTCCGTGCCCGCATTTTATATTGCTTCCAATGAGCATCTGCATCATCTTTCCAAGAATGCGTTGTGATTAAAGGTCATACAGATCCAGGTGTATCAATGTTCATATCCTATTGCATCATGTGTAATTTTCGGATCCTAAGATCAAGTTCTTGGGGCCATAATATAGCACTCCATGTAGGATCTCAAATTCATAGAATTTTGCTATAGTCAAAAGCACTTGTCAGTATTTAATCTCTTTTAGCTGTTGCTGAGCATTTTTCATTCTTTTTCTTCTTTCCGATTGACTTCTTCGTTAGCAATCTTGCAGAAATATTTTTTGTTTTCATTCTTAGAGCTTCTACAATGTCTCGGAAGCAAATATGTTCAATCATTTCTTTCGCTGTGAATCTTGGATTGTTATATTTTATGGCTTTAAATGGTGTCTCATGTTCATGTTCTTAAAATCACTTGCATAAATTTTCCTATACATCGAGTTATTTTGTACTACTTCAGCCACTGATATTTCCCCATGCAGGATATTTGCAGGATACAACAAAACTATAAGAATATTTGAGGTTCATCGCCCAGGGAGAGACTTTGAACAACATTCAACTCTTTCAGGAAACAAAGAAGGGCAATCAGGTAAATCTGTGAGATTTCTCGAGTTAATGAATCTTTCAAATGCATAGCACTATCTTTTCATATTCCTGGATCCCTAAATGAGTTTTTGTTTGACTTTCTAAACTCAAGCAATTGATAAGTTGTATAATTTATTTGTGTGAATGAAGGCCGACCTTCCAGATTTATGCGTCAAACTATGGAGTGTTAGTATGCTCTATGTCAACTTGTTATTTCTTGTGTGCAGGTATTATATCTTCAATTGCTTTTTCTCCCACTGATTCTGGGATGCTGGCTGCGGGTTCCTACAGCCAAACTACTGCTATATATAGAGAAGATAATATGGAACTGTTGTATGTGTTGCACGGCCAAGACGGTGGGGTAACGCAAGTAAGTTGGTGGAATCCCTACTCTGTAAGGTGTGCTTTTGGTGTTTTTAAAAATGATTAATCATTCAAACATGCATCTCTCAGGTTCAGTTTTCTAAAGATGGAAATTATTTGTACACTGGAGGACGTAAGGTAGAGTACAGTCACAGTGATTTGAAATTATTGGAATCTTAGTGCAAAATTATATGCAAGTCTTTGACTAATATTTTCTCAAATATCTTTTAGGATCCTTATGTGCTATGCTGGGATATCCGCAAAACTGTTGATATTGTCTACAAGTAAGTTTCTTGTTTCAATGTTGAAGCTGATGATCTGATAATTGGATATTTTATTGAAAAGGAGATATACTGAAACTCCGTAAATGTTTTATATATATATATATATATATATTTACTAAGTCCAACAAAACTTAAAGAAGTATTGAAAAATAAAAACTGAGAATCGCTGATGTCACGAAGTCTAGTTGTTGGATTACATCTTGAATTCTTGTTTTGCTGTTTTAGTCAAGTTTCTCATTTGTTGTAATGAACGTACAAGTACGTGGACTATGTTAAATTATATGATTTGATGGTTTCCACTTGCTTTTCTTTATAATCTGGTTAGACTTTATCGATCATCTGAAGGCACCAATCAGAGGATACAATTTGATATTGAGCCTCTTGGTCGATTTCTTGGAACTGGTGGTCAGGTACCAGTCTGCCAGTTTAGCATTTTGTCGAGCAGTCTGTTTAACATCATTAAATTCCGTAATATTGCTAAATTCTTTTGTTTAGGATGGTCTTGTTCATATATATGATCTTCAGACTGGGCAATGGGTATCAAGCTTTCAAGCTGCATTAGGTGTTCTCCCATCTCCCTCTTTCCCCACTTGATCATGCTTTTTCTGGTATTTCATATTAAGAAACTTCTTATCTTGGCATTTAATTTGTATGTCAGACACCATAAATGGTTTTGCTTTTCACCCCTTTCTTCCAATGGCGGCCACTTCATCGGGACACCGACGATATGGAGGTTTGGATGATTCTCAAGAGGATAACAGTTTGAGTGGTACTAAATTGATCCCAAGTCTTTCAAAACATTGTCTTCATCATCCTGCTTCGTCCTAGAGTGCTTACAGTTAGCAATCAGTTTTTTGTTAATACCCATGAATCTAATGTTGTCTCTGTGTCATCTTTCTACAATTTACATTTCTAGATTGTCTTAGTAGAGATCCTAAGTTTAGTCTGTTAGAAGTTATAGTTAATAGTTCCTGTTTTTGCTGTTCTAGCATTCTTGCAACATAGTACTTGAATACATGAATTCATCAAATAATCTAAAGCCAGTTTCAAATCTATGTTCGCTAGTGTGTTTAACCAATGTTTTTGTTTGTTATGTTTAGGTGATGAAAATTGCGCGTCTGTGTGGAGCTTTTTTTCTTCAACAGGGGATGATGCAGTTAGTGGTGATCATGGGAATTGATTTCTTAGTCTACCCAGACGCTCTACCAGGGATCCCACCCTTGAATTGTACCTTGGCTTAACATGGACCCTATGTCTGTTATAGCTTTCCAATCTTACAATAACGTATAATTTTGAGCAAAACGAGTAACAATATAAACTGTCCTCTTTATCGTATTAACAAAGGATTGGGGTCTATACTGCTCCAATCTATTTACTGTTTTAAGCTGCAAATATTTTTCTTGTTCTTTCGTGCATTCCGGGTGTATTGGTAAATAGAGGTGTTAAAGGGGACGGCTCAATGCGGTTTTGAGCGGATTTGGGCCAGCTCGTTAGCCGTCCACGGGCCAAACTATGATTGGTTGGAATTTACAAAATTTAGTTCAGCTCAAAGTAAGCTCATTATGTAGGCGGGCCGATTTATATATTGAGCTGGGGCGAGATGGGCTGGCCTGTGGGGTTTTTTAATTTTAAAATAAATTTAAAATTTTTCAAGTTTCTATATTTATGTGATTTTTAATTTTTTTCCAATACTTATATTTCTTTTAAAGATTTAATAATTTATATTTATATAATTTTTAATATTTTACAATACTTAAATTTTTATAATATATTAATTTTTGTGTTAATTACATATTTCCAAGAGCATCACCGAATAAGGTGGTGAGAGGTTTGGCACGGGCCCTTCTATCCGTCATTAATTTAGAAAAAATAACTACATAGTGGTGGATATGACCAAATTTTTAAATAAAAGTACATATTAAAAATAAAAAGAAATAAATGACTTTATAAAATTAATTAAACAACTTTGTAATATCTAAGCATTTAAATATGCCTAATAATTTCTTATTTTAATTCTTAGTTTAAATTTTTTATAAATTTGTAATTTATAATTTAAGAATTATAAATTCTTAATTTAAAAATTATAAAATTATAATTTTTTTAAATTAATAATTAATAATTTGTAAGTCAAAAATTATAAATTCTTAATTTTTTAAAAATTATAATTTATAATTTAAATTAAAAAAATAACAAGGGCTAAGCGGGATAGCCCATGAGCTGGCCCACTTAGCCTACAAACTGACTTGCTTAGCCCACGAGCTGGGCCAATCGAGGGTCCTTCATGATCCATGGATTGAGCTTGTCCCGAGTTGCAAAATTTTAGTTCGAGATGGCTTTTTAAGTGAACCGATCTAGCTCAGCTCATATTAAAGTTGGTTCGATTTTTTTCATGAGCCTGGCAAGGTCGAGCCAATAGGACCCGCCAGTTTTGACACCTCTATTGATAAATAGCTCAAGACATTTCTGAGATATAATTTCAGTTCGGGATGACTTTTCAAGTGAGTCGATCCAACTTAGCTTATATTAAATTTGGTCCGATTTTTTTGCAAGCCTAGCAAGGTCGAGCCAATAGGCTCTGCCAATTTTAACACCTTTATTGATAAATAGCTCAAGACATCTTTGAAAAGAATATCTCGTAAATTGTGGATTATGATTTCACAACTACGCTAGGAATTGTTAATTATTAGAATAGTACACTAAATATGCATAGGATTTTGATTGACGAAACCTTTGGTTCTACTATTGATATGTTGATTATGTTTTATTCAAATGATTGATAATTAAATTATTTTATGTTATGCTTGGAAAATGTAGTCAAGTCAGCTTCTCATTTTATAATTAAAAAAAGTTGTCTTGATAAAACTATTATCAAGTAAAAATGTTTCATTAGGAATTTAGATATATTGAGCTCCTCTTGCAATATCATGATATGTTTCATAGGGCCTATTTTTTTTTTGCCTGTGAAGTCTAAAGATTGTCTTCAACATATATGGCGACATTTGGACAAATAACTCTATAGCTGCAATCCCAAAATATATAGAATTTGTTTTAAAAGGTGCCTTTATATAGAGCAATATAGGTAATCACAAAATATAGCGACATACTTTTCATTATGATTGGATTCATAGTGTCTGGTAATTTCTATCTTCTTGAGCAAGCATGGCGATTGAAAGTAACTGTGATGATATTCAAATTAAATGTGAACTCTATCAAAAGTATATATTCATATAACATGTGCTTTATGATGACCTCTTAAGAAAAGTGACTGTGGGCCATTGACTCCTTTTTCTATTTCTATATGAACCTTTATTGTTTCTTGTACCTTTCAAAACTAGACAATGTCATATAATTGTATATTTGATAAACACTACTTTAGTAGGCATCTAATACTAATAGTACGAAATTAATCAAGATCTATTAGAGCCTGATTAGGGAAGCTGTCAAAATCAAGCTTATTGACATGGGCAATCAAGAAGGATTAAGTTGGTAATGTATATTGTGGCTCATAGGTTAACCAAGTAAGTCACGATTTAAATCCTTTATTCCAATCCCTATTCCATCTTCTATTTCATTTCAAATGAAAATATGTTAAGTGTATTAAATGTTTTCTTATAAAAATAATTAATTAATAATTAGATACACTTAGCATAAATATAATATGTTGGAATAGAAAATGAAATAAAAAATCCAAAATGATCAAATCAAAAATTGTTTAACATGGCATAGATATGTACTAGAAAGAGTTAAAGCACGTTCTACTTGATGTGTTTAACCTAGTGCAAAAACCTAGTTGGGTGCAAAGTAAATTTCGAGGAGTACTATGTTATCAATGAAGTGAATAATTTTCTAATTAACTCTATAATATTATAAATTATGTCTATTCATTGATAATATAATTCTCGTCACTCATTCTCTTCTCGCTTGGATGTAAGCTTTATTAACTCTAAAAGGAAAGGATAAGTCAAATATATATATATATATATATATATGAGCATGAGATGTTACAAATTGATTTATATCCAACCAAATATTAATTCATTTTTAAATGAACTATTCTAATTCTACGTTTAAGTGGATTCCACTATTTATTATTTTGAAACTTTTTTTTGATAGGATGGTATATGTCTATGAGGTGTCTCACCCTTTTACAGTTAGAAAATATTGTGCAATTTTTTACCCCTAAAATAGTTCTTCCGTTTTCTCATAGATTAACCTATCGACAGTCTTCGCAGAGCATCCTTAAATTCATTCAAGGGTTTAAAACATCCTACAAATTGTAGAACGATTTTATAGCAAACCTCCAAAATGAATTGCAAGGATCTCTAGAATAAGCTCTAGAATAAGCTCGCAATTAAAAGCTTCCAGACGAGCTTTGATTCAAATAATAATAGTTAGCAAACTTTTGCTACATAAGGTAATATCTGTCCGCTAATATTAATCTTGATGTATTTTCCAATGATTTCAATAAAACGTAATTAATTACTACAATACTTTAAAATAGTTCAGGCAGCATCAACTGCTTGAAATATGAATGCGTTTCAGATATTAGAATGATGTACATTAGATAGTAGGTTCAGATGTAAGAATGATGTACATCATATATGGCTATGACTACTTGAAAATTGAAAAGAAAAGAAATGGGGGGAAAAATTAAATATCTATTACAAAAAAAATTATTATGAAATTAATTTCATAGTTACAACTATAAATTATAGTTACAAATTATAGTATACATTTTAATTGCAAATGTAATGTTATTAGATATCAAACAACAAATATTTAGGTTCTTTGGAAGTAGAATAGATTAGCTATGCATGATCTCTAATTGAATTAGTATATATATGAAAATGAATAATCATAAGCTACAAATTGATCATAGCAATGTTAGTTACCAAGGTATCTACTTCAGATTTGGATATATTAATTTTGTTGTTAAAGTTACCAAGTTTTCATCAAGTACGGATTAAAATAGTTGATAACCTAATTTTTTGTCATGAATTTACTTGGTTTTTATTATAGTTGTAAAATATAAATTAAGTAAATAACAAATAAATAAATAGATGAGGTCAAAGTCTGCAAGTATTGAATATCTATGTATTTGTCCTGATGAGGTTGAAAGTTGTATATAGTAAAAGGGGTACTGTTTGGGTATTTTGATCAGAGAGGTCGAGGAAATCAACTTGTGTTCTTCTTGAGGTCTAAGATCTACAACAATCAATACACGTCAAACTAGCTGAGGTGTCCCAGGCTAAAGCACTCTGACACTCAAATTAGTTCTGGTCGAAATGAGTTAATCGAACAGAGTATAGATAAATTAGAGTGTATTTGGCATTACCTTGAGCGTGGTTGAATATAAGGTATTTATAGCCTTCTTCAGGCATGATTTGTCCATTGTACCCCTATCAGATGAAGTGGGCTTCAATCCTTGTCGGGGGATAAATGATCATTCCAAATCTCGGTACTGTTCCAAATGGTACAATCTCCCATTTTTCAGGATGAACAGTACCTTTGGTAGGCGCCTCTCTGCCAAAAGTAGTGACAAGGTTGGTGGCAAAGTTGGTGGCAGCGACTATACCAGCTGTCATGTATCATTAATACGGAAGCATGCTGTCTGTCAAAATAATAAATTCGGCGGGGATCTGAGTCAGCGTTGGAGAAAGGGACCTCAAGTTGACAATGATTGATTAGACCTATCTGGGCGAGCACTGAACTGATCAACCTGGCACAAGGTGGAACTAGCTAGAGCAGGCGACGCGTCCCGTCGAGTATGATCGATAATAGTTATCTTGACCAGATGGTCGCTATCCAATGGGTTAGCTCCAATATCGATGTTAGGCTTAGTGGACCTGTTAGGCTAGATGGAACTGAGGTTGGGCTTAGGGAGCCTGTTGGGCTATCCCATATTATGAGTCTCCCCAACTCGCAGTCCTAATCAAGCTTGTCGACGAAAAGGAGCATGAAGTTAATAGACAGTTACGGTGATTAGCCATATTCAATCGGGGTTTTTGAATTGTCGATCGGGGTTTGTGGTGATTCCACTGCATTTAATGCGCCGGTTACTTCGCAAAATACGATGCGTACAGAGACATGGAGTAATGATAACTGACACTTGGGTTCCTGCACATAAACCTCTATAAATAATAGGGAGATATGTTTTCATTTACACTTTTGCTGAATCTATCTCTAGTTGAATCCCTGTCTTTGAAGTTCTCCAACTTTGTACGATTAGAGCGTGCCCAAACTGTAAGTTACTCTACCATTTGTTTCTTTTGTTCCCTTTTCTTCTAGGATAAAATTTCTACAAGCTCTGATAGTGAGGACACTAGGTCTAAGAACGTGGCCTATTAGGGGGGGCTGAGGGTGAGAGTGCCTCTGATAGCGATCCAAGTAGTTCTTTTAGTAATAGCTTGAGTGCGAGTAGTTCCAGTAGCTCAAGCGATATGAGGGCGGATTTTGAGGTTGAGGCTAGGCTACTCAAAGTTCCTGTAACCGTGGGTTGATTGTTTATCCCAGACCATTATACAGAGATAACATCCAAACTAACCCCTACCGACCTGTTACGAATTAGAGCAACATATCATATAATCAACCAGCCTCCTTTGCCAACTTCTCAAATTTATTTCATTTACCTATGTCACGAAAGTTGGGTAGTACTGAGAAGTCTGGTTTCTACTACCTAACCGCTCAACCCCGCAGAAAATTCTTAGTATCCCCTACCTCGTCGTACGGCCAAGAATGAAAAAAATACTTTTTCTATATTCGAAGGCCAAGGGTTCTTGCCGTTTCTCAGGGTTGGTAGAGGGGGCCTATGGAAATACCTGGGAACCAAACATCTAGCTGGCTTAACACATTCATCAGGGACTTAGTTGGATTTGGGCATATAGAGGCCTTAATTTTGACTGAGGAAAAGGGATTGGTCCTAACTGGCTTGTCATCGGCCCAACTTGACCTGCCTGAGAGCAATCAGCTAGGTAGTAGTTCTCGTCAATAGTTGTAGTTGTAGGTACTATTATCTTTATGCTCAACTCTAATGTTTGTTTATATTATTTGTGCATGCAGATCAAGAGAAGTAATAGCATAGAGCAAACTTGAATCCCAAGCCCAAGCTCTGAGAAATGTGGAACGTCGTCAAGCAGCTACTGTGTGATAGGAAGGAGCTCCTGCGGAAGCAGCAGGGTCCATTCATTCGACCTTAGCCCCAATGCCCGCGCAGACCGAACAAGTGGCGGAATCTCAGTCTGTTCAACAGGAAAACCCCATCTGAAGTAGCCCCATGGATCGAAGTAAAAGGATGATGGTCGAATAAAGGGGCTCGACCCCCAAAAAGATTGCAGCGGAAAAAGAAAAATAGAAAATAGTTACAGGGTATAACCTGTTCGAAAAGCTCGATGATGGTGCCCTGTTCCAACTACCAAGGCTACATACTCCCCGATTCGCTATTGACCAAGCTTAGGAGGTGAATGATTTGACCTCCATCATCCAGGGGGGAATGACCAGCGGTAATGCTCTGAAATATCTCTCATCAGGGCTGTTTGTATCTGATCAGCGAAAACTGATGAACCACAGCCAGACAGGGGTCATTCAAGTATTGTCCTACCACTGCAACATGGTGAGCATGAGGTCGATAGTAATTTTTAATCAAAATTTCCATTTCATAATGGTATTATGGAGTAACATCATCCTTATGTTTCAAATAAGACAATTGGGCTATAACATTTTTTGCCAGTCTGAGCTAGCACTGGCGGAAAGGGAGGAGTTGCAAGGAGGTGAGGACATGGAAACCCTCAAAGTGCAGCTCGAGTCCTCACAACATTAGGTTGACCAACTGAATAAAAGATGGCTGAACTACAAGAGCAACTCAACTCCAAAGATCAGCAACTGGTCCAGGCGGTCAAGGAGAGGAGCCACATAGACAATATACTCAAAAAGGCCCAGCTAGACCTACAAGTGAGCTACAATGAACAATTCATCCTCAGCAATGCTTTTCAGGATATAAATGCCGTCGTGTCTCTTGATGATGCTCGAGAAGCCTTCCATAGGTCAGTAAAGCAGCTTGAGCATCTGAGATATGCTTTCCATCCTAAAGACAAGAGCAAGATAAGCCTGGCCCTAAACGAAAAATTAGAAGCCTATCTTGACCCTAAAGAGGGTAAAACTAAGTAGGATGCAGGGACAGAGACTGCAACTGCTGTGCTTGATGAACCCTTAACTGAGGCCTAAAAGAAGAAGGCCAAGGTCGATGCTAGGTTGGAGCATTTGGCCTAGGAGTTCGCATTCACGGAGGAGCTAGTGGCACAACTAAGGGAGAAAAAGATCGACGTGGTGCAGTACATGCTGTGTTCAACCAACTTTATGATCAATGTGGCTGGGCCCTCTAAACCTCCTCAAGCAGTCTCATTGCTTGCCTGCGCACTACCTGACCCGAACTCTAAATAGCTTAAAGGCGAACAGGCCAGGACTAGCTAGAACTAGTGTTCTTCTCCTTCTTTTTTTTTTTATGTAAAAATCATGGATCACTTGATGAATAAAGAATACTTTTCCTTTCGTTCTATTGTGTTAAAGATACTTGTTGTCAACTAAGTTGACTTGTTGTAGCCTTATCTGTTGCATGGCCGTTCAATAGCTTCATCAATTTTTAATCGCATGTTGGTTGATTATTGAGTCAACATTGGGATTTTTAACTCGAGGGTCGACTTAATTGACATGGGTTGGTTGATTTTGATGCTTAGTTGGGTTGTTGCATCATCGACTGCAAAGGTCGACACTAAGCATAAAAGCATGAAGTGGTAGCACGAGGCCGCTCATCTATCTAACCACGGGGTCGACTTGGTTCATCGACTATAGGGTCGAAACAAAGCCACTTGAGTGGCTACACAAACTGCCTAATCGTTGACTACGTGGTCAACTTAGGTTGTGGCGACATGAAGTTGCTTGAGTGGCAGTACGAGCTACTTGTTCGTCAACTGCGGGATTAACTTGAATTGTGGCTGCATGATGTCGCTTGAGTGGCAGCATGAGCTACTTGTCTGTCGATTATGGGATCGACTTGGATTGGGGCAGCATGAAGCCATTTGAGTGGCAACACGAGTTGCTTGCTCATCGACTATGGGGTAGACTTAGATTGGGGTGGCATAAAGATTTGAACATGACTATAAATCTAAATCATATCAACACTGTTAAAACTTTATTCGAGCTGAAAAACTTCAATCAAGTAAATATAGCATGATCTCAAATGTAAAAGTTTCTGAGTTTGATTGCATTCCACAGGCGAGGAAGTTCTTCTCCTTGCATATTGGCTATTCTGTAAGCATTATGCTTTAATACTTTGACAACAATGTATGGTCTATCCCATTTGGGGTCGAGCTTACTGACATTCTTGGAGACTTCTACTTTTTTAAGGATGAGATCTCTGACCTTAAAACAGTGCAATTTGACTCCTTTGTTGTAGTTCTCTGCCATCTTAGACCTATAACAGTGCATGGTGCTATAGGCTTATTGGCGACAGTCGTCAATGGTATCGAGGTCAAGCTTTTTCTCCGACATATTCCTCAGTGGATGAAAGTGGATAACTTGAGCTGTGTGTTAGATCTACTCCAAGGGGATTATTGCTTCGGATCCATAAATTAGACTATAAAGGATATGTCTCGTAGCTGTTCGAAGGGTGGTTTTGTGAGCCCATAACCCGCCAGGGAGGTTGTCTGCCCAGTTTGAGCTAGTATCTTGTATCCTAGCTTTTAGATGGTCAAGGATTGTTCTGTTGGTTTCCTTCGTCTGACCATTTGATTAGGGATTATCCACCGAAGTGAAGTGCTGTGCGATCCCCAAAGCCTTGCACCAGCCCCTGGTGCTCTTGCTCTAGAATTGGGTGCCATTGTCAAAAATTAGGACTTTGGGTAAACCAAAATGGCAAATGATATTTTTTCATATGAAACTCTTGATGGTTGCATCCGTTATCTTTGGAACTACATTCGCCACAATCGATTTAGTAAAATACTCAATGACAACGAATATGAATTTCTACTATCCTGTCGATTTTGGCAGCAAGCCCAGGATTTCAATTCCCCACTCATCAAAAGGCTAAGAAATTTGAACACTGACCATTGGTGTCGCGGGTTGGTGTTGCAAATTCAAGTGGATTTGAGATGAAGCACATTTATGTGCATAATCCATTGAGTTTTTCAATAAAGTTAGCCAAAAGTATCCGTACCTGATCACTTTGTGGGCTAAGGATCTTTCTCTAGAATGATTGCCACACATACCTGCATGAATGTCTTGCAACACCTCTAAAGTCTGATCGCGGTGAAGACACCTCAAAGGGGGGCCCGAGATTGACCTCTTATATAACTATCCATGCTCATCGAGAGCAAATTTGGAAGCCTGACCTTGAAGGCGTTGAGCTTCGTTCTTGTCCTTGGGGGTGGTTCCTTGGCTTAGATATAATTTGATCAAAGTTTGCCAAGAAATTGTCATGCCTTCGATGCTAGTTATCAAACTTTCCTCACAGGACCTAATTGATGGTTTATTAGATACCAAAAATGTGATCTTCTTGTCGCTTGTCCCCCTAGTCAAGTTGGCAAATTTCAAAAGAGCATCTTCCCATTTGTTCTCTGATCAAGGAACCTGACTAAGGGTAAACCTTTTAAATGATTGCCGCAACTGCTTCACTTCGGCCAAATATCGGCTCATCGTCTGGTCCTTGGCTTTAAAACTTTCGTTGACTTGCTCGGCCACTAGCTGAGAGTTTGTAATTACGATTAGGTGCTCAAATCCTTATTTGAGCACCATTCTCATTCCCACAAGAAGAGCCACGTATTCTGCCTCGTTATTTGTGACAACATAATCTAACTTTATCACAAAATCATATTCTTCTACAATTAGGGAGCAAAGAGCAACACCTACTCCTCCACTGGATATGGTCGACGATCCATCGACCTACCTTGTCCAAACAAAAGGAGCCTCGGGACTCGTCTCGGGCAGGTTGATTCATTCGGCAATAAAGTTAGCTAAGACCTATGCTTTAATGGTTGTTTGAGGTTGGAAAGTAATGTTGAACTCTTTCAATTCGATTGCCCATTTGGTTAATCTTTCAGATGTATCTAACTTCGTCAGTACTTGCTTCAATGGCTGGTTTGTCAGGACAACAATAGAATGAGATTAGAAGTATGGTTGCAATTTTCGAGTTGCAATCACTAATGCTAAAGCAAACTTCTTGATTTTCAAATAGTTATACTCTGGCCCGTGGAGTGACTTGCAGCAATAGTAGACCGATCGATAGGTGCCATCCCGGGTCGAGATCAATACTGAGCTGATCGATGCCACGGAGACCGCTAAATAAATTCGAAGCACTTCACCCAACTCGGGTTTTGCCAACATGGGAGGTGAGACCAAGTATTGTTTCAGTTGGACCAGCTCCTGATCACACTGCACAGTCCATTGGAAGCCCAATTTCTTGGCATTTCTAAAAATTTTGAAAAAAGGTAAACTCTTGTCAGCCAATCTTGCGATGAACCTACCCAAAGCTATGATCTTTCCAACTAATCTCTGAATATCTCGAACTATTCGATGAGGGGTGACGTCGAGAATTGCTTGGATGTTTTGCGAATTGGACTCAATACCTCTCTGACTGACCATGTAGCCCAAAAATTTTTCTCCCCGAACCCCAAACGTACACTTATTTAGGTTTAATTTCAAACTAAAGGCTCTCAAGATTGCAAAAGTGTGACTGAGGTCAAGTAAGTGATCCTAAGCGTTTTCTGTTTTGACACTCATGTAATCGACATAAACCTCCATTAATTTAACAATTTGTTCTTTGAACATAAAATTGACCAGCCACTGGTAAGTTGCCCCAGCATTCTTCAACCCAAAAGGCATAACCAAGAAATAATACAACCCATTTAGAACTACAAAAGAGGTCTTATCCCTATTCCCGGGAGCCATGAAAATTTGATGATTGCCTTGAAATGCATCCATCATGCTCAAAAATTCGCACCTAGTAGTTGAGTTGACTAATGAATCTATGCGAGGCAGGGGGTAGGGATCCTTAGGACATGTTTTATTTAAATTCATAAAATCATTACACATTCGCCACTGCCTCTCATTTTTTGGGACTAGGACAACATTACAAAGTCAAGAGGGATACTGAACTTCTACAATGTAACCAGCATCTATGAGTTTCCTAACCTCTTCTTCGATGATCTGTGTCCTCTCTACATTGAATGCCCTCGTCTTCTACCTAACTGGTCTGTACGAGGGGTCTATATTGAGGTGGTGCACAATGATGCTGGGGTCGATTCGCAGAAGGTCAAATGCCTTCCATGCAAAGATGTCAATATTCTCTCTTAGAAAATCGACCCCAAGTGAGGGCCTAGGTCAGTTCAAATACAAGTCATCTTGTCGGGGTTTCCCTACTCAAGCTCAATGATCTTAAAGTCCTTGATGGGCTCCACTCTGGTGTCTTCAAACTTTTGCTTCTTGCTGGCCTGGGACTCCTTGTGTTCTGCTATAGGGGCATCCCTCGAGGTCTTCAGTTGCAGTAGCGATTTTTGCTCGCTGGACTCGACTGAGATGTTGTAACATCTCCAAGCCTCCTTCATGTTGCATAGAAGTTCCCCTCTACCTGCTGGGGTCAAAAACGTAACCTTCAAGTGATAAGTGGACACAATTACTCGAAAGTCATTGAAGGCAGGTCGACCTATGATGACATTATAAGCGAATAGGGCATTGACCACAAGATAATTTACCATCAAGGTCCTCCTCCTAGGAGCCATTCCAAATAATGTTGACAGGTTGATCAACCCTACCAGTATGATCTCCGATCCCCCAAATCTGACCAGTGGTGTGTGCACAGGTTCGAATTTCAACTGGCCCATATTCGTTCTTTTAAGGTAGAGAGAAAGATTATATTAGCCAATCTACCATTGTCAACCAAGACCTTGGGCACTTCAAAGTTGGCAATCTCCACAGAGACTACCATCAGACAACCTATTTTATGGTTGATGTTCCAACCTTCAAGGTGTGCCAAGTCGGCATCAATAAATGAGATGGGCTCTATACTCATCGTAAGATGAAAAATTATCTCGATGTAGGAGGCTTTGGCCAACTCAAGTCTCCTCTGGGTTTGTCGTTGAGCTGACCTCGAGTTCCCCCCAGTGGGATCTCCCGCAATCATATTAATGACTCCTCAGATGGGTGGGTGATCCTCATGGGTGGGTTTCTTTCCTTTCTCTTCCCTTCTAGGGCTAACCGACCTTTGTCTACAAGAAGTTCGATTGATTTTGCCCCTTTCGACCTAGGAGTCCATGGCTATATACTTCTTGACGTGTTTCTGCTTGATTAACCTCTCGATGTCATCTTGGAGATTGAAGCATTCATCGATATCATGTCCCTTTTGTTAGTGAAAGTGGCAATATTTCTTAGATTTTCTCATTGCCATCTCTATTAGCTTTTTGGGTTTTTTGAAGAGGTTATCATGCTGGATGGCGTATAGGACCTCCCTCTTAGAGATGTTCAAGGGTGTATAGTTGTCGAATCGCTTGATGGGAGATCGACCTCTCTCTTTGTGTTTTTGGTCATCTTTTTCTTTTTTCTTCTTATCGACTTCGTAGGATCCAAATTTGAGCATGTTCATCTTTTCCTGTGTCATATATCTCTCGATCAAGTCGAGTAACTCTTCCATTGACCTAGGCCGTTCCTGCACCAAAGCATTGATGCACTCCTTGTGTCTGAGCCCCAAGAACAGCAAATCGATCAAGAACTCGATCCTGGAGTTATCAATCTTGAGAACCTCCATGTTAAATCTGGTGAAGAAGTCCCATAGGGACTCTCCTTCGTTCTACTTTACCGTATGGAGATGGGTGTGAGGGAGCTTCGCTTTCCTCTTGCTGGCAAACTGGTTTAAAAACTTGTCGCACAACTAGTCATAAGAATAAATCAACGATGCCTCCAACTTCACAAACCAATGAAGCACAATTCCTTAGAAAGTGGTCACCAACATTTTGGCATGAATGTATTCATTGTGCTTGTGTAACTGCATCATATGTTCAAACTGCATCAAGTGATTATTTGGATCTGTCGAGCCATCATATCTTGGTAGACCGGTTGGGACTTTTGCGTCAACCGCAATGCACTCATCAATAATATTCTGGACAAACGAAGATCCCCTCTCTCATCAAGATCTCTAAGGGCCCTCTAAGTTGGGTGCTCTTTCAGTATTTCTCCTTAAGATCTCGTCGAGGTGCTTATTCAACTACTAGACTTGATGGGACACTTCCTCCCATTCCTCTCGATCCACTTAGGTAGCATTTCGATCAAGGCATGGCCCGGTGTGCACGGCCCTATCACACTGTGGGGCTCAAATGGGCTAGGCGGTGAGGTGC
>JACGDI010005557.1:526323-538510 GCA_014898725.1 Jacaranda copaia
CTTGTGTTCTTCTTGAGATCTGAGATCTGCAACAATCAACACACGTCAAACTAGACGAGGTGCCTCCAGCTAAGGCACTCTGACGCTCAAATCAGTTCTGATCGAGATGAGTTAATCAAACAGAATATAGATAGATTAGAGTGTATTTGACATTACCTTGAACGTAGTTGAATATGAGGTATTTATAGCCTTCTCCAGGCATGATTTGTCCATGGTGCTTCTATTAGATGAAGTGAGCTTCAATCCTTACCGAGGGGTAAATGATCATTTCAAATCTCAATACTATTTCAAATGACATAATCTGCCATTTTCTAGGGTGAACAATACTTCTGGTAGGCACCTCTCTGCTAAAGGTGGTGACAGGGTTGGTGGTAGAGTTAGTGGTAGCAACTGTACCGACCGTCACGTGTTATTAACATGGATGCATGCTATCTGTCAGTATTATAAATGCGGCGGGGATTTGAGTCAGCACCGGAGAAAGGGACCTCAAGTTGACAATGGTCGATCAGACCTAGTTGGTCGAGCATTGAACTGATTGACCCAACACAAGGTAGACTAGCTAGAGCAGGCGACACGTCCCATCAAGCATGGTTGATAATAGTTATCTAGACTAGATAATTTTTTTTTTTTTTTATATCTAGACTAGATAGTTGCTGTCCAATGGGTTAGCTCCAATACTGATGCTAGGCTTAGTGAGCTTGTTAGGCTAGATGAAACTGATATTGGGCTTGGGGAGCCTGTTGGGTCCCTATCCATGTGATATTATAAATTTTTCTAGAAATGGTACTTAGGGAATGTTTGATTATATTTTCCCAAAATAATATTGTTTTAGAGAAACACAATCAAACATATCTTCATTTTCCCTCAAAAGTACACATGTTTCAATATATATATACATATATATACTTTATATATATTTTGTTATTATTTTAATATTAACAAAATCTCTCAATTCCATTTTCATCCCAAAAATCAACAAAAAGTATTGATTTAACTACTAAAGTAAAAATTGTATCCCCCAATACATAAATAAACAAACAAAAAATAACTTTTATATTTTCTAATAATTTATTCTCTCAAAATATATAATATACATATAATCAAGTCACACAAAAAAAATCTAATGAAACATTCCCTTAGTAACTAGAGTTGTCAAAACTGGCCAACCCGACTGGCATAACCCAGCTCAGCCCGCAAAAAATACTAGACCAACTCGTCTCGTTTAATTTTTAATATGGGTTGGATTGAACCAACTTGCTTGAAAATCCATCACAAACTGAAATTTTACAACCCGGGACTAGCTCGGCTCGCGAACCATGAAGGACTATGGGTTAGCCCAGCTCGCGAGCTAAACAGGCCGACTCGTGGACTGGCTCATGGGCTAGCCCGCTTTTTTTTAATTTAAATTATAAATTATAATTTTTAAAAATTTAGGAATTTATAATTTTTAAATTACAAATTACAAATTATTAATTTTAAAAAATTATAAATTTATAATTTAGATCACTTGAGTAAACAATTAGTTTATCATTGGACATCTTTAGATGTTTAGATATTACAAAATTATTTATTTCTTTTTGTTATTATTATATATTTTCATTTAGAGGTTTGGTCAAATCTATCTCTATGTAATTATTTTTTCTAAATTAATGAGGGGTAGAGAGGTTTATGCCAAACCCCTTTCTACTTTATTTGATGATGTTTTTGAAAAAATATAATTGATAAAAAAATTATTATAAGTATAAATTTTTAAATTTTTATAAAAATTTAAGTGTTGTAAAATATTAAAAATTACATAAGTATAAATTATTAAGTCTTTTAAAAAAGTATAAGTATTGAAAAAAATATTAATAATCATATAAATATAAAAACTTGAAAATTCATTTTCAAATTATAAAAAGAAATTTCTCGGGCCAACCCGCAAGCCGGCTCGCGAGCTGGGCCGCAAGCTGGCTTGCCTAGCCCGGCTCGTATATAAACCAACTCATTTATATAGTTGGTTGGTTTTGAGTCGAGCTGAATTTTTCAATTTTTAAATCATAATAGTTAGATCGTGAGCGGCCTGCAAGCCGGCCTAACTCAACTCAAGACTGCCATGAACAGCCTGTTACACAAGTAAGGCTGGGCGGGCCAGGTGAGCCACATTTGACACTTCTATTAGTAATCATGGAAGAGGCTTGTGGAAATCGGAAAGACCCAGTATGATCTGGAAGGTGCTAAGAGTTACTGAAAGCGTGTTTCTAGGACATACAGGAAAATGCGAGAACTCTCTGCTCCACGCTATAAATTTCCCTCCTTCCTTCAATCAAAATCCATAAGAAATATCGGAAAAAGTCTTAGCAGAAAGCTTACCGACAAATCTTCATACAATCAGACAATCCTAACCATTACTTACGCAGAAAGAATGTCTCTGGTCCCAAGCTTCTTTGGCAACCGCCGGAGCAACGTCTTCGATCCATTCTCCTTGGATATTTGGGATCCCTTTGAGGGCTTCCCATTCGCCAACAGCCTCGCCAATCTGCCGTTCTCCGCTCGAGAAACCACTGACGTGGCTAACGCTCTGATCGACTGGAAAGAGACGCCGCAGGCCCATGTGTTCAAGGTGGATGTTCCCGGGTTGAAGAAGGAGGAAGTGAAGGTGGAAGTTGAGGACGGGACAATTCTGCAAATAAGCGGGGAGCGAAGCAGAGAACAGGAGGAGAAGAACGACAAATGGCACCGCGTGGAGAGGAGTAGCGGCAAGTTCCTCCGCCGGTTCAGGCTGCCGGAAAATGCGAAGTTGGATCAGGTGAAGGCGGCGATGGAGAATGGGGTGCTCACTGTTACAGTGCCGAAGGAGGAAGTGAAGAAGCCTGAGGTTAAGGCCATTGACATCTCTGGATGAACAATCAATATCGTTTATTAATCCTCTGCTTTCAATTAATTTCTGCCAGCAATTTTACGAATCTTAAGTTTGATATAATATATATATATATATATATATAGTCTTGAATAAAATTGTTGTTTATATATGTTTGGGACAGAAAGAGTTGTAATAATGTTGCATATATTTGTGTGACGGAAATTACAAAATGGAATTGTTAATGTGTTAGATAAAGAAACAGACTATATATCTTTATTTAATCTACGTCTTTTAATTTTGTCAATGTGTTGTATAAAGAAAAATTAAAGAATACATGTCTTTTATTTTAATTCTGTTCTTTTAATATATTATAATTAAAACTGAAAGTGGAATATGACTTAAGATGGCAGCACATAACTTTGGTACTGCAGACATTTTTTTATTTTAAATCACAATCAAAAAAAGTGTCGCACAACATAAATATGTGAAGTTATGTAGCGCAAGTTTAAGATTACAGGCAATGCCAAGGAAACAATACACCTAGGCATGGCGGCTAAAAATCAATTTATGAAACATGAGGAATTGAATGTGCAGAGAATCATCCCAGTAATGTAGAGTCGTAAATCCAATGTTATTTAATGAATGAAAATGAGAAAATTTATAATTTTGATACATATAGTAACATTATTTTTAATTTGAAATGGTATTTTCTCTATTTTAATTATTGTCAAGAAATATATGTAATAATGGATCTTCGATAGTTCATTTGTGAAAATAAATGCATAGACAAGTAGAGTTATACTTGTTCAAATTAACTCTATAGTAATACGATTAGCTAAGTCTTATTTGGCGACTCTAAGAACAATTGTTCATGGCTATTATGGAAAAATCTTGTACAAAAGAGATATTGAAATTAAATTACATTTATCAAAAATCGAGATCTAGTGATATAACTCAGGGGCTTTCAAAGGTAACACCGGTGTTAGAAGTGTGTTTGGTTGATTCAATATCTAAATCTCAAAAAAAAGGAGGGTTGAGGTCTGAAATGAATATTTGTCAAGAATTCTTGAAGTGTCGTGTACATTTTTTATTGATACTGAACTAACTAACTATAGTGCATGGAAAAGGTTTATCAATCTTAGGGGTGCAGATTCATAGTATGCATATAGAAATTACAGTATGTCAAATAACATCAAACATATTGGTTTCAAAAGATGGAAAGTTTAATGTTTTTTTCATCCAGAGAACTAATTGGATAGTTGTGATCGGAACAAATATCCTGCGTGTTGGAAGAAGCAGTTTTTTACTAAGCCCTTTTTTCAGGAATAACAAAAGCATCTTTTAATACTCAAAGTTTTATATATGAAGCGAGTTTTCAAAAATCTACTCGAGTTTTAGCAAAAGTAGCTCTCCAAGGTCAAATTGATTGGTTGAAAGGCCTCAAAGAGAATGTTGTTTTGTGGGATAGGTATTTGATTGAAAGAATTTGCGGCCCCTTCAAAACAACATAACAAGAGCCCTTTTGGAGGAAGAAAAAAAATCTATTCAATTTTGTTTCACCATAGAAAATTATTGATTATTTTCTTGTAAAGAATTTTCCTAATAGACCAGAACAATTATAAAATTTAATGATTCTTAAAAGCAGATTCATATTTCTGACTATCTGTATTTGGTGCAACCATTAGGATTTTTTATTAAATTCTCTAATTGATGGTATTTTATAGGTTGAGATAAAATTTAAATTTTTTCAAAGTTTAAATCTAATTTCTGACAATAATTTTTTACTCACAAACTTGTAATGATGATATATTTCAATAGCGCAAGTCACACTTTCATAGTAATCTTTCTCTTCTCTTTTTGGATAAAGATTAACAAAAAATTTATTAGCTTGCCCAGTAGAGAGTAGAACAAATAATATTTTTACCTGTAAATTAGGATCATCCCCATAAAAATAATTAGATGACAAAAACAAAACTCATCATGCTTTGTTTCAAACACTCATGTTTCAAATGACCTATTCATTTTACATATGAGAATTGATTATTAACTTAGAGGTGTTGATGGAGGATATTTTGGCTAAATATACCTTATTATATATAATAATCTACAAAAGTAGGCTAGTATTGTAATAGGAATGATTAAATACATCATCTAAGCAATATATCTTATGATGATTGGGATTTGCTTGGTAGTATGTTAGGCTTTAGCCCAATGGAATCAACTAGAGTAGGGGTTGGATGAAGTACTTAGATGGAATTGAAGAGCCCTCAACTAAGGTATTTCGATGCTCAAGTCAATACTTAATCGACAAAAAGAGGGCTTTGGTGACAGTTAACATACCTTGTTGAAAAGTGGTAATGGGATATTTATAGTCTCACTTGAGATGTTAAGATGTCTATGATGCCTTTGCTTATGCAAAGAGAGCCTTTGTCTTTACTTGAGAACCTTTAGATCTTCTTCCTTTTGTGTACTTCTCTAAGTGAAGCCTCATTCTGCTCTTCAGGATATGATGGTATAATGGAGACATGCACTATTCTACTTTTGCAGAATGGTGGTACAGTGGAGGTATGCACGATTAATGCAGAGACACACTGCTTATCAGAGCATTTAATGTAGTAGAGTGGTGGTTATGTCATATTCAATGTGATTGTGATTGGTGGCGCAAAATTGCTTTATACTGCTCAGATCAACGTCCCAGGGTCGAGATGTTTTGGTGTTTGCAAATTATATAACCACATTCTGGTCGAGATAACAGGACTTTCTTAGGTTTGAAGGCCTCTGATCGAGGGCCCAATGATCATCATTAAGCTGATCAACCACACTTAGGTTGATTGAAAAGATGCTGGTGTGTTGAGCTAGAGAAATGGCTTAATGAGGATTTAGGCCTGGTCGACTATCAATAGGCTACGCTTGTTAGGCTATCCCATATAATTAGTATTTTCTTGGTAGTATGTTAAGCTCTAGCCCAATAAAATCAACTAGAGTAGGGGTTGGATGAAGTATTTAGATAAACTCAAGTCAAGTCCTGCAACCAATAACAAATGTTAGACTTGTCGAAGAGCTCTCGACTAAGGCACTTCAATATTTAAGTTAGTACTTAATTGACCAGAAAAGAAAGCAACAAAGAGAGGCCTTTGGTGATAGTGAACATACCTCACTGAAGGGTGGTAATGGAGTATTTATAGTCTCTCTTGAGAGGTTAAGATGTCCATGATACCCTTCCTTATGCAGAAAAGGCTTTTGTCTTTACTTAAGTACCTTTAGGTCTTTTTCCTTTTGTGTACTTCTCCAGGTGGCATTTTCTCCTACTTTTCAGGACATAGCAGTACAGTGGAGGCATGCACGATTAATGCGAAGGCACATCGCCTATTAGAGCATTTAGTGCGGCAGAGTGGTGGTTATGTCGCATTCAATGTGACTATGACTAGTGGCATGAGATTGCTCTATGCTGCCCCGATTAACCTCCTAAAGTTGAGATGTTTCACTATCTACAAATCATCTTACTATATTCTAGTTGAGATATCTAGTAGAGATAATGGAACTTCCTTGGGTTTGAAACCTTTTGGCTGAGGGCCCAATGATCATCTCAAGTTGATCGACCACACTTAGGTCGACTAAAAAGACACTAGTGTGTTGAGTTGGCAAAATGGCGCAATGAGGATTTGAGCTTAGTCGATAACCTGGTTGACTATCAATGGGCTGGAATTGTAGGGTTATCCTATATAATTGGGATTTTCTTGGCAATATGTTAGGCTCTAGCCCAACGGAATCGGCCAAAGTAAGGGTTAAATCAAAGATGAAGCTAGAATTTTTGTTTATAGGTGGTGAAATTTTGAATTATCAAAATATATATTTTTTATTATACATATATACAAAGAAGTACAATGGGTCAAAATGAATATTTTCAATAAGCGTTGGGGGATAATTTATAATTTGATGATGGAAAAAGTATAATATTTTAAAATTTTTAATATAGTTTTAATATTTTGAGGGGGGCAAAAGTGTAATATTTTAAAAATTTTAATGTAAAAAATAAAATTTTAATATTTTGAGGGGGGCAGCTAACATTGTCAGCCCCTTGGCTCCGTCAATAGGTTGGATGAAGCATTTAGATAATGTCGGGTCAAGTCTTGCAACCAATAACAAATGTTAGGCTTGCTAAAGAGCCTTCGACTAAAGCACTTCAATGCTCAAGTCAATACTTAATCTACCAGAAAAGTGCATGACAAAGAGAGGTTTTGGTGATAGTGAACATACCTTGCTGAAGAGTGGTAATGGGGTATTTATAATCTCTCTTAAGAGATTAAGGTGTCCATGATGCCCTTGCTTATGCAGAGGGGCCTTTGTCCTTACTTGAGGACCTGTAGGTCTTTTTCCTTTCGTGTACTTCCCTAGGTGGCGTATCCTCCTATTCTTTAGGACATAGCAGTTCAGTGGAGACATGCACTATTTTGCCTCTGTAGAATGGTGGTACAGTGGAGGCATGCATGATTAATACACGAGCACGCCGCCTGTCAGAGCATTTAATACAACAGAGTAGTGGTTATGCCACATTCAATGAGACTATGACTGGTGACGCGAGATTGCTCTGTGCTGCTCTGATTGACCTGTTAAGGTTGAGATGTTTCGTTATCTGCTAATCATCTAACCATACTCTAGTCAAGCTATCTAGTATAGATAATGATTTCCTTAGGTTTGAAAGCCTCTTACTGAGGGCCCAATGATCATTCTCGAGCTAATCGGCCACACTTTGGTCGACTGAAAAGACATTGATGTGTTGGCCTAGTGAAATAGCCTAATGAGGATTTAGGCCTGGTCAACTATCAGTTGGCTGGGCTTGTTGGGCTATCCCATATAATTGGAATTTGCTTGGCAGTATGTTAGGCTCTAGCCCAACGGAATCGACCAAAGTAGAGATTAGATGAAGTTAAGTTGAGTCCTGTAACTAATAACAAACATTAGGCTAGCCAAAGAGCCCTTGATGAAGGCACTCCAACATTTAAGTCAGTATTTAATCGGCCAAAAAAGAGAGCGACAAAGAGAGGGCTTTGGTGATAGTGAACATACTTTGTTGAAGAATGGTAATGAGGTATTTATAGTCTCTCTTGAGACGTCAAGATGTCTATAATGCCTCTGCTTATGCAGAAAGGGCCTTTGTCCTGACTTGAGGACCTTTAGGTCTGCTTCCCTTTATGTACTTCTTCAAGTGGCGCCTCCTCCTGTTCTTCAAGATATGGTGGTACAGTGGAGGCATGCACCATTCTACTTCTGTAGAATGGTGGTACATTGAAGACAAGCATAATTAATGTGGAGGCATGCCATCTATTAGAGTATTTAATGCGACAAAGCGGTGGTTATGTTACATTTAATGCTACTATAACTAGTGGCGCGAGATTACTTTATGCTATTCTAACCAACCTATTAGGGTCGAGATATATTGTTATCTACAAATCATCTAACTACACTCTACTCGAGATATTTGGTTGAGATAACGAGACTTTCTTGGATTTGAAGCTCTCTAGCAAAGGACCCAATGATCATCCTCGAGTTGATTGACCACACTTAGATCAATTGAAAAGACCCTAGTGTGTTAAGCTAGTGAAATGGCCCAATGAGAATTTGGGCTTGGTCGATAACTTGATCAACTATAAGGGGACTGAACTTGTTGGGCTATCTCATATCAATATCAATACTACACATACATGACTTTGTTTAACAAAACTATTTCAACTCCACTTCTCATCACATTGTTCATCAATCACCTCACATTTAATATAAAAAGTGAAACAATACCATATAGCTCATTTACTCTAGAAGATGGGATTACACATAAAATGTAGATTAGATGGAAGATGTAATATTTTTTTCCGTCATCAAATTTCTCTAAAATTTCATCTTTACTTATTCAAATTTTCTCATTTTATGTTCCTTGCAAACCCAAAATTCTTTTACGTTCTTTTCTCTCTCTTTTTTTTTATCTTCGTTGTTTTCTAGATTTTTCCATTTTTCTCTTATTTTATTTTTGCAATCAGCTATGGCGTTTCTCGACACCGAGCTGGTATGGGCCACAATATATAATATCCTTGAGTGCCATAGTCTCCTGCATAGTACTTGTCGAGTGCCACCACCTCTATATATTATTGCTCAAGAAAGGTTTTCGACTTCCCTAATTAACTAGCCCTTGATGAAAATGGGAATAAATGAAAAAAATGATTTCTTGTGAAAATATTAGGGCATAGAAGTCTTTTTATTAGACAATTATTTTTGAGTTGGTTAAGCTTGTTGGTGGCAATTTAGATGGAAAGCATGAGTTTGGGTTGGATTGGACTGAGGTATATGTATAACATTTATTTCTTCAGCTTCAATTTAATAAAAGTTGAATATTTTGTTAGTTTAGTATTTAGAGATCAAATTCAAATGAATTTTAGATGCACGTATTTATGTAGATTAAAAGACACATCTCGAATTTAATTGTGTATACCTTGATAAGAATTCGCTAACTTATCCTCACACATGTAAGTATGAGATTTGAGATGTTGCAAAAAAATCTCTCTCTCTTGTCTTATGACAAATTATCTTTCTCTTATCTATTGATAAGTTTGTCGTGAACTTCTGGTTATGGAGCAAGATTTGATCAACCGGCGGGCCAAAGTGTCCTTAGAGAAAGAGGAGGAAGGCGGTGTGGTCTCGGAAGACTTGGTGGAAAATGATCAAAATATCCAACCACGTTTCTGTTTGGTAGGGAAACTTCTTACAACCAAGCATATTAATTTCCTCGCTTTCAAAAACACGATGGCTTCAGTTTGGCAGCCTGTAAAAGGAATAAGCATCAAGGAATTGAACTCGACTACGTATCTTTTTCAACTGTTCCATGCACTGGACATGCAGAACATCGTAAACGGAGGACCATGGATGTTTAATCAATATCTCTTATTATTGAAGTAAGTCCCGCCGAGGGAGCGGCCGCAAAATGTAAGTCTCACACATGTCAACATATAGGTACAAGTCTTTGATCTCCTAATTGGTTTTGCCATGGAAAGAATTTGCAAGAGTATAAGAGACTATATTGGCACTCATGTTAAGTATGACCCAAACAACTTTGGTGGAATGTGGAGGTTATTTATTCATGTAAGAGTTTCAATGGATGTCCATAAACTAATTAAAAGAAGAATGATCAAGAGGCAGGGGGTGATTGGGTTTGGATTAATTTTAAGTATGAACAACTCCCCACGTTCTGCTTCTTTTGTGGGATAATCAGACACTCAGAGAAATCCTGCGTTAAACTTTATGATGAAGACCACTCCTCTATTGAATTCCCATATGGATCCTGGTTAAGAGCCCAGGGGAGAAGACAACAACCACGTATTGGTGAACGGTGGCTTCGATATTCACCGCCGGAGGAAGGACAGCCGAAAACTGAGGAGAACAGAGAAAGATCTACTAAAAATGGAAAGTATGATGTTACTGCGGATAATTAGGGCATAGTTTGGAATGAAGGAAGATATGGTGAGATTATTAGAGCTCTAGAAGGAAATAGGGGGTTAACGAGAGATATGGGAATATTTGATAAAAATAGCGAAGTGGGCCTTCAAAATGACCTTATTATCTTGGATTCTAAACGTCGAAGAATTGAATATGGGCCAAGCAAATGGGATTTAGAGGAGACCACTATTTGAAACTCTACAGATGTGATGGAAATAATTGTTGGGTCAAAAAATGGGAATTTGGCGGGCTCTGGTTGTCAGGCCCATCAGCTGCAACGAGTACCCTTAGCTGAAATTGTTGTAGGCTTGGAAAGCCACAAATAATTGATGTCTTAAAAAGGACTTGGTGAAGTCCAAGCAGCCCAATTGTGTTTTCTTAATAGAGACTATGGTGAACAAGGATAAAGTAGACAAGAGTTACGAGGGAACTAGAGTTCGAAGGCTTTTTTGCAGTTGATAGTATTCATAAAGGTGGAGGTATTGCTATGTCGTGGAAGAAGAAAGATATGGCTAGCCTACTTAACTATTCTCGGAACCATATTGATATGGTAATCCAACTTGAAAGAGGGGAAAAATGGCGTCTGACGGGATTCCATGGTTTTTTGGAAAGAACGCGTCGAAGGGATTCTTGGAATCTTTTACTGAGCCTAAAAAATCAATCTAATCTCCCATGGTGTTGTATTGGGTATTTCAACGATATCTTGTCTCCGGACGAGAAATGGGGTAGATGCTCGCAGCCCCTTTAGCTTTGTGAGGTTTTCAGCCAAGCTATTGATCGATGTGATTTACAGGACCTAGGAATGGTTGGATATCAGTTTACTTGGGAGAGAGGAAGAGGAAGTGAGATTTGGGTTAAGGAAAGACTTGACAGAGCCCTAGTTAATAGGCAATGGAAGAATCTCTTCAAGGATGCTACGCTTTATAACCTAGAAGCCGCTGGGTCAGATCACTCTCCCGTTTTTCTTCAGGTTACCAGAGCTGAGCCTCGAAGCCGCAAAAGAAGATTCAGATTTGAAAATAGTTGGATCAGACATGAGCATTGTAAAGAGGTTATTGAAAGAAGCTAGAACCAAAGTGCAGGGTTGTCTATTCAACATCGATTATATCAGTGTGGTTTTGATCTTAATGAATAGGGTAGCAAGTTCTCATCTCAGCTTAGAGAAAGGATTGCATAATTGAAAGATAGAATGAGATTGCTGAAGGTTAGACACGATGCGTACTCTGCTTCTCAACATTTGGCAATCCAGAAATAGTATCTCTGTGTCCTCCAACAACAAGAAGACTTCTGGAGGCAGAGGGCCAAACAATTCTGGCTTAGGGACGATGATTCCAACTCAAGATATTTCTATGCTAAGGCTTCAGCAAGACGTAAGTTGAACACACTACACCAACTGAGAGATGCCCAGGGAAACTGGATTAATTGGGATAATGGTTTTGATAAATTGATCTATGAATATTATGCTAACTTATTTTCAGGACAGAGCTGTTCAGATTCTGATATTCTTGATTGCGTCCAACCTAAGATCAATGCAAATCATAATAAGGATCTTGCTGCTCATTTTACCAATGAGGAGATAAAAAAGGCTATCTTTTCAATGTATCCGAATAAGTCCCCTGGTCCAAATGGTATGAATCCTGCATTCTACCAGTAGTATTGGCAAGTTACTGGTGAAGATGTGTGCCGAGCATGCATATCATATTTATGGAATGGGAGTTTACCGTCGAGAATAAATGACACGTTAATCACTTTGATTCCTAAGAAGCCCAACCCCGAATTTATCTCTGATCTCCGAGCAATTTCCCTTTGCAATGTGATTTATAAGATTATTGCTAAAGTTCTTGCCAATCGGTTGAAAAAGGT